>OY998244.1:3765000-4365000 GCA_963922005.1 Cornus suecica
AATAATAATAATAAATTAAATAAAACATATTTTAAAAATAAAATATAAATAATAAATAATAAATAAAATGAAATAAATAATATCTAATAATAATAAAAAATGAATATAATAATAATAAATAAATGAATAAATAATAAAATATATTTATAAATAATTAAAAATGAATAATTAATAATATAAATAATAAATTAAATAAAACATAATAATAATAAAAAATGAATACAATAATAATAAATAAATATAATAAAAAATGGACTAAATAATAAATAATAATAATAAATTACATAAAATATATTTAAAATATAATAAAAATAATAAATAATAAATAAAATGAAATAAATAATAATAAATAGATATAATAATAAATAAATATAATAATAAATAATAAGTAAATATAATAATGAATAAATACTTCATAATAATAATAAAAAATGAGTATAATAATAAAAAAATAATATTAAATTAATAAAATATATTTTTAAATAATTAAAAATGAATAAATAATTTATAAATAAAATGAATTAAATAATGAAATAATAATAAATAAATAGAATATATTTATAAATTGATATATAAATTAATAAATAATAATTTAATCATATAAATAATAAAATATATTATAAAAAGAAATAATAAATAAAGAAATAAATAATACATAAATAAATATTATAATAAATAATAAATAAATAGTAAGACCAGACCGCTTATCAAACAGACTTTTCCAGATTAGATTAGACCAGACCAGAAAAACCGCCTACCAAACATGACCTAACCTTGACAGCCTATTTTGGAGTTTTGACTCAATACCCCATGACTCAATAAAACAATATAGAATTTATTAAGGGTAATTTGTACTCAGACCCTCTGAAATTTCGGTCAATTATATTCAGTGAGCGGTCAACGCGAGTGCGGTCCCAACGACCCTTGAGGTTTCAATTTCTTTGCAATGACATTCATGTGCAATAAAATGACCAGAATACCCTTGAGAGAAAGATCTAGCATGTGAAATGACCTCCATGCCCCAACACTGAAACCTAATTTCCCTCCCAATCACACCTTCAATTCATCTCCAATTCCCCTCTCCTCATGGGTTTCAATGGTTTGAGTTTCATGCTAACAGAAAATTCAAAACTAATACCCTCACTTACTGTACTAGAAAGAAAACAAAATTATCACTCAAACTAAAGCTTAATGCTCACGATGCCAATTTTACATTCTATTACATTCTTCACAATCTTTAGCCCTAATTGAAATAAAACTAGAAATGAAATTAATATAGTATATATATACATATAGATATACAAATGTAAAGAATGCCTCATCAGGTGTAATACAAGAAGGATAGTGCCTTTGGACAGTCCCAAACAGTACCAATAACAAATACAGTAATCAATTTCAAGTACAAACACAATTCAATATTAGGTTTTCCATTTCAAAAGTTCCTTTCTCTGAGCAAATTGAACTAAACCCTAACAAATCCACTCAACGGCGATCACAGAGTACGAGACTTCCACCATTGAAACATATGAAACAGACGCCCTCTTCTTTGTTGTTCTTTTTTGGCGGCGGCGATTTCACCTGCCCCTTCAGCGACCGACCTCGATTCCTCTTCATCTCGATAGCGGTCGTTGATGGCGCCAAATTGGGTTCCACCGGAACATTATTGGGTTCTCCCTGAGCACAATTGGGTTTCGCTGAGAACGTTATTAGGTTCAACCGGAGTTGAATTGGGTTCGGGGTGAGAAGAATTAGGTTGCAAAAAGGGGTGAGTTGGTGTGGCTAGAACGGAATTGGGTTCGGTGAGAGCAGTGTTGGGAGTGTTAATAGACAAGGCGCGAAGGATTGAGTTGGCGATTTGGACGCGGTGGAAGACGGAGGGGTTCTGGGGGTGAAGTGTGGTGTTGGTGGTTGTGGTGGTGGTGGTGGTGGTGGTCGGAGTCGCCGGTGCAGAGGTGTTCGATGTCTTTGAAGATGGAGCTTTGGTTGTGAGCTTCCATGTAAGGGGTTTTGGAGAGTTCAAGACGACGTTGTTGTTGGGGAGGAACATGGTGATGCGTAGGATTTTGGTGTCGGGTATATGGGTAATTTCAGAATCTAGATATTTGTCTCAGGTAATAAAAGAGACAATTCAAGGGCATTTTGGTCATTTTACAGGTTCAAGGAATGTACATTGACCCGCCATTGAGTCCAATTGATCAAAATCTTAGGTAATCTGAGCGCAAATTACCCAATTTATTAAGTACAAACCATGTTCAACCATTTTTCATAAATTAAAAATCATTTATCATTTATCAATTTAAATTATCTTTTATGTTTTATATTTAATAAATGTTATAAATTTATTTTGAACAAACTAATCGATACACAAGCTCACAACCCTCTCAAACGTCGAAAACCGTCGATATAATTGAAAATCCTTTAAATGGAACTGCTGCTATTCATTTGAAGTAACCACGTGTATGAAAAATTAGTAAGAATGTAATTTTTGTATCACTAATTTAATCCTCTCAACTATTATATTTTATCAATTAGAAATTTAATAGTAAAATTAAATACTAATAAAAAAAATTGGAGTGATATATCATTAAAATATACTATTTCTAAACTTATATTTTATCAATTAGAAATTTAATAGTAAAATTAAATACTAATAAAAAAAATTGGAGTGATATATCATTAAAATATACTATTTCTAAACTTAGTATGTATTTGTAATGGGTGGATATGTGGGTTTTGTAAGAATACAAGTTAAACTATATTACCTTCAAAAACAAAATTCGAAAAAAAGTTTCGAAGAATGAAATTTAAATTCTATTACCTTCGAGAAAAATCTGAAAATAAAAATAAAATAGAACTATATAGAACCTAATTCAGCACTAGTACATACTAGTGATTAGTAGAAGTACCTCCATTGACTCCTGAAGGATGGGAGAAGAATATGGGGAGTCTTTTAGAAACATTAGCTAGCCTTGATGCTCTTTCAAAGCACTTTGCTTATAACTTTACACATCAAATATGTCCCACGAACCTATCAACAACTGTGAAGTTTTCTATTATTGTTCCAATAATATAACCCTAAAATAATGTTTTAAAATTTGTTAACATATGATTTTAGGGTTGCCACGTACCTAAACTTTTGATATATTAAAATGCATATGGATAAATTGCATAAAGAATATTTTAAATCCTCAAAGAACGGAAAAAAATAATATAGTGCCAAGACTGAAAAAATCAGAGGTAGAAAAAAAAAAAAATTTGATAGGTCTCTGAAAAATATTATTAACAAACTGTAAAAGATTTGTAACTTCCACATCTAGTGAGGGTTGATTATTTCAAAATATTATAAAGGTTGGAGGAGAAAAGAAGATGATGGTACTGAGTTGATTTTGTTAATTAACTCATCAGGGCAGTGAGTTGACTCTGTTAATTAGCTCATTTAGTGACAGTGAGTTTGAGTGAGATCTAATAATGACTTTAAAATGTGGAGAATTTTATTTTATTTTTTTCAAAAAAAGGTGATGGTAGGGATTAACGTAAGCCGATAACAAGAATTCTTTTGTTAGAGGAATCCCATATCGGATAAAAAGGAAAGTGAATGAGTTTATAATAAAAAATGATCATTTTTATTTATTAATTTTAATTTTTGAGTCAAATAAAAAAATATCTATCCAAGGCCGTTGATATCAAGATCAGACATGGGCTGGGCTGTTTATAAGCCTGGGTGTCAACCACCCAGAGTTACGAATTTCACCACTTGATTCCCCCCTCGTGTGGTCTTTTTCTTACTTTTTTCATCACCCCATTTTGGGACTCACATCAAAGTCTTTTATCTTTATTTTTTCTAATCATTTATTTTTCTATCAACATCTTTTTATAATAGTCTACTCATCTCATGTTCTATAGCGTTTTCAACACATTAAAATGTTATTTATTTATATATTTTTCATAAGTTTATAATTTGTTTCGTATCATCCCTTGTTATATACATATGAGTAACTTGTTCACAATTTACCTAACTCTATTTTTTCCTTATATATAAAGAATTGAGACAATTACACAAACCTCCCCTAAATTATAGTATAATTGCACGCGATTCTCCTAACCTTTCAATAATATCAAAAATCTTCGTTAATTGCACATCCGTTGTAACATTTAACTCATTTTCTTCAAAGTCCATACTGAAAAATTACTTTATTGGTCAATAATAGCATATTATGGATCAAAATTTCTATTTTACCCTTTTATCCTTGCAATTATATTTGAACTTTTATTTTTGCATTCAAAATTACTAGAATATTCCAACTTTTTTTATCAAATTGTCCTAATATGTATTCTATATAAACTCATTTGAGTGTCTGTTTAACTTATTTTTACCTATTCTCTCTCTAAAAATCATTAATTCTCTCTCTATAAGCCTTTTGTCATAACTTAAAAAAGATAAGGGGCGCATATGAAATTTTCATATGCTACTTGATACACATAATCCACGCCAATATATTTGAAGGCAAGATAATAAATTCATCATCCTCTAGAAGATTCACTAAATATTTCTAAAGGTATGAGGATATATACGTTATTTTACTATTATTTTTTGTTGGACCAATATTTTGATAATACTAAGGGAGATTTCTGAAACGTTAGGGGAATCGCATAATTATATCTTATTTTAAGAAATGTTTGTGTAATTATCCCTAAAGAATTTTGTGTTATCTCATTCACACAATCCTTCGTTGATCATAATCTATAAAAATTTATACATTCTCTATCATTTAACTATACACACCTCAATATTACGCGGTCATTATATGATCACGTCATTTAACTGCGGTTAGCATTAATGGATCTAGAGATTAACTTGAGTAAGGATATAATTGCAATATACAAAATTCGCATAGGTAAGGTATAAGAAAATAACTCAGTGGGGGCATAAACTCAAATATATATTCAATATTTTACTGCAATGGAACATATCAACTATGCTTAATTTACCTTTGTACCCCAGCAATTTCTCTCTTTCACAAGCCAAAGAAGTCATAGCTAGGCAATTCCACATAGGTGGGACCTGTTCGGAGGATTGACCCGTGCAGCGTGAGAAGGATGAATGGGACCTTGTCACATCGGTGGCCAATACCGCAGTGATGGTGTAACCGTGTGAACCTCTATCTCTCTCCCTTATCAGTTGCCATTACAAGCAGCATTATTAAACATGTTTTGATATATATATATATAGGATAAAGTGCATTAAATCTCTGGATTATTTTCTCTTTCTGGGTGTTATTGCAAGAAAAATAAAATTTTAGGGGGCGAGTATAATTAACTGAAATTTCAGATGATTTGAGTGCAAATTATTCTAATTTAACTAACAAATGGAGTGAATTGTAAAAGTTCGGATAATTTAGGAAGTTTTGTGTGAAAAGTATAGTTCAGGGGGGTTTAATGCACTTTATCTATATATATATATATATATATTGAGAATATTCAAACAAATTTTACGTTGCTAGATCAGCTTTCGGTAAAAGAAAAAAAGAAAAGGAAAAAGAACAACAAAAACGTTCTTTATATTGTGATGGAAAAAAATGGAAAATCTTAATGGTTGCCAACCCTTGGCAACACCATCTGCTTTAACCTTAACTGCAAAAAAAAATATTCTATTGACAATATATAACATAATGTTCATGAATTAGAGTTGTAAAAAATAAATACCAGAAATGGTTTGATATAGGCTAGTGTACGTCTTCTTACTAGCATTTTCATCACTAATAATCATCTTTAAACAATTATCTAGTACTAGTTATTCCAAACCTCCAATCACTACATTATTTTCTGAAAAAAAATCGATTAGAGTATATTCTAAAAAATAATAATAAAAATAAAATAAAATAAAATAAAATTGAAAGTTGCATGTGTTTGTAGGGTTCTTTTCAAAGTTAAGTTTAGCAAGAGTTGGTTGAATTGTTTCTTCTGAATCTAATAAAGAACCCATATAATTAGGTTCAAAAATTGTCCCATTTAAACTTTAAGTCTATAAATATGCGTGTCCCATGAAAAGTAATTTGTTAGTCTAATCGTGAACTATATTTATATATGTATGCCCATGTCATTCGTGAGGACTCTATAGTCTATACACAAATTTTACTCTCAACTTTGTAGCCATAATGTTCTTGTTTGGTTTAACTTCTCAGACCCAAATTTGTAATGATTCAATAGTGAACGCATTAATGCTAAAGAATTGATCCGTGAAAATAAATATATATCCTATACTTGACGTTACCTTTTTTTTCTTTACCAGTTTGATAGATGTTAGTGTCAAAATTGGTGTCACCCAAGAAAAGTTCAAACATGCATGGCAAGGGATAGTGGCTATAATTCATGCAATTATCTTGACAGCTAATGTGTGTTCAAATTTCAAAGTCATTTGATTGTATACAATGCATATAACTCATCTTTTCTCCAACTAATTAAACAACTCAGCTATATATATATATATATATGTATATATTACAATTCTAAGTATTTTTTCTTACGCTGGATTCATATCACTTTTGAAAGTTAATATAATTAGATAACATGAACATTCGTCAAATACTTATTTTCAAAATTGATATTGACTATATCTTTTATACCGTTATCGCTGATATAAAATTTGATACTCGATACAGCAAATGTGAACTATTATATATATATATATATATATATATATACATGCATAGTTTTGATTGGGGCCTCATATCCATAACCTCACAGTTAGCATCCAAATATCTTGTCAATGATCACTAAAGTGATCACATGACAAAGTGAGCAACTCGCTAGTGTACTCCATGCCCATTCCATGATTCATCTAAAGAAAGTTTGTTAGGGTTACAAGGACTACAGTTTAGAGATTGGGTTTTGACAAGATGGGGATAATAATCAGGTCACAAAGCCTGCAACAACAAGTCCACATTTTTGTAGTGATCACTTGTTTTCCCAAAATCAGGACCCCATTTTTCTCCAAGTTCAGGTGGGGTTGTCTCTTGGGAAGGTGGTTAGTCTAATCAATTCCACCAAATATCATACAAAAACATTTCAACATTTTCTATCTTATATCTTAGCTCCTTGCTCATTTAAGTACATATATGCATATATATCACCATCTCTAATGTACCATAACTCTCACATTTGTTTGTTCTAAAATTGCAACTTACTTTTTGCAATATAATGTGTATCACATGATTTTACTTTAAAGAGCTTGCCAAAACTTGCACTTTTAATGTAGAGTTAATTGCAAGGATAGCCTCCCTAGTTTGTTAAATTACAATCAGATGCAAAATTTGTATTTTATGAATAATTAGTCTTGGGGAGTTTAAAAAATTTGACAAATAACCTCCTAATAAATTTTGAGTATTGGAATTGTCCGTTTTGCTCTTGATTAAATTAGTCAACCAATTAACAAAATATCTCTTCTTTTAAAAGACTATAACGCCCTTTTGCATTAACTTTATTTCTTAGTAATAACTTACTTGAGATATAGGCCAATGTGGAGCTTGACTTCTTCTTCATGCTTTCATTGAATTCCATGATGTTCTCCTTAGCCAAATTCTCCATTGTGTAGATGGATAAACTAGGAAGAATTTGTTTTTTTTTTATTTTTTAAGATAATTGACTTCGCCAATGCATCGAAGTTTGTCAATATCCCATATAAACCTTATTGGTTTTGAATAATCCCACTTAAACTCCCCATTATTTTAATACTTGTACCTATTTCCCCTTTCATTAGATTTCTGTCGACAGACAAATAAAATATGTTCACGCCACTTAAAAAAAAAAAAACAAGTAACAAAATCTCTTGTTTGCCCTTAGGACAATAAGAGATCTATAAGAATTAATTTGAGAGTGATGGAGAAAGTGATAAAATCATACTTAATTCAAGAGAATATAAGACTTACAAACCTTAACACATCTAGATGGAATTAATTTTTGTAATATTTAATATTCATTTGTTTTACTTCTAAAGATGAAGCAAATAATCTGAAATATTGAGCTACAGTGACTATACCCAAGAAGGAGAATTGTGGGCCAAATAGTAAATTGTGTAAAAAATAAGGCTAAAGCCCAAGACCACATCTTACATCATCATCAAGGAATTATATATCCAAAGAGGCCGAGTAATATTGAGTCCAAATAAAAGGCCCAAGAGTACGAGACCAAGTATCGCTTCAATGAGAAAACATTGAATCCTATAATTAGGGGTGTGCAAACAACCGATGAATCCTACGGCATCGGTAGAACCGATGGTTTAATTCGGTTCCAAAGTAATTCAGTTCAATTTCACAACAATCTTTTTTATTTCACTAATTATGCATTTTATTTTAGATTTGTAATAATTAAAATATTTTAATTTATAATTGTATCATCTTTCGATATTTAATATTTTTAAAAAGTAATGATAGAAATTAGAACCGAATCAAAAAGATCGGATTGGTTCGGTTCGATTCCTTGCACTAACGGTTCTGTTTTGATTCTTGTTTCGGTTGGAACCGAACCGAATCATGTGCACCCCTAATTATAATTTCATATAAAAAAAAATTGAGAATATAATACCATGCTAATTATCAAAATAAGGGTGTAGAATTATTTATTATGAGAATTGTATTGAATTCTGTGAAGGACACTACGCATTTCATTTGAGATATTTAATTGAAGTACTTGTTTAAGCTTTTACCATATTCGATTGATGGTATTCAATAACTTGTCGTATTTATTGAGTTCGTTAAACGGTTAAAACATAAAAATACCCACATACAATTGTATACAATTTTTTTATTTGAAGTGTAAAGATAAAAAAATTTTACCTATCAAAGTTAGTAATTTCTTTATATACAGTCTTTTCTGCAGTTTTTATTTATTTATTTATTTTTATTTTTTTATCAGTACCATTTTATACCGCAATTTCTAATAAGATGAGCTCTGGACATCTAGAAACTCCCAATAAGATGATACATAAAATGAATTATTTTTTTCATAAACCTTTCAAATTTATTCCATCACGTAATATTTATTACTTTTTTACTACTTTTATTTTAGTTTTATTTTTGTGGGTTGAATGAAAAATGTGTTGATGTACAAAATTGTATGTACAATGGGTCTGCAAGGAAGGACCCAAAAATTTATTGGGTGAGTTTGGAAACTAGTATTTTTATTTTCATTTTTTCTTTCTCAAGAATAAAAAAATTTCTTGTTTTTGTCCTAAGGGTAATCCGAAAATAAAAACATGTTTGGTTGGAAATTTTGTATAAAAAATTTTCGGGAACAAAAAAATAAATTTTTTTTTTGGAGATTAGGGTTTGGAGATTGAAGATAGAGATTAGGATTTGGAGGTTGAAAATAGAGGTTAGGGTTTGGAAGTTGAAAATAGAGGTTAGGGAATCTGCAACAATTAAATTTTTTTTTTGCTGAAAACAAACAGTGCCGAAAATAAAAAAAAAACACCATTTTGGTGTTCTCAAATTTTGAATTAAGGGTGAGAAAACATTTTTTTACTGTTCGTGAAAACAAAAATCATCAAAGACTCCCAAACGCGTTTTTGTTCCCGTGAACAGTGAAAAAAATAAAAACAAAAATGAAAACACTTCTGTCCAAACCCACCCATTGTATGTACAATGGGTGTGCAAGCCCAACAAGGAAGGACCCAAAAACTCAGATTACCAATGGGTCTGCAAACCCTAGAATTTCTTGTGGAGATCAAACGATTCCGAATCGTATCGACGATGATCTTCTGGGTCTTTGCTGATGCATATTGCTGGGGGTTATCAAAGGTGCGTGCTTCATTGTATATATATATATACACACATACTCTAGATTTTTTCTTCTCATTTGGTCTTTTTTTTTTAATCTCATTTTTGTTTTTGGGCAGTATTTAATGGGTGTCTTATGAATTTCTTAGCTTGATAAAGAAACATTGATTTTTTATTTATTTTTTGTTCTACTTTAGGTACAAAAACTATAAAGTCCCTGGTTTTAAAACTGCATGATATGTATAATTATATATATACACACACATATGTATATATACGACAACAAGGTGATTATATTGAAAGAAACATTGATATCATTATTTTTCCAGCACTGCAACGAAATAGTAAGCAAAAAACATAGAAATATCATTAATATGTGAAATGTAAAGAACAAGAGAAAGAGGAATATGTTAAATGAATGTCTTAATGAAGAAATGCACATTCTTTTTGGAGATTTCAAAGAAATTGAAAACGAAAAAGGAGTAAAAGAGAAAAGAAAAATATATTATATATTTGTGGGTTATGAAAGAGAATTTTGGAAAAAAATAATAATTAGATGTTCATATGTAAATTTTTATAAATTAATCGGGGGATTTCTAGGTAGAATTATTTGGGGTGTGTATTCTAGCCACTTGTATTAATTTTTTTTAAAAAATATTAATAATTAAATATTTAATTTAAAAATCTAAATAATATTAAAAAATTTAAAAAATTTTAATACATTAACCCTTTAAATATTTTATTATAAATTTAGGCTATATATTAATATATTGGACCCATATCATTCCAAACAAATACTGAGGCCCGCTCAAGCTTGAAATACATGAAGGAAAATTGAACAAAGAAGAGCACGACATTCTTCCAGCTCCCAACAGTAGTCAAACGAAACTATCTGAACAAATCTTAATTTTATTAGGAGGAGAATTACTCTTGATTTCCTTGCATTTAGTTTCTATATCTCCAATAGAGTTCACTTGACCAAAATCTTAACAAAGACTCCAACCAAGAAACTATATTGTTTCCTAGTGTTGGAAAGAGTTTTATGAAACTTCCAAGTGAACAAATCATCAAAGATGCAGATATAGAATGAATATTTCTTTATTGAAATAACTCCAAAATAATTATAAAGCATTTATGGGGCTAATTATATTCAGCAGGAACGCAAAAATCATCAAAATTGCGTTCTAACGTCTGAAAAACCTTCGTAGCATACATTAAAGTTAGATTCACAATAACAATCCACCAATTTCGACTACATTGAGAGGAAATTGATTTTCAGTGCTTAGTTCTCCAATTTCATTCTCGATAATGTGAAACCGCTTGATTTGAATGCCGAAGATTTCATTTCTATGAAAGCAAGAGATAGAAAGTATTGTTATAAATTCTGCCTTATTCCATGAGATCTAGAAGCACCTCTTATATATATATTCTGCTTTTTATTTCCTGTACATGCCTTTGACTGATAAGATCTTTGTGCCTTGATTCTCTTCTCTCTCTGTGTAACCCACACGTGCACGAGTTATTGATATGATTGTCTAATTAAATATACACTTATTTGAAATGTTATTTAATGATTTTCTGTGCTTGTAGATTTTCGTTCTTTTTAATGCTTGTAGATGCAGAATATAAAATATGTCTTTGGTTCAACTTAACTTCTGAAGTCCCCACATAACTGACTTACATATTGTAAGAATACTTAAGAACATATAATGTGATAAGTTGTACATAAATACCCTAATGAGTTTATGATTGCTTCAGTAAGTACATCTTTTTTAAAAAGGTGTATAGTAAACAATTTAAGACTTGCAAATCTATGCAGATCACATATGCTATACACCTTTTTTAATGCGCTATGCCTTTTTCAAAACATGCATAGCAGGTAAGTTTTACATTGCGAGTCCTAAATATGTTTTGAACAACATGTACTTCTCATCAATAATGACTAAATATGACAACATGCATTGGAGATGGTGGTTTTATATTGTCTATTCATTGAGCACAAAATCCCATTTTCAGTTTGCCTGAGTATTCTCCTGGGTTGTGCAGCTTTAGTGGCCGAACTCGTGAACCACAACCGGGTAATTTCAGTTGCATATAGATCATATACATATATATGTAAATACAGTCATAATTTACACGGTATGACAACATTTGGAATCACTTGTTTGAAACCACCTCACGAAATCTTGATGTAAATAAAATCTTTAACAAATCTGCATATCAAATTTTTATCTGTACTTGGTCATGTTGTATGTGATTCTCAGAAGTCATTTAATTTTAGCAAACTTACTTAATATCATCTATATATCTATATATCAGTTTATATTTGCACCCGATGCTACCCAAATATAAAAACTATGCTTGGAGACTCCAATACTAGAGAGAAAATTTTCAGATTCTTGGGTTGATGCTTGCACAGTTTCAAGCTAAGCTATGTCTGGACGTTTGTAATTGACCTCCTGTTATAAACCTCTAAGTTCTTATTCTGTATTTGTACGTATATATTATATAACAAAAACCTGATCTCCATCTCGATCTAGGATTTCAATTCGGTATGAGATTGAGTTTAATTGTCAGTATGACCAATATTTCCCACTGAAGTTTGGATTTTAATTCAAATCTATGTATATATATATATATATATATTCAAATCTTCTTGCAAATTTCTGAAAAATGATAAATAATTTTTTTTTTATAAGTTAAAATCCAAACTTCAACAGCAATATATAAGATTCCAATTTCCAACAAAACAGATTTAAAAGAAGAAGAATATTTTAATATGAAGCTGTATGAAAATAAAAGATATTTAAAATAAAATATAATTTAGATTTGAGTTTGATTCTGATTCTAGTTGCTGAAATTTTAATAGGAGTCTAACTCTACCCTGAACAATCGTGCCCTATCCTAATTGATTCACAATCGTGCTAGTCTAGGTAATTAATCGCAGTATATCTATATATATAGCCACCTTACCCCCTTGTTTTTTTTTTTTTTAATTTGCATCTGCTTCATTCTTTCAACCTTAATAATATAACACTACCAGCATGGCCTCATCTTCTTCCTCCTCCGCCAACATGATCACATTGCTGAGCTCGGATGGCCAACAATTCACCGCTAAAGAGTCTGTCATCGTGGAATCCGAAACGATCAAAAACATAATTGAGGAGAATTGCACCGGTGCAATTCCCCTGCCGAACGTGGATAGCGCAACATTGGCAATGGTGATCGAGTATTGCACTGAGCACACTAACGAGAATGCTACGGAAGAGAGTCTAAATAATTTCGATTCCAAATTTGTGGAGAGAGATACGAACACACTTTTTAATTTGGTTTTGGCGGCAAATTATCTCGATATCAAGAGTTTGGTGGACATCCTGTGTCAGAAATTCGCGGACCACATCAAAGATATGACCACGGAGGAAGTTCGAAATTTTTTTAATATCAAGAATGATTTAACCCCTGAAGAAGAGAAGAAAATTCGAGAAGAATATCCTTGGGCCTTCGAGTGATTTAGTTTTGTCCTTTTAAGAGTTTGGTACCGCTAGGTTATTAGGATTTTAATTTTTTATTAATGTTACGTGAGTTTGAGATCGGTTCGTGTCTAGGTGTAGGTTCCAAGAAGATTATTTTTGGGTGTTCGGATTTTATTTATTTATTTTAGATGTGTCAAAAAACATTATGCTTCATTTTGTGTGTCATTCCTAATAATATCACCGAACTTATCTCAATTTTTTCTAGCATTACTCTTTAGTAAATATATATGTTGTGGTGACGTTTTCTGCGATTTTTTTTTTTCTTCGAATTTGTCTTCAAGGTTATTGGCAATTTAGGGATTTTTGCTAATAGAAAATATAAATTGTGCTTTTTCTTAGGTATGAGTAATGTTTTACTTGCATATGTTTTGGTAGCTTCTCTTACAGGTCCTTAAGCATAAAAAACTTTATTAGTAAATGCAATAGAAATTAAGAATATATAAATATAAAATTAATTTCAAAACAAATGCAATTATTTTCACAAGTGTGATGTCTGTGCAAATTAATTAACGTGATTCCTATTCTTTATATAAATTATAATAGAATACGTTTCAATTGTTAGTGTTGGCACGCATAGTTATTATTTATTAACAAAACCCTTTTTTTTTTTTCTGATATTTATCTAATAAGAACCTTAACCCTATCCAAATTGACCTTAGTCCGCTTTTTTGTATACTTTTTTCTTTTAATATACATATCTATCTATAATATTATTAAAAGTGGGATGAATTTCAGTGATATATATAGCATGATTTTTTACATTCTGTTTTTTAATTTGTATATTATAAACACAATTGTAATTAAACTGTATTACGACAATTTTGGCAAATAAATAATCCTGATTATACTAACCGAGTTATATTTATATTGTTATAATAAATCCAATTGTACATAAACTCTATTACTCCAATTTTTTGTCAATTAATAATCCTAATTGTATTATAAGAGAAATTTAAAATTTTATTTATGGTTATTTTTTAAATTATATATTAAATTTTAAACCAATTATACTTATATTCTACTACTACAATTCATATGAATTTAATTATAAATTCCAAATTCTAATAGTAGTTGTAGTCTAATATATTCTACATATAAGTTGTATACCAATTGTACTTAAATACTAATACGAAAATTTAATTTTAAATTAGTCATCCTAATTGTAGTACTATAGTTAATAATTCAAATTTTATAGTATTTTTAAACAAATGATACTTAATAATTTCAGTTTAATCTTAAATATAATATAATTATTTATTTTTTATTTTTATATTATAGATAGAATATTAATTTATATTTATTGTAAAAATTTATTACGTGCAAAGCACGCATTCATTATTAGTATATATAAATAATTTTTGTTTATACTTAAGCAATTTTTTTTATTCAACCCATTATAGATAATTAGATATAATTATTTTATTTTTATAGTAAGTACTTTATTTACATCACCTTTAGTAATTAATATAGCAGTTATGAATAAAAAATTTATTGGCCGATAAAAATATATATATATACTCACTCCGTCCTAAATTAGTTGTCCACTTTGCCTACTTTATTTATTTCAAATTAGTTATTTAAATTTTGAATCTCAATACAATATTATTATATATTTTTCCAAAATTATCACTCTTCATTAACCTCAAAAGACAATTGTCCCCATAAAAACTACAATTATATTATATTATCAAAGGGTAAAATAGGAAATATAAAAAACCAAAAAATTATTAAAAAATTAAATGTGGACAACTAATTTGGGAATGAGGGCTATTATTTTGATAGGGTAAATTGCATTGACACTCCTTGATGTTTAGGTCAATTTCACCTAGATGTCAGTCAACCAATTTTAGACACTGACACCCCTGAGGTTTGTAAAGTGTTATAATAACACCCCTGGAGGCATAACATGACTTTTATGCCCTTGATTATTTTAATTTTCATGCAAAAAGTTTTAGTTACCCCATACCTAAACATTGCACCTCACCCACTATCCTAACTACATTTATCACCATATTCTTATTATAAAAAAATCTATAATAAATATATAAGATATACAATATATATATAATTTTATTTTAAATACAAAAATTAAAAAATATCTAAAATCTACTGAAAAATCTATTTCAAAGTAATCTACCACTAATTTTTTTTATCAATATATATAAATTAATAATAAGAAAATCGTATTTAAGAATTTTAGTTAGATTTGAGAATATATTATTAAATATGATTTAATAATAATCACTAATTTAAGTGGAAATTTCAAAAAAGTTTTGGAACATAAAAGTGTAAATAAATTGTAACAAGAGTAAACAAAAAAAGAAAAGATCTATAGGAAAAAAAAAATTGCTTTGATATGGGTTAATTTAGATTTTTTGCATGAAAATTAAAATAATTTAGTGCATGTCATTGCAACACTTAGAATGTGTCACTGTACAGAATCGGTTGACCGACATTTAGGTGGAATTGACTGAAATCTGGGGTGGTGAGTGTAATTTACCCTATTTTATATATCTCGCAATACACGCTTAAAATGAATACACGCCATGATTAAGAATCTAGAAGCAAATCAATGGCAAAGATCAAAAGTCCTGTGGGCCCACGTATATTCT
Source organism: Cornus suecica (assembly GCA_963922005.1). Taxonomy (NCBI): domain Eukaryota; kingdom Viridiplantae; phylum Streptophyta; class Magnoliopsida; order Cornales; family Cornaceae; genus Cornus; species Cornus suecica. Next base: position 3,780,919 of record OY998244.1, read on the forward strand.
CTGACGGGACGCTTTTCCGGCCGAACCTTTTTTTCTTTCTTATAATTGTCAGACATTGAGCCGTGTGGGACCCAATTGAAGCTTTCTCAATTTGTCGTTCACGTTACCGAAATCTATTGGTTACATTTGACCACGTCAGTCTGAGAGCGACTTTATTCTAAAATGCGCAGGCGCGAACACGGTCGCAAGGGGCAAGCGGCTGATGCAGATTGACCGATATTTTGCTGCATTTTTTGATGGCTGGAGCAGAAAATTGCAGCAAAATTATAACTAGTTGCAACATTTTTTATAAAAAAATTAGCAAAATATTTTTGCTGGATTTAATTAAATGTAGTAAATGTGTTTTGTTGATTTTTCTACAAAAGATGCCGCAACTGATTATAATTTTGCTGTATTTTTTTATCGCCGCAGCACTCAGGGTAGACGATCCTGACCCCTTTCAAGCTGGTTTCATGGCTTTCCGGCTCACACAATGCCGGACAGTGTTAGATTGCTAGTTAGGGTTGCAAGTGAACCAAACAAATTGGGTTCGGCTAAGCCCACTTGGTTAAGCAAACGAACAAGTTTAATATTGATTTTCAGACTCGTTTAACAAACGAGGTGAGTTTTAGAACATATTTGTTTATGAATATGAATTTTTATAAACTTGTTTAACTTTGTGAATATAGACTCATGTAAAGCTCGTATTAGTTCGTAATTACACATCTAAATCGAGTTATTTGCGTAATGATATTTTAAGCATAGTTTTTATGTTCATATAATTTTAAGTGATTGAAAAAATATAAAAGAAATATAATATTAGTAAACAAACTTGATGAGTTTGAAGACCAACGTTAATTTATATATATATATTAGTTTAAAAAGAAAAAAATTAACTAATATATAATATTAATTTAAAGGGCCAATGTATTAGAAAATTTTGAAATTCTAATATAATTTTAAATTAAATATTTAATTATTAATATATTTTTAATATATCTAAGTATAATTTTATGATTCTACCAATCCGAAAATAATTCTACCTAAATTTCCGATTGTATCCGTCTTGTTTTGAATGTAGTAGGGTATATAACCTATGAAACATATGGCTTTAGTTTGAACAAAGCTGAGAAAGCCGAGCCCTTGTAAAGTGGTAACTACCATTGACAAAAACCCTTTTATTTATTTTAAACTTCACCATTGACAAATCTACTAAGGACAAATACAGAGACATTGACGCTCGAAAGTAACTCGGTACACACAAACGTTTTCATTTGATCACCCAAAAATGCCCCTGGACATTTTATGGGAATTTAATTGCCTTTCCCTTTATTCTTATACATTTAAATATTTAATCAAATTTTCCTGTTATACTGTACTAGGAATAGGAGTGCTTTTTTTTTTTTTTTTTTTTTTTTTTTTGAGTGCTTCAAAGCTCACAATATTGTCTTAAAAATGTTACTTTTTTTTCATTTAATGAAAAATATATGAAGTTGTTACACAAAATATAAAGAGAATCAATAAATATTTGCCTTTTCAAAATAAATATATATATATATATAAAGAAAAAGTGAATGAAATGTAGAGTCATTCATATGAAAATAATAAATACATTGAAGAATAAAACGGAGAAAAATAAAGTACAAACTCTAATGAAGTTCCAGTATTATCCCATTTTAAAGTCTTTTATCAAAGATTATGGAGTTAATTTTGAATATTTGAATGGTAAGTAAATCAACATAGGAAACATTTAAAAATTGCTAGACTAATAACCACATTGATTTATTCATGTGACATTTTTAACTTATTATTTTTGAATATTTGTAGTTTATATACTATTTTGAAAATAATGAACTGTGAGGTTGGATTATCTGCAGTGCACAATGAGGAGATTAAAATATTTCAACCAAAATTTAATTTAATTAGTATAACATATTAAATCTACTTATTTCAATTGGATTTAATGTGTTAAACATTATAATAAAAATAAATATTTTGAAAGGAAAAGCCGTATATTTTATTTATTTATTTATGGATTTTACTTATATTTTAACTGTCATCATTCCATTCCTAGCCTAACTAATACATAATTAATAAATATATACTAATAAGGGTTATATCGTCAACGATAACATTAATATGGTCACAAATGACCTCATCTTCAACTACCTCTTCTTTCTCTTACCTGCTAATACGGTCACAAATGACCTCATCGTCAGAGATTAGAGAGTTTTTACTCTATAATCCATTTTATGAACTATTTAATTAATCTCATTCTTCAAATCCAATCATTTCATTCTCCTCTGTACATTCATTACCATTTCGTGGTCTCCACTTTCTCTCACCTCAAACCATAAATTTCAACCATTTTTCTCATCTGGTTTTCTGAAATTACTTCTACAAACCCTATATTTTTTCTCTGCTTCTAGCCTCTCAAAGGGGTTTTCATTCCCAATTTGTTGAATTTATTCATCTAGCTAAAAAACCCATTAGAATTCAACCAATTCTCTCATCTGGGTTTCTGAAATTACTCCTCAAAACCCTAAAATTTTGTGTTTTTCAGCATCTTGAAGGGGGCTTCATACCCAATTTGTCGATTGGATTTGTTCAATAACCAAAAAAGAAAAAAAAAAAAAACCCATCAAAATTGAAGCAATTCTCTCATCTGGGTCTGTTTCAATTGCTCCAAAATTGATTCTTGTGGGTCTTTCATAGTGGTCAAACTGGTGATACATAGTGGTGCAATGGACGATTCAAAGGAGGTTTTGGTGGGTCAACTCGGTGAGATTATGAGGAACATTTCTGGGCTACCCGAGTGCGGAAACAGCTCGAAGAAGATGTACGGTAATTTGGTTCGGAGAGTGAAGCTATTGAGCCCTCTGTTTGAGGAATTGAAGGACGGCGACGAAGAGCTCGGTCACGACGAGGTTCGAGGACTCGAGTCTCTCAGGGTTGCTTTGAATTATGCTGAAGAGCTTCTCCGATCGGTCAACGAAGGCAGTAAGCTGTATCAGGTATATATCTATATCTATATCTAAATCTATGTATATTGGTTTAATTGTGTGTATGTATTAACTTATTTCGTATATGGAGTTTTATGGGTTTGAACTTTGCTTGTGATTTGTGTTGCAAAACAATCTGTTCGGTTTATGAGAAAGTGGACGAGAAAGAGAAGAAAGAAAATTAAATGCTTTTGGTTCATGAGAATGTAAAAACAGAAAATGTATGTAATCCTTGTTTAATTACATGGATTAAGCAATACGATTCTTTGGTTATAGATGACAAAGATAGAATTGAATATGTGTAGATTGTTGTGCCATTGTTGCAGTGTAATGGATTTGGTACATGCAATGATGTTTCCAAGTAACTTTGTATTGTCGAATTGCTACATATTGGGATTGTAATTCAACTGAATACAGGATAATTTATGGACTCAGAACATGGAAGAAACTTTTGCTACATTTTTAGTTACATGCAATCTAGTTTTTTAGCATAGCTTAATGCTCTTTTTTTTTTTTCTGTGTATCTATCTCCCTTACTTATATTTATAAGAGTGATTGGATTTTGGCTGTTTGGGTTAGGGAATATTATGGTTGACATAAAATTTTCCATCACAATACAACAAGAATAGATTTCACCGAGTAGTTGGAAATGAAGACATTGCTGAGCTAAGAGATCAGGATTCCCAGTTTGCAAATGGTTATTGGTATTCTGTCTTAGATGAATGTTCATGGGTCATTTTTCAAGTTCTAGGATAAAAGCATGCATGTTTTTTTTTTTTTTTTCCGTACACAGACCATTCGAAGAAAGATAAAACTGTAAAGCTAGTATATATGTTCATTATATTTGTGAAGTAATTTTATCTGTATGCCTTTGTTGTGCTTGAGCAATGTCATCATCAAGCAAACAAGTCAATGTTCTAAGCTGTATTTTCTATGTCACAGGCTCTGCATAGGGACAAAATTGCAGGTAAGTTCCAACAAGCGACTGAAGAAATTGAAGAAGCATTGAGCCGGATTCCTTATGATAAACTAGATATATCAAACGAAGTTCGGGAACAGGTATTATAAAAACCATTGAATGTTGAAGAAAATTGACATAATTATTCTACTTCTTATTTTCCTTGTGATTTTTACTGAAATAGGACTAATATGCCTTATTTTCTTTCAGATTGAACTTGTGCATGCGCAGTTTAAAAGAGCAAGAGGAAGAATGGACTCACCAGATTTACAATTAGAGATGGATTTAGCCATGTCACAGAAGGAAAAGGACCCTGACCTTGCAATTATAAGACGACTTTCAGAAAAGCTGCAACTCAGGACCATCAATGATCTGAAGAAGGAGTCACTTGCTTTCCATGAAATGGTTATCCTAAATGGTGGAGTTTCCGAAGAATGCTTGGAGCAGATTTCGTTTTTGCTTCGGAAGTTAAAGGACTGCATAGGAAGAGAAATTCCAGGAACTGATGTCTCTGAGGGTGACAAAGGCTTGATTAAACATAGATCACCTGTTATCCCAGATGATTTCCGGTGCCCAATATCCCTTGAATTGATGAATGATCCTGTTATTGTCTCTACTGGACAGGTCTAAACCAGCAATTTCCTGGACAATTTGCAGTTTTCTTTCTGTATTGGTAGCCATTATTAACCAACTGTTTCACTTCTTTCTGCAGACGTATGAGAGATCCTGCATTCAAAAATGGCTGGATGCCGGACATAAGACATGTCCCAAGACTCAGCAGACCCTGTTGCACACGGCCCTAACACCCAATTATGTTTTGAAGAGTCTCATTGCTTTGTGGTGTGAGAGCAATGGTGTTGAGCTGCCAAAGAGACAAGGAAATTGTAGAAACAAAAAATCAGGAAGTGGTGGTTCGGATTGTGATCGGGCTGCCATTGATGCCTTATTGCAGAAACTTGCTAATGGAAATTCAGAACAGCAAAGAGCAGCTGCCGGTGAGCTCCGGTTGCTGGCAAAGCGAAATGCAGATAACAGAGTATGTATCGCTGGGGCAGGAGCCATTCCACTGCTTGTAGAGCTACTATCTTCTACAGATTCTCGAACACAGGAACATGCCGTTACAGCACTTCTCAACCTCTCCATTAACGATGCTAACAAGGGAACCATAGTAAACGCAGGAGCTATACCTGATATAGTTGATGTTCTGAAAAATGGTAGCATGGAAGGAAGAGAAAATGCAGCTGCGACCCTTTTCAGTTTATCAGTTGTAGATGAGAATAAAGTAGCAATAGGAGCAGCCGGAGCTATCCCAGCTCTTATTGATTTGCTTTGTCAAGGGACTCCAAGAGGAAAGAAGGATGCGGCTACTGCTATTTTCAACCTTTCAATCTATCAGGGAAACAAGGTGAGGGCCGTAAGGGCTGGGATTGTGGCACCACTAATGAGTCTACTTAAAGATGCCGGGGGAGGCATGGTGGATGAGGCCCTGGCCATACTGGCCATACTTGCTAGCCATCAAGAAGGGAAGATATCTATTGGTCAAGCAGAACCAATCCCAGTTTTAGTAGAGGTGATAAGAACTGGTTCGCCACGCAACCGGGAGAATGCCGTCGCTGTATTGTGGTCATTATGCACCGGGGACGCACAATATCTGAAAATAGCAAGGGGTCTTGGCGCAGAAGAAGCATTGAAGGAACTTCAGGATAATGGCACTGATAGGGCCAAGAGAAAAGCAGGAAGTGTTTTAGATCTTCTCCAACGAGTTGAGGCAGTTGTTATTAATCCGTAAATTCAAGTCAAATGCTTTGAGAAGGTTCCTTTCTGCCGCTATTGTGATGATGCTCATGCGACTTGTAGTAGAAACTGAAATGTTGTTCCAGAAGATTGAGCGTGTGCATGAAGTACCTGGATACACGGATGAAAGTTCGATCCGTTGAAGGATTCTTTTTGTAAAGGGGTTTGGCATGGCATGTTGATTCTGGAGAAGTGAAACTCCCTCTGTTGGATAGCAAGGAAGCTGGGGAGACCAACAATACGCTCATATCTTCTTCTTAGGTGGGTTAGTAGCAGCCAGTGACTGCATTACTCTCACCATTGCTAGCGGAGGAACTAGAAACAGAAATGTGCTTGAGATTTTGCCATTGTGATGATCTACACTTCAACAACATTAGTCGAATTTGTAGCGGGATTTCGTTTGTTGTGTCCTCGAGGAACCCGTCTGTCAGATTTGTGTCTTTGTCCTGTCTTTCAGGTTACGGCAACAACAAAATGTATAATAGGTACCCTTTTTGCTTGAAATTGTGATTTGTTCCAAAAGATACAGTAATTCCTTCAACTGAAATATATTCTTCAAGATTATGAGAACAATGAGAGCTTCTTGATGGAACATGATTACCTCGTAAGAATGAGGTAAGTGATGCAACTCCATGTTTCTTCTTTTTTTTTTTTTTTTTTTTGTATGTGTTCTTATTGGTCTTTTGGTGTTGCATTGAAGAGGCTGAGAATACCGAAATGGGTAACTGATATGCGAGGGCAAACTTTGCCATTGTGTGTGTTCTTATTCCTGTGTTGTGTAATTACTAATTAGGACTTGGAGTAGTAGATTGCCCTTCTATTCAGGAAGACCCACCTTGATGTCCTTCTCCAAGGTCACCAATTCTCCTGTAGGGTCAGAAACATGTTTCGCATTTCGATCCTTACAAGAGTAACCGAGCTAACATTCACCTATTTATACACCCGATGAGCTTTTTCAGCCGGATATGGGATAAGATAAGATCTCTAACATTGTCTTCCATTTAAACTCGCACAACACCTTTATTGTGGCCGGATCGCCCGACTTGGATATGGACTTAGCTAGGGCACCCAATCGGATGATTGGCATGACACCAAGCAACTGGAACACGGTTCGGATACTTAGCGGTTTAACCCAAAAACTTCTGATACCAATTGTAACACGGTTCGGATACTTAGCGATTTAACCCAAAAATTTAAGCCAGTGCGCAATGCACCCCGAAATATTGATGTGGTGCAAATAAATTTCAAATTACATAGTTTACTCAAATTACACTATGGAAACATTTTACAGATTATTTTTTTGAAAAAATCATTTTGTCAATGGGATAAGCTAAAGTTAAAATGAGGTCATTTTGGAAATTTTCATTTAAAATGTTTTCTCATTCTCATTTTAACTTTTATTTTTAAAGTTAAGTACGTACAAAATATAAAGAGTTCTATGATAGTATCATAAGATGTACATTTAAAACCACACCCAGCCCCATATTTACATGTTCTTATATATATCTATATATAGCTTACCTAGTCTATTATCACATCAGCTCCCAAACTGTCCTCTCCTTGATTTTTAATATCTCCTATATACTTTCCTTTTTCATGCAACGTGGCTTCAAGTTTCTCAATATTTTTTCTACTTTTAATTATGTTCCAGAACATGTAAATACGAGGCCAATACTCCCCACCCCCAGGCACGGAGCCACATGGGGAGCATAGGGGTCAATTGACCCCTTTAAATTTTATTTTTTAAAATATTTTTAATAATAATACAAATTATCTCAAGGAATTATAGCCAAAAAAATAAAATTTGACCCCTATTAATTTTTTTAAAATTTGTGCTTATTGCCCCTCAAATTCAAAGATTAGATACAATTATTATACTAAAAAATAAAAATACATTGAAATTATATGTAATATATAAATTAATTTAATAAACTATTTAATGAAATCCTAATTTAATTCTTATGGTATATCTAACCCACAATTCCACAATTAAGAGTCCACAATGTCACAACCAACATCTTAAATCTCATTTAACCAACTCCACAATAACTTTTAATTTAATTAAAACACAACCTATAAAACCACAAACAAATTACCAACATCTCAAAACTTATTTAATCCATCCCACAATAACTTTTAATTTAATTAAAATACAATCACAACTCATTTGTTTAATTGAACCCTAATTTCTTTGAAACAAATATAATTTTAGATCACTCTCTCATAGTAAGATGACGAGGGGAGCCACTCTTTGGCTAAGGGGGCCATGGCCTCTCCCCAATATTTTTCAATTGTTTTAGCCTAAAAATTATATATATTATAGATATTTTTATGAAAATTGCATATGACACCTAAAAAAAATTTAAATTTATAAAAAATTACATTGCCTCCTCCAATTTTTTTTCTAAAAAAATATAAATTTTACCAATAAACTTATAAAATATTATATTGCCCCCTCTAGATAATTTTTCTGGCTCCGCCAGTGCACAACCATAAAATTTCTTTTAAAGATGGGTTAATTTCAGTAAACCCCCTATACTATTCACATTAATCAACTAACCCCTTCTGTGTCCACTTTGCCCCCTATACTATTCAATTTCATCAAATTGCCCCCCCCTCACATTTTGAGTTAAAATGCCTAAACTACCCTTAATAGTATAAGGGGGTTTGTTGATTCAACCATTTAAAAAATTTATTTTTCAAAACTCAATTATATTTTTCACAAAAATTATAAATTCAGAAATATATATATATATATTTTTCGGAAATTTTTTTTTCCAGAGGGAGCATATTATTTTCCAAAATTTGAATTATTTTGGAAAAATATATACTTTTTGCAAAAAAAATCATATTTTGGAACATAATAGTATATATTTTTTGCAAAAAAAATATATTTCGGAAAACATCATATTTTGGAACATAATAGTGTATATTTTTCGCAAAAGATCATATTTTGGAACATAATATATATTTTTCGCAAAAAAAATCATATTTTGGAACATAATAAATACTTTTTCGCAAAAAAAGAATTTTTGAAATTTTTTCTTTTTCATATGTTGCAGGTTTTCGGAAAAAATATGAAAAAAAAAAAATTGAATTTTTTTTTTCTTATGTTGCAGGTTTTCGGAAAAAATATGAAAAAAAAAAATTTGAAATTTTTTTTTTCATATGTTGCAAGTTTTCGGAAAAATATGAAAAAAAAAAATTTTTGAATTTTTTTTTTCATATGTTGCAGGTTTTCGGAAAAAATATGAAAAAAAAAAATTTTGAATTTTTTTTTTCCATATTTCGGAAAAAATATGAAAAAAAAAATTTTTTGAATTTTTTTTTTCATATGTTGCAGGTTTTCGGAAAAAATATGTCATATGTTGCAGGTTTTTGGGAAAAAAATTATTTTTTTTTTTCATATGTTGCAGGTTTTCGGAAAAAAAGATTTTTTGCAAAAAAAATTTTCAAATTTTTTTTTTTTCATATTTTGCAGGTTTTCGGGAAAAATGAATTTTTGAAATTAATAATTTTTTTAAATGGTTGAATCAACAAACCCCTTATACTATTGAGGGTAGTTTAGGCATTTTGACTCAATATGTGAGATGATGGGGTAATTTAATAAAATTAAATAGTACAAGGGGCAAAGTGGACACAGAAGGAGTTAATTGATTAATATAAATAGTATAGAGGGATTTACTGAAATTAACCCTTTAAAGATTGACCCCAATAAAAAATTTTTTTAGCTTCGTCTCTGCCCACCCACCCTCACCCTCACCCTCACCTTCGCATTCATGCAAAATGAACATTAGAACTCCTCAAAAAAATATTCTTGGAGATGAAAGAGGAGAGGGAAATGGGTTATGCATATAAGAAGGGACGGATTTAATTAAGGAAATGGCTCCCACTGAATTTTTTTTTTTATATATTTTTTATTCTAAAAGTTTGAATATTTTGTATTTAGCCTCATTGATTTTTTTTTTACCTTAGATACCATAGAATTTAGATTTCTTTACAACTAAGCCCCCACTAAAAATTTGTTTTAAACCTCAAAAAAATAAATATATATCATTTATATCCCAAAAACCCAATTTTTTTTTTAACCCCCACTGACATAGATTCCTAGATCCGTCATTGCATATAAGAGCATTTTTGTCATATGAAAATGGTATAATAGAGATTCAACATTTTATAAAGACAAAGTTACGCTATAATTTGACCGACGGACTGTTTAAAACACCGATAAATTTTAATGAACTTATATTTGAAAATAAATTAATGAGTGTATTTCATAAAACTCCAAAAGTGAAGGGGTGTATTTCGTATATATATATATATATATATATATATATATACAAAGCAATGCATTTAAGGAGATTGAAGGCAATGCAGCTCATCTTAAAATTTTCATTCTCTAATCAATATAGTGATGAGAACATTGACAACATGTAATAAAAATGTTCTTGAGAATTCTTAAAACTTAAAATTATTTTTTGAGAATTATAAAAATGTATTATCTGAAAATAAATATTTTTATAATAATTTTTTGAAAATTTAACCCAACAAAATTTTTGTATAATTTTTTAACTTTCATTTTTCAAGAAATAAAAAATTATATTAACAAATACAAAGCAAACAGGTAATTATTATTCATCTGTAATCTAATTAAGTAGCCTTCTAAATTAAGAAATAAAAAAAATTATAATACCAATGACATTTTTATAACTGATGATTATGGACGTTGCAAATTTATACTACTACTACATTTCTAAAAATCAAAAAACACAACTATTGCGTTTGGTACGCAAGAATAAAATATAATTAAGGTGAGATTGGAATGAAATGATTATTCTTTTTCTTTAATTTGGTTTTAGAATTACTAAATAAAAAATGAAATTTTTTATTTTAGTTTTTGTTATAGAATGAAATTAAAATTACATACCAAAGATGAGAATGTCTAGAATGTGTTATTTTCACTCCATAGTCCATAGAGGATATACCCTATCACTCTCTCTTCCCTCTAAAACTATCCAAATCCACAACCTCCAAACCACCACTACCACCGCCAATGGCGGTCATCGCCGCCGCATTATCGGCCGCCTCCACCGCCCTCTCCTCCCTCCACCTCTCCAAACCCTACTACTCCCTCTCCCGCACCCGCCTCCGATTCCGCGCCATCACCTCCTCCCTCTCTCCCTCCACCGAATTCAACATCACCTTCGCCCCACCCAAACCCAAACCCCAACCAAAAAGCCTAAAACCCCAACCCTCCTCCTCCTCCTCCGTACCCGACCCGGCCGACGATTCGGGCCAGCTATTCATCCCATGGATCGTCCGCGACGACAACGGAAACCTAACCCTGCAGTCCACTCCGCCGCCGCGTCTCCTCCACGCTATCGCCACTGCCAAGACTCCGCAGACGAAGAAGAGGATAAAGAAAGAGAGTTCAAGTAAACCGGTGCCCACGGCGGAGCCCAAGTTTTCCAAGGCGGCGAGGAGGTTTTACAATCAGAATTTTAGGGATCCGCCGCAGCGGCTCAGCAAAGTTCTTGCTGCCGCCGGAGGTAATATATACATATATATATATATATATCTGTATATGTATTGGTTGAATTATGATTGGAGTGTGTTTGGTTTTTTAGCAATTATTCTAGAAATTTTGTTTACTTATTATTTTCGATTGAAATGTTATTAATTATTAGTACCATTTGCTTCCAAAATGTGGAATTCGAAGGTCATTAAGAAGTGCAACACTCTGGTTTTTGTTTTGTTTTTTCATATATATGAATTCTACATACATATGTATAATATAAGGGACTGTTGGATGTGATTACTAGATTTTTTTAGCTAATAACTTTATTTACGCCAATCACATCCAAAGGTTAATATGTTAGGAGTGCATGAATTTCTTGTTCAATGGTGAGGAAGAGATCTTTACTCTATATATGTATATACATATATATCCATACACTCATTTGTCAGATGCTAATTAAACGGCACCTTAACCCATTGGGCTTGTTTTCTTTAACATATTTGAGTTATACATTTGGTAATCTCTCTTGATTTTTGAGTTATGAGCATCTAGACAAAGCTGTGAGGAGCTTATTTGATATATTTCAAGAATCGTTAACACAAATACTGATATACATGTATAGGAATGTATGCATTTGTGAAATTGGTATTTGAACGACACCTTAGTTAACCCATTATGCTCGTTCATTTTAAAATGCTTGATTAATGACTCTTGATTTCTGTGATATGTGTTTGTTTTTAGTGGCGTCCAGACGGAGCTGTGAAGAGCTTATTTTTGAAGGCAAAGTGACTGTTAATGGTTCAGTGTGCAATACTCCTCAGGTGTGCTTCAAGTACTATTTTCTTTTTCTGCTCTATGACTGTATTAGATATTTTATTGGTAGAATTTAGTAGTATTGCTTCTGATAATGGCCAGACTAGAGTTGATCCTATGAGGGATTCAATATACGTCAATGGAAACCGCCTTCCTAAGAAGCTGCCACCAAAGGTCTATCTGGCCCTAAACAAGCCAAAAGGGTTTGTATATCTTCGGCACTTTCATGGTTCTACTCCATTTTGAATGTTGAAATCTATATGTATGTGTGGAGTTAATGCAATTACATTAATACAGGTACATTTGCTCATCTGGGGAGAAGGAGACGAGATCAGTGATAAGTTTATTTGATGATTATCTGAAGAGTTGGGTATGTGTGGATTACCGCATCCAACACACCCTTTTTCTGTAAAATAAGTTAATAATAATTATGTATAAAGAGCACCTCTCTGTGCCTTGCAATTAGTTATATATCAGTGGGCTGATGCAGGATAGAAAAAATCCAGGACAACAAAAACCACGACTATTTACGGTTGGCCGCCTCGATGTTGCCACGAGTGGGTTGATTATTGTGACAAATGACGGTATGTTTCATGCTGAAAGTGATACTGTGAATGTCAATGATTTGCTGTTTTAGGTTCTTTAGATGGATTATAACTTTGAAATTTGTCTAAACCCATGTTTCGTTACCTTTTTCAGGGGAATTCGCTCAACAGATTTCACATCCCTCGTCTAATTTATCGAAGGAGTAGGGTTTTATGTTTTTCGCTTGTACTATTGATCTTTTCATTGTTCAATGTTTTTTCCCTTCATATTAAACATGTTAAATTTATTTACCTAAGTATAATTTTTTTAAATAAAGCGTCGTGAAACCTGATCTGAAGTATCATGTTAAAATGGCATCCTATGTTTGCTGGATTTCTTTGTTTTTTGTTTTTTGGGGTTTTGGGGGTGGCGGGGAGGAACCTAGGGTACTACTGCTTGCTCAATGATAAACTACTTAATTTATGCTGGCTTCTAGTTTCTGTCTGCTGATTTTTTAGTGGTGTCTACACTGATTGATTGAATTGTTCATTTGCTACTTTCTTCCTCTCTCTCATCATTCTGTTAACTGTTATGGAAATTAGCTACACTTTTGGTCTAACCAACACTATTGTACTACAAATATGTATCCTGTTTCCTTAGCTTAATATTTGTGACTGCAGGTACATAGCAACTGTAGATGGTGTAGTCAATAAGCGTCACTTAGTAGCCATCAGTGAGGGAACTGTCATTGAAGGAACCCATTGTACACCGGATGCAGTGGAGTTACTACAATCACAACCAGATATATCACGACCTCGACTTCGCATTGTGGTATGTCTGTGTGTGAGCGCTCTCTTTCAGGAAAAGTGTTTCTAACATCATATTCTGCAGCTACTTTTCTCACATATGCTCCACACATGTTACCTGCTATTGCACTTGGGTTGGTCTCATATCCAGCAGCAGGCATATATGAGTTAGAAATTTAGGATAATTTATGAATTTAGGAAACAGCAGTATGATGCTCCACCTTCACTTTCTAAATTGATACTATTGTTCACACTTTAAATATACAGCTTCGCATCATGTGTGCTGCTCATAGGCTCATCGTAGAGTAAGCAAAAGGCTTATGAGCCAGGATTTGTAGAAAAAAACATTTGGCCTTGTGAATTTTTGGCATGTACTAGCTGCCCTTAGGCTTGAAGCTGTGTTTCCACAATTTATGAGCCAGAAAATGATATAATTCTCGGGCAGCCATGTTTTTCTTCCTTCCAACATTTAGCCTTCTATGCATGGGACTGACATAGACTCTCAGCCTCTCATTGAGACCAGCTCTCTTCTGGCTAACCGAGATTTTGGCACTGCACCTAGTAATTACCTCTGTGCTTAGTCTCAATGAAATCCAACTAAAGACCACTAGATCTTGATATTTTGTTTTCCTTCAAAATATTTTTCTGTCCTCCCAACCCTTCGCATTTGAAGCCACTGAATGTGTCCTGGCTAGCATCAGCTGAAGCAAGAACTTGTTCCCTCTGAATATTAAATGCTGCAATCTACTAAACTAAACAATGCTTTCACTACATGGTTTTGGAAATAACATTTTCTGTATGAATTTGGACATGTACATCATTCAATCTGTCAGGATTCTAAATGTCTTGGCTGCTTCCAAATTGGTTCTTTTACATGTGCCTGTGCGTAATTAAAAACCTTCAAGTCATATACAAACTTCTTGCTATCTTTTAACCACCTTAGTACAATAAAGAATAAAGTCGGTCAGAAAGGAAGTGGAAAAGGGAAATACTCTTAGCTAAGTACTTTATGACCTTTTTCCACTAACTTGGGCCACATGATCGGAAAGTGCTAATTTTCTATTGCTAAACTGAATTGGTGCAGGTTCATGAAGGGAGAAATCATGAAGTCAGAGAACTCATAAAAAGTGCTGGACTTCAGGTTACTTTTGATTTTTCCCATCCCAACTGCATCCTATATTTGTTCATCATCTAGAGTTAGGGGATCCTCACTCTTCCTCTTTGAATATGTGCCCCTTCCAAGGTGTAGCATATGAGAAACAGGAGTACATCATGAATTTCTATAAGATGATTACTTTTTTGGATGCCTCTGGTCCTTGATCTGTTCAGTCCTTTTAAGTCAAATAGATGTATGATTTAAAGTCACCCATTCATATAACCAGTACAGTAACAGTTATAAAATTCTGTATTCATATTTATGCCAGAAATTTGGCATGGTGAAGCTTAATTTTTAGTTATATAATGAATTTTTTATTGTACGTTTGGGGCTATGTCAGGCCCATCATTAAAGCTTCTCTTGTTTCTTTTCATTTCAGGTCCATGCGTTAAAGCGTGTACGTATAGGTGGTTTCAGGCTTCCATCGGACCTTCTGTAAGCTCAATATTGATACTCGTTAAATTTCGTGTTTTATAGGGTTTCCGTTATTTTGCCTTCTTTCCTCTGTACTGAATCAGAATACAAGCTGATAGGGACAAGATGAATATTTTTACATATATTTATTTAAACATATGTACAGCTGTATATATATTAGTAAGTAATTGACATCCTTGTGTAATTGTTGGGATACGAATTATGTGCCTTCCCGGTGGAGAGGTAAGAGATACCATTATCCATTAAAGCTAAAGCTGATGGTTCAGCGGCTCCCAGAAAAGATTCGCTATCCATTGTACAGAAAGTGCCAGCAACATGGAAGATATTAGAAGTTAAGGAGTAAATGGAGGTAGGAAACTGGAATGAATAGAATGGATAATTTAAATGGAAAATTGAATGTGGAGATGGGATTTAATTAGAAAAATGATACGGTATGGTTGAAACTGAAATAGACAATTCCAGATTAAGTGTAGTGGTCATGTTAGTTATCAGGCCCCACTTACTCTGGTTAGGACTCTAGCCTCACTTGCACAGTTCAAGTCCGTACTTTTCATTCGGGTTGTGGATCTGTTACCATCTATCAAGACCCATTGCCGCAACAACTTAAGACTATGAAGTATGTGAAAGGGAATTCCCCCCCCCAAAGAAATACTTGAAGTATGCGAAATACATTGAAAATTTTCAATTATATGGAGGTGAGAGCAAGCAAAATTATTTCTTTCGTTGAAACTTGCATTAAGAAATTTTTCAATGAATTTCGACAATTATGATCTACAAAAATAAATAGAGACTTGCATTCTCTTGCAGTCAAGCATCGATTCGCTACAAACCGCTCATGAAATTCTCTTCAAGAAATCTTCAATTTCCATCTGTGCCCTTTTATTTTCCTTTTGTATTATTTTTCATCCGCAGACTCTTCTATTATAAAACAAGTCCCTGTTTTTTTTCTCAACTATAACTTGATTCTCCATTTTTTTTTCCTTCTTTTGTTTTTTAGGTGTGTTGCCTTTAACCAACTCGCTTTAGGTGTGTTGCCTTTAACCAACTCGCTACCACCCCCCCCCCCCCCCCGGGGCGTGAGAGAATGCAATTTTTTATTTTATCTTTTTTCTAATCTTGAATTTTCATGACCACAAGTTTTATCAAGGCGAGGTGCATGCCTAAGTTAACCGAGGCACATATTTGAAAACTATAACGTTTTATTAAAGCATTCATATTATATATTGAAGGCACACATATTGTAGAAGGGTTTCGCCAGTGAAGACAACTGACGCAAGTGTTGTGCTTATATGAGCCTGGAGCCTTGGCGCGCACCTTTGACAACATTGTGCAGCCCACTCTCCTCCTCTTAGATATTGTGATACGTGAACTTTTGACACGCGTTTCAGTGTCCGTATTTAAGTCTTAGGATTTCTTGTTTTGCTGTGCACATGCATGATGTATCTTTCCTATACCCCCATATCTATGTTTCTTAGATTTTATGTGCCAATGAGGCAATGCCAATATTCTTCAACTGACTGATTCTTGTTCAGACTTACTATGCTTAACCCTCCAAGACTTCTATTAATTCTGTTGTCGATTTACAGGCTTGGAAAGCACATTGAACTGAAACAATCTAATCTGAAGGCACTGGGTTGGAAAGAGGTAAAAAAAGAAAAAAAAATTGCTGTATAATGGCTGGAACTACAATTTCTTTGCTGCCTTTGGGATTTCAGTCACCTTAAACCCTTCTTCAAGGTGTTACATGATACCAGGTTTTTGCTCTCTCGTTCACACCGTAATCACTGAATATGGGTCTCAACTCTCAACCTGCTGTATTTGAGATACACACACACACACATATATATATATATATATATATATATATATAAATATATAATGGGGACTGGTTACCCAACCTGCTTGACTTGATCTAGGACGACAACTGCGTAAATTATTCACTAATCAGGATTTAGATTGGCCGATACCTGATGGAAGAAAGGCAAGTTCTGTATCCTTTTTCGTGTTCCTGAGGCTGGAAGAGTTTTGTAGTACTTAATTGGTCAATCCATGTAAAGAGTACCTCATTGCAAGAGACATTTTTGTAGATAATCAGTTACACAATCGGTACATTGTTATACTGGTTAATCTATTCTGAACAACCACATTATTTTCAATTTTTTTCATCTCAGCTTCTTTTCTTTGCCCTTAAATAAAAATATGAAGTTGAGATAGTATTGCCACTTCCCAATAGCTCAGATATGTGAGGGTCAACATATTTATTCAGGTTGGCAATTATTTAGAACACTATTGGGCTCCTCTATTATGTTTATCCAGACACACACTTTCAATCTCTTTCATTTGCATTGAATTGGTCTTTTAGTTTTTAACAGATAGTGATGTTTTACAACCTGTGCTGGGACGGCAACACATGTTGAAGCTCACATATTCTCCATCTGTCTGTACTTGTTTGGAAGGATAAAACAATTACTCTCTCTCTCTCTCTCTCTATATATATATATATATATGGGTAATTTGCACTAACACCCCCTGAGGTTTGCATCAATTTCACTTTTATGCTGGTTTTTGAAAAGTTTGCACTAACACACCCTGAGGTTTGGTTTTGCTTGCAATGACACCCCCTGGGCCAATAAAATGACCAAAATACCCTTGATAAAATTCAAAAATATTAAGGGTAATGTGAAATGACCTTTATGCCCCAACCCCAAATATATAAAATTCGAAAAAATGTATAAAATTCGAAAACAAATATTTAAATTTTGAAAAAAAAATATAAAATTAGAATAAAATATATAAATTTTGAAAAATATATATAAATTTCAAAAAATATATATAAATTTTTAAAAATATTTAAATTCGAATATATATATTTCAAAAAATATATATATAATTCAAAATATATATATTTTCAAAAACAAAATTCAAAAAATTATATAATTTCGAAAAACATATATAAATTTCAAAAAAAATATATAAAATTCAAAAAAACATATAAAATTTGAAATATATATAATTCGAAAATATATATATAAAAATTGAAAAATATATAAATTCGAATATATATATATATATATTTCAAAAAAAATAAAAAAAAATATATTTTCAAAAACAAAATTCAAAAAATTATATAATTTCGAAAAAAATATATATAAAATTCAAATATATATATATATATAATTTGACAATTATATAAATTCGAATATATATATATTTCAAAAAATATATATAAAATTAAAAATATATATATTCAAAAATAAAATTCAAAAAATTATATAATTTTAGTAAAATATATATATATATTGGTAAAATGACATATCTTTTCTAATGAAGTGAATCAAACTACTTATCACCAATATCAATTAATGACCTTCTTTTATATATATATTTCCAAAATATATATATTTTTTCCGAAATTTTTCTGATGTTTTCGAAATTTATATAATATATCCAAATTTTATCAAAACAATTGGAAATTTATATATATATTTGAATTATATATATATATATATATTTCCAATATATATATTGAATTTTATAAAATATATAAATTTTGAATTTTATATATATTTTTACCAATATATATATATTTTTCTAAAATTATATAATTTTTTGAATTTTATTTTTGAAAATATATATATATTCGAATTTATATATTTTTAAAATTATATATATATATTTTCGAATTATATATATATTTCAAATTTTATATATTTTTTTCGAAATTATATAATTTTTTGAATTTTATATATATTTTCAAATTTTATATATTTTTTGAAATTTATATATATTTTTGAAATTTTAAATATTTGTTTTCGAATTTTATATATATTTTCGAATTTATATATATATTTTTCGAAATTTTATATATTTGGGGTTGGGGCAAAAAGGTCATTTCACATTACCCTTAATATTTTCGAATTTTATCAAGGGTATTTTGATCATTTTATTGACCAGGGAGTGTCATTGCAAGCAAAACCAAACCTCAGGGGTGTTAGTGCAAATTACCCTATATATAAATACATATATTATAATGCATTCGATCTCGTCTCTTATTTTATTTTATTTTTTCATTTAATCAAATGGCCTGCTGATTTTCTTCTGTTATTAATGTATTGTCATTTACTCCTGCAAGTTGTCGTACGACCTGTTTTGTGGTCCAGAGGTACCTGTTTTGGTATAAGTAAAAGAAAATATAGTTTTTAACCGAACATCAAGACACTTGACAATCCTGAGATGCATTAACTGTATCAAACACCTGGACCCTTCATTGTATTGCACCTACATAATTCATTTCATTTTCGTATATTTTTCATTTCATGTTCATATATTTATATATATTTCTGATTTAATCGTCTGGTATGTATTGCTAGGTTCGTAACCCGCTTTGAAATGTGTTAATACTGTTATTGTAACACCGTTCAATATACATTTTGAAGACTGATAAAAATCCATATCCTAACTGCAACCATAATTTTGATTTCTCTATCATATATTTTCCTTTTCTTAAGTACAGATGGAACAAGTTTTGACTAATGATCAATTACTTAATATTTAAGGAAAAGTGTATTGAATTACTAAATTTAATAAAGTGACAACTGTTGTAATGAGGTTCTATAAATGAGATCTGTGTTTAGGTCAATGGGGCCCCCCACCTGAAACGTGAATTGATTTTTGATCTGGAGAAGCTGAATCATAAAACAGTGCCTGTGCAACCCAGCTCCAGCAGCAACAGATACTGTAAGGGTCCGTTTGGATACCTGTTTTTTGTTTTTGTTTTTTTACTGTTCACAAGATTAAAAAAAAAAACACGTTTGGCAAACGCGTTTACTGTTCATTGTTTTTTCCCCAAGAAAACTGTTTTCTGTGAATAGTGTGTAAAAGTGATGAAAACACCAAATACAACTTTTAGTTGTTTTTTCACTGTTTAGGTGGTAAAAACAATGAAAACACCAAATTCATAAAATACAATTTTCACCAAATAAAAGTGGTGAAAACACCTTCATCCAAACGCTTTTTTGTTTTTAGTTTTTTCCTGAAAAAACAAAGACAAATACAAAAACAGTTTTTATATTTGAAGACAGAAAACAAATACAAAAAACAGGCTTTCCAAACGCACCCTAAGAGATTCCTTTGTCCCCTCTACAACACATCAGATGATAATTTACAAGACAAGTTACAAATTCAAGCATATAGTCCTATATTTGTAGAGTTTGGGGGGCCCACTTTATCACATTGTTTGTCTTGGCGGTATCGATTTTGGTAATGGTCGCGATATCAATGTAATGAACTCGGATAATATCAATTTTAAAAATAAATAATAGTGGTAAATAACGGTATTGACACTTTTAAAAAGCGTTACGAATCGGACAATACATAACGTAACAGACCGATACGACGAACCATGTTTTATCAATTTGAATTTGAACTTTTAAAATTTTCTTAAATTTGAAATCTAAATTGTCCATTCCATGTCTACTAGGAGTTGAAGTTCAACAACAAAACAATACAATGGAGGAGTGTATGTATGTGTGTGTCTATGGCACTGAAGTTCTTTCTTGAAAGAAAAATGATGTAGTTAGACAACGAAATGGTTCAGATATACTTTACTTACATGATTTAACTGAAACTTTTTTATTTATGTATGATAGTGTCATAGTAATATCCATCCTTTTAAAACAAATAATAATTTCGAAAAAAAAAAAGCAATCTCACAATCGTCAGTGAGAGTCTTTCAAGATAAATTATTTTTCCCTCATGAATATAATATTTTTGAAAGATATATATTAATTTAAGCCCATTACACTAATATCATCCGAATTTATTATACCATTATTATAATTGAAATGACAAATCAGGCTTCCACTCACAAAATTAAATGAAATTCAAATACTATATTATACAGGTGAACAAGATGAATAATAAAATTTTAGATAAGACCCAGTCATATGACTGCTATTTCATAAAGTAGAGAACCAAACCAGTTTTCAATAAAATATGAAAAGAAGCATTGCTTTATACCTTGCAGTAGAAAATCCAAAAAATAGACTAAAAAAAGACAAAAGGACAGCCAAAAAAAGAAACGCGGGAACATAAACAAGCTCAGCAGTTCTTGCAACTTCACATTTATTATTAAACATTGAAATTATTCACCAATCGTGCCGCCCTCAACGACCTATATTTGCTTCTGTTTTTTTTCTTCTCTCTCTACATTTCTCTCTCTCTCTACATACATATATACATATATATATATATATATATATATATATATATTTATGTGCATATATGTTGTGGTTACACTCTTCCAACAATGGCTTCTGGTTTCACAATGAGGTCATCACAGAGACCTAATTCTAATTCTGCCGTTTCAAGAAATGGCGGTGGTGGGCAAATCTCCGTTCGCTCCAGAGTCCCTGCTTCGAGACGCTCCATAACCCCCAATTCACGAACTCACTCCAATCAAGACGACCCAGGTTTCTCTCTCTCTCACTCACTCACACACACACACACATACATACACCACACACAGTGATTATGGATACTAATTACAATTATTGAACAATTTTGATTATGCCAAGTGAAGATGTAACTAAATGACACTTGTGATTATGTCTCAACCAGTTGATTTTGATTATGCTAATTCAGAGTGTAACTAATGAATTTAATAATAAAATCTCAACCAGAAAATTGGTATGAACATTCAAGTCCATTCATGTAACATCAAGCCCTTATTTCTTTTGGCCCAAACATACCCACAATCATTTAATATATAGAAGTATGCGTGGTATGCCTATTTCTGGTGTTATATATATATATATATATATATATGTATGTACTTACTTATCTATATATATATATATATATATATGTATATATAGCTTGTTCAATTGTCAGTGCAGCTGTCAAGCCTTTGTCATCAAGAGGTCAATAATTGTAGCGGCGTATTAGTTGAGCCTTGTAGTTTCTGTGAAATTTACTATATTTGATGGTTCCATTTTCATTTATGAGGTGTTTGGGAGCATGGAATTGGTGCACTAAAATTGCAGGAAAGAATGTTTTGGAAGTTTGAACTAATCGCTCTCCCATTTCAATTCCAAGGCACCAACTCTGTTCTACCAAACGGAGCTTTAGGCACATTGCAAAACTTTGGTCTGATCATATTTAAAAATTCCATGTGATACAGAAATACTTCTCAATGTTCACAAATGATAATGTTGGACAATTGCTAGACCAGTACAGGGAACCAACTTGGACAGTTTTCCAAAACAATCCCTCTCATGACTTGTAATTTATTTTCACAAGACAGTTATGCCCTTTGGTTATGGGACATTGTCTTTTTTATATAATTATTATAGGGAACTTAGGCTCCACTTCAAAATATGACTGAAAGTTGATAGAGTTATAGTAAGTTCACAAGCACACACATTTTAGTAGCAAGAGTTCTGGAATTTCCATAAGTTACAGTATTAAAATAGCACTGTCCCCTGCCTAATTAAATACCGTTTTGGCGCTGCCATGTTTCATTCTGTTATTGCGTTGTAAAAGTTGATGAAAGAAAAAATGTGTAAGGATTTGAATTTGATATCTGCCGCAGAAGTCGGAAGAGTGCGAGTTGCTGTGAGACTGAGACCAAGAAATGCTGAAGATCTTCTTTCAGATGCTGATTTTGCCGATTTTGTTGAACTACAACCAGAGGTGATTGAGATATACCACATAGATATATTGATCCCAGCACCATACTGATGACAAATTAAAACATGTTCGTTTCCGGTCGATTGCAAGGCCATCCCTCTCTCTTGCATGCATGTGTATGCATTGTTCTTACTTTGTGCAAAGAGCAGCTACAGAACCTTTGAATTAACATATGTGTTTCTTTCCTTATGTAGCTGAAAAGGTTGAACTTGAAAAAAAATAACTGGAGTTCCGAGTCTTATCGATTTGATGAAGTATTTACAGAGAGTGCTTCTCAAAGGCGTATTTATGAAGTGGTAGCAAAACCTGTAGTCGAGGTAAGTGATCAAGGGGTGCATTACTTTGGATATAAGGATATAATGTTTTAATCATGTGTATGTGTACCGTAAAATTTTGGAGATATTTCTATGTGAGTGCTTTTCTTATAAAACTTCAAGGGCCATGCTTAGTACATCGGTAAAAAGCTCAGGCTATGATACGTGAAAATGCAGGTTTCACTTTGAGGCTATGTTACATGGACTCTTCATAAGTAATGAAGTACACTTGTCGGACGTGTGTTGCTTAGACATGGATATGAGATATGTGTCTAACACTTTTGGTTGGACATGTACCAGCATATCCAATAACTCAATTTTCGTTTTTTCTTACTTTCAAATGAGTTAAATGCCTATATTAAACACTATGTTACATAGAAATATTAATTTGCTGAAAAATTTAAATAAATTATATGAATAACATGAATATTTAGCAATGCCCATGTACCCAATACATGTAGCTGAGTCCATGTAACATAGGTTTGATGGGAACCTTTTTGTGCAAATAATGCCAAAGGTTAGGTCTATCAATAACCTGTCTTCCCAACACCCTTGATTAATAGATACCCCTGGTAATCTAGGAAGCAAGAACACATTTAAAAGGGAGAACAATCCGTGTCAGACATCAACATGGGCATGAAAAAGAGGAGGACACCGAAAAAATTTGTCTGTTTTATTCGTTATGAATATTCGTACACAGTGTAGACACGCCTCTGACACTCCATGGCTACGTATCTGACATGATCGTCACATTTTTGGGGTCTTTAAAATAGTATTACAAAGGAATTTCGGATGAAGTTTATATACATTAGGAGTTTTGTAATAACTTTCAATAATATGGTGGTCATTACATGATTACTTAAAAGATAATTTATATAACAATCTTAGAACAGATATACATATGCTTAGGCCTATATATTGGTTCAAATACTCAACCTGGCATGATCAACTATGTCCTTTTTCCTCTTGTTTTCATGAACTTTTTCACTTTTATGGAATTTTTTTCCTTTTTCCAGTCCCTATTTATTTTTCTCACAAAACCTTAACCTTCTTTGTTCCGTTGCCCCCCCCCCCCCCCCCCTCCTTTTATATTATCTTTCTTTCGTTTCCCAGATTTTTTTTCAATTATTTGGTTGATAAAAACAAAATTATTCTTTTATTAAAGTAGAGCATTATGTATACAGATGTTTCATTTATCTGTCTCCAGATTTCTTAGGGTTCGCCATGTTCGTGTCACTTCATTTCCATGCTTCTTAGGCAAACCTTTTTAAAAGTAATTGCAGAACTTGAAATTGCCATAACTCTGCAGACTAGCAATCCAATCTTGTATTTTTGAACCATGCTGGACATTGCAAAGTAAGGCCAGGAATGCTGTATATCCTGTATGTGTATATATATATATATATGTGTGTGTGTGTGTGTGTGTGTTGAAGGATTAAATATTATAGTTGAAGTTACACCCTCTCTAACAACTTAAGCTTTTAGAGTAGTTTGGTGGTTTATAATATGTGTATTTTCCTAAATGATCTTTTTGAAGCAAATATTCTTCTCCATTCTTTTGTTACTAAAGAGGAAAAAATAAGTTCTATGAATATGTTTTGGATGGTATGTTGATTATATGCGCTTGATCTTGATGTGTTTTGCAGAGTGTATTAAGTGGGTATAACGGGACAGTGATGGCTTACGGTCAAACAGGTACTGGTAAGACATACACACTGGGAAGAATAGGCAAAGATGATGCATCTGAGCGTGGTATCATGGTTAGAGCATTAGAAGATATAATTGCCAGTACGTCTCATGGATCGGATAGTGTGGAAGTCTCCTACTTGCAGGTATTGAGATTGTATGACGACGATAAGCATTTGCATATAAGATTTGCTGACAATTTTCTCAACTGTGAACTTATCGTTGATGTGCTTGTCTTCACCAGTTAATAAAGGTTAAATGTACATATTGGGGTTTGAGTTAGTTATCCAAAACAATGGGAAAAAAATTCATCATACGTAAACAATGTTTACAATTAGAAGTTCGTGGAACAATGAGGAAACGTCATACAGAATTTGTGTGCGTAAAAAAATGTGCCCACCATTTTCTTCAGAAGATTCACCAGAGAATTAGTGAGAATATTGTCCAGAGTAAAAAAAAATGCTTTTCTGATGCCATGTTTCATCTTCAAATAACCAGACGTGTTTCTTCTGCTAAATTCTAATATATGTTCAGACTGACATGTTAAACGAAAGAAGTTAACACACTGATAGAGTTGTAGCTGTCACAGGAATTCATTTGTAAAAACAGAAAAGGAAACTGATATGTAGAAATAACGTAATTGTTACTCGCTGCTTTTCTCAAGTACTAGAAACATCAGGGCGAATGGTCACTTAGTTATATTCCTTGGCAAATTCTCCCCCCCCCCCAAAAAGTCATATTTCCATAAGTTACTCGTTGCTAACTTGTGATGTGACGCTTATTAATGTTATTTTCTTTATGAGTAGAACCATATTTAAGGTTCATCAACTGATCACTCTTTCGTTGTTAATGTACCAGTTGTATATGGAATCTATACAAGATTTGCTTGCACCAGAAAAGATTAATATCCCGATATTTGAGGACCCTAGGACTGGGGAAGTGGCATTGCCTGGTGCCACAGTAGTTAAAATTCGAAATCTTGATCACTTTCTACAACTACTGAAAACTGGTGAGACGAACCGTCATGCAGCAAATACAAACCTGAATACCGAATCTTCTCGTAGTCATGCAATACTTATGGTGGGTGGTGTGTTAACCTGGTACATTCATCGTGCTTTCTGACTAGTCATGAAAAATATTTCCCTTTCTCCAGGTTTGTGTTAGGAGAGCTTTCCCTGAGAAAGAGGAAAATGATGTATCTTACCATGAAAAAGACACCAGAAGTGATTTTCCAGGTGGTCAGGGCATACCTACTGTTCGAAAAAGCAAGCTACTGATAGTGGATCTTGCGGGATCTGAGAGATTAGATAAATCTGGTTTGTCATTTATTTTTAACTTTGACCCTGTAGATCTTCTGTTGTTTTGTTTTGTCTATTTCATTCATTTTTTGGATCTTTCTTCATAGAGGATAACTGAACTGCAATGAAATATAATTGATCTAGCTTTTGTAAATGCTAAAGTGGCAATCTATATTGTCAAGTGTCTAGTTTTTGGAAGGCATAATAGTGATTTTTCTTTAATTTATCATCTACCAAAAATTTATACCTTTTTAACGTATGTTGCAGGCAGTGAAGGTCACTTGGTCGAAGAGGCAAAGTTTATCAATCTTTCTCTTACTTCCCTTGGAAAATGTATAAATGCATTGGCTGAAAACAGTCCTCACATACCTACCAGAGATTCTAAATTAACGAGATTGCTCCGTGATTCATTTGGAGGTATTTCAGTAGTCTCTCTGTCATATGCTCTGTTTGAATATACTATCTAATAAATACAGTATCTGTGTAGGATTCCAGGCATTATATTTTAAGTTGTTATATATGATGATCGTAACAATAGCATGTATGTTATGCTTTGTCAGTATTAGAGCCTAATAGCTCCATACTTCAACTTATTACAATATTTTTAGGGTGTCTTTCTGGTGCAAAATATCTGGTTTGTCTGGCACAATTGTCCATCACATTTTGAGACTTATTTGGCTTGTTAAATGAAGATTTTATAGTGATGGTAATAGTGGAAAGACTGAAGTGGCAGTTATTTACGAGTTGTTGTCTGAAAAAACAAATCGGAACGTTCCAAATTTTAAAAAGTTTTATCTGTTTGAACTTTAGAGGGGCTGAAATTAAATATAAAAGGTTAACCGTTGGGTTTCAGTATATAATTTATAATCCAAGATATATCCTATCCCTAGGATGCAGTCAATAAAACCATAGAATAGAGAGAACAACTTTGTCTGTTTTCAGAAACATCTTGTTTGGTAATGGAATGAAATTAAAAGAGGCCAGCTCTGCTGAAACTTATAGTTATAAGAAGTTCAAATTTCTGATTTTAATCCCTCTCAACTTTTTATTTTTATTTTTATGCTAATATTAGTACGTCCTTTGTTATTTGTTTATTAGCAGATATTTCTTCTTGAAGCTTGTTCATTCCATAATAACTACAATGAATCTGTGTCCCTCTGCATCCTGTTTCTGTTGGTCTATAAAATCCAATTTTCATGTTAATTAATCAGGCTCAGCCAGGACCTCGCTTATAATAACAGTTGGGCCATCTTCTAGACACCATGGAGAAACCACGAGCACCATAATGTTTGGACAACGGGTGAGTAGGATGATTTCACTATTAAAATATAGTCTTTTAAATTATATGCATTATATCATGTGGTTGATCACTTATATGGTTCTCTATTCCCATGCATTTCACATACTCATGGTTTCGAGCTTTCAATTGGTATAATAAATTTGACTTAATATTTTTGACATTCTTACATCCTCTAATCACATATCATCTGCTTATATTGTTACTGTATAGTGTCACTCAATACAGGGTTAGCGTGCTCTCTTTGTAGTATAGTTCTCCTTGTAGAGGAAATTATGTATGCATTAATTAAAGCAGATAAATTATGCACCATTGTTGTGAATTTGAGAAAGTAGCCCTGACTAGTATTTACCTTAAATGACGTTTTGCAGTAAAAAAACCTACCCCTGAATACTGGTTTTATTTCATACGAGCCTTCATTTATGACTCGACGGTTATTACAATTTTGTATATCCCCTCTGTTTTTGTAAGTATGTATTATCATGATCTTCCTCCACTCATTCAGCATTCTTCCTTCTTTGGCTTGTATGTATATGATTCTAGTAATAATGGCAAGTGCTGATTTTGGACATCAAATATGTGACATGGATGAGTAAAGTATAAAGATGTTAACATGTCAAAATTGAATTTTTGGTTTATCCTGTAAATGATTTTGCATAAAATAAGTTGTATTGATCGAGGAAGCTTAATAGTTCTTTGCTTTTACAGGCCATGAAAGTTGTGAACATGATGAAGCTTAAGGAAGAATTCGATTATGAAAGTTTATGTCGGAAGCTTGAAAACCAGGTGGATCATCTCACTGCAGAGATTGATAGACAACAAAAGCTGAGGGAAACTGACAAAATTGAAATGGAAAGGAGACTTGGAGAATGTCATAATTCCTTAGCTGAAGCAGAAAATAATTTAATTACAAGGTCTGAGGTAGTTGTCTCTCCTGCTGGCTTATGTTTTTCCTATTTTAGGTGATACTATATTTTCATAGTTAATAAGTTCACTTTCCTCCATCATCCAGCTTACCCTTTCCATCCGTAGTTTTTGGTACTACTCAATTGTCTGTTGTAGCCATACTTTCGGTCCTTCAGTGTATTTTAACCCTTTGCTTGATTGCAGTTTCTGGAGAAGGAGAATACTCGTTTGGAGACTCAGATGAAGGAGATATTGAATGAACTGGATCGTCAGAAAGATCATAATGGTTTAATGACTGATGAGGTTGCACGCCTAAAAATGAGTTTAAAACATAGTAAGGTATTTGAAATTGTGTTTTTGTCCCTCTATTACTTTTTAATATGCAAGTATTTTGGTTATTTATCTGTCTTCTTATTCTCTTCTAGTCATAATTTAGTGCTTTAACTGTCCTCTTTACCTCTCTCAACTTGTAAAGATCAAAGCCTGGTGGTTTTCTTTTGGGATGTCTATTTGCTCATTATATAGCACATTCTCATTATCTTCGTGCCCCCAAAAGTTAACTTGGTTTTAACACATGATTTTCAAGCTGTACTCTATCAACGGAGGGGCATTAAGGGCTTCAGTCCAATTAGAGGGACTGAATTGAAGGTATGACTGTCTCCTATGAAGTCTATGCAGAAAAAGTGTTGTGCATTGACGTTCTCATTAAACGAATACCTATGTACATACAGCTTGTTGTTAAGGATTCAATCCTAGACTTAATTCTTGAGATTTAGGGTCTGCTTGATTTGTATTTATGAAAACAGTTTTCTGTTTTCTGAAAATTGAAAATCATAAAATGTACAAAAATCTGCTTAGTTTAGTTTTCTGAAAATGTTTGTTTTCAGAGAACTCATTTTTATTGTTCTCAGAAAACTATTTTTTGTTCTCAGAATTCTCGAGAACAGTTTTCAGATATACAAACCAAACAGGCTCACAACCTTGTTTTCCAAGAAAGAAAATGAAAATGAAAATGAAAACAATGAGAATATCTTCCTAGTATGATAAATAAAAGACCTGATGAATATTGTTTAGTGGACATAAAACTGTACCAAGTTGCTTGTGACACAAGGGGTCAGATTTATCGTTAAACATTTAGGTTTATACTTAGCCATGAGTCCATGAGTTTTATAAATGACAACATTTTCCAATAAGGAACAGAATACCTTTTCTATCAAACAGTATTCCCCTAGTAAATGGTTATGTACATCTGATTGCTTTTTATAAAATAATTTGGCCTTCTAAATTAATTTACAATTCCAAACTCTACTCTTGAAACCGCAAGAAAACTAAGTTCATCAATTAATTTATACCTCAAATTCTTGTTAGTTTTATGGAACTTTACATTTTATGATTTTTTTCTGCACAATGAAAGACAACTTCCAAAAATCCTGGACTTTCCGATTCTCAAACGAATTTGCAATCAGTGGGAGGATAGCAACTTTGTTGCTTTCACAAACTGTAATACAACAAGGCAATATACTTTAAATGACTGAGCCGAGAACATATCATAGGGTCTTGTGGGAATTATGAATGGAAATTTTCTATGAACTCCTAAATTCCAAGGAAGAATTAGCATATGTGTGCCGACTTGCTGCACCGTATTCTGGTATATATGGAGGATGAGATATTATCTATAATTTTGACTAGCATACACTGGATATACTTCTGGAAATCATTGATGGAAACTATCTAAATATTAATGAACTCTGAAAAACAAATCACTTGTAATTATAATAATAATTGGAGTAAAACTCAGTATCCCTATCCCGTCATTAAAGAACTAAAACTCCCTTTCTTTTGCTAGGTTTTATTATGACAATATTGTTGTAAGTGGTCTACTGATGAACTGTGGAACAGTCCTAGCCCGAGTGTGATGGTACTTGACGGAAAAAAGGGAAAGAACTGGTGGTCCAGTGTTTACAATCCTTTCTATTAAAGTTATTCTCTCTTATAATTTGTCTTTCACCAATAGAACGTGATCAATGTACATATGCATTTACAGTCTTCAAGACTTTATATATCTACAAATTGCAAACCGTCTGCAATTTTTCAACTTTTTGTTTTCATTCTTTGCTTCCAAGATTTTGTTCTTCAATTTCAGAAAACCATATTATTTTCCTACCCTGTATTCTTTGTCTGCACCGGAACAAATATTGATTTTGTTGTTTGACTGTTAATAGCAACACCAGCTTGAAAGTTCTGCGTATCAGACAGTACTTGCAGATACCACTCAAATGTATGAAAAGAAAATAGCAGAGTTGATGAAGCAATTAGAAGATCAGCATACTCGCTCTGAAAGTGCTGAAACACAATTAGATCTGATGAAAAAGTTATTGAGTGATCATCAAAAATCAATGCAGGTTAGCATTTATAAATTACTATGGAAACGTAGATGACACATTTCCTCTATGTTCTGTTATATTTCCATTTTAATCATAAATCCTCCTAATTTAACTTGCATGAAAGCTTTATGACTGTTTTTCTAGTATTCTACATTAACCTGTAAAAACTTAGGAAGATATTTAATTGTACGTTGACTTATTCATATCCTTGACATGTTATGATATATGCAACATGTTTCATGTAAAAGTTTAGACTGAGTTAATTTCCATTCACCTAGTCACGATAGCTGAATCATAAAAATACTCTGCCTAGGTCTCTGTCTCTGTCTCTGTCTCTCTCTTTCTCTGTCTCTCTCTCTCTGATAATCAAAAAGTATAAAATCTGATGCTGTCTTTTTCTTAGTAGCAATATCAAATGGAAACTTCTGCGTATCAGAATGCCCTTGCAGACACCACTCAAATGTATGAGAAGAAAATAGCAGCGTTAGTTCAACAACTGGAGGATCAGCATGTCCGTTGTAAAGATGTTGAAGAACAACTTGATACGACAAAGAAGCTCTTAAGTGATCATCAAAAGTCAAACCAGGTCTACATTATGTCTCTATCTTTCTTATTCTCACTTTCAATATTGTGACAATCTCTGGTGTTAATAAAAGCCTGTCCTTTATGGAATTTAGATTGAAGGAAAAAAGGAGATTGATGAGCTTAGGCTGAAACTCCAAGAAATGCATAAGCTGTGCAAAATGACAGAGAATGAACTTTTGTCTTTGAAATCAGAATATAAGGAGCTGTTATCAGAGAAGGTATCATGTGATATTTAATAGGTGTGCTTGAACTTATCATTTTAGAAATTGAATTTTGTGTACAGATAGTATCCCCAATTAGCTGCTCCTCTGTGGCACGAGTTTCTGTGAAAATTAAAAGGTTATTTTTTAGTGATGCTGCTTTTTTTCCCTCCCTTAAAGGAAAAATTGAATGAGGAACTTCATTTTGTGAGGAAAACCCTTCTGGTGGAGGAGAAACAGAAGAAATTAATCGAAACTGAGCTGCTGAATTTGAAAAAGCTTGAGCCTGAAAATGATGATCACTTTGAGGTAAGTGGTTCCAGGTGTTCCCTTTATTCACCAGATATATCACCATGTTCTAAGAATTGCTACCTTGTGATGTTCCACAGGACAAGAAATCATATATGGGAGAAAATGTCGCTAAATCTTCTGCATCTGGAACCCCTGTTGGTTTGCATCAATCTAACCACTCAAGGGAGAAAATTTCTGGGCAGAAGGCCACGATTGCAAAGATATGTGAAGAAGGCAAGCATTTTTTTTTTTGACATTATTTACAGTATGTAATAGTTAGGTGTTACTGTTTGGGTGTGTGTTTTAGTGGGTGAAAAGACAATATTCGAGTTCCTATAAAAGATTGACCCAACTGTCTGGTTTAACTTCAATTAAATGCCTTTTTAACATAACTCGCATTATCTTTTTCTTCATGTATCCAGTTGGGCTTCAAAAGATATTAGCACTATTAACATCTGAGGATATAGATGTCCAAACCCAAGCTGTGAAGGTGGTAGCCAATCTTGCTGCTGAAGGTACATAAAGATGACTAGTTTTGGGTTTATCTGAATGTGCAACACTTGTATGCTTATGTTACTCCTCTGTACGTGTATATGGATAGTTCCCTACTTTTCAATTCTGCACAACTTTTGACCCTGGATTCTTCTGCTCCACCTGTTCAAAACTTGTTTTTCTTCTTTTTAAACTAAGAATCTACCTTGTTTTTCCTGCTTCATAGCTACCTAATTGGCTGTTACTTTTTCCAATGTTGGATTAGTTCACTTATGATTTTGTAGAATGCCTATCGACATACATAAAAATATTTTTACCGGACAGAAGACTCCAGAAGTCAATGTGTAATATTAGTCTGTCTTCCATTTTCTTTCTGCAGTAAGAAAAGACCAGGAGAAACCTGATGGCCACTAAGTTTGGAGAACATTTTCTCTATGTATAACATCTGCTGTCAAATCTTTCTATCCAACTGTCAAGTCTTTCTTTTTTGGTTGACATGGAGTCAAGAATGCTCTAGACAAGAAGGTTCCTCATCCCCATTATTTATAAAGCACCTTATACTTATGAAAGTGAAAAACTCAATTTACCGATGACTTCACGTGAGGGGTGAAATGGTCAAGGAGGGTTTAGAAATTGGACCATGAACACTTCTATTGTAGTGACATTGAAGTTTATTTTTGTATGTTTGTTCAAATACTGTTACATTTGTTTCGAAAGGTATAAAAAATCAGGAAAAATCGGAAATGTTGAGATCAATTAAAAACAGTATTATTCCACAAGTTCTGCAAATTTCTCTTTTCAAAATTTTAAAAAGAATCCAAAATCTGTTTTAACTCTTTTATTGTCTTTATTCTTTGTTGTGAAAAACTGGTAATGATTGCATCCTACAGTATGGGATATCTAATTCTTAACAAAAAGGAGAAATAAATGCTGAAAAATGGTGGTAAACAAAAACAAAGATGCAAATTAGCTTGTTACAATGTTTTATTACTCTCAGCTATTCATTTTATACCTTAGTGTTTCTTGTAGAGATCAAGTATTAAACATCGTGTCATCGTGTATCAAACCTTACTTTTTCTTTGCTATTATGTCTAATACCTTAAATGTCAATAAAAGTCTCTCTTCTAGCCAATACAATTCTCCAATTCAATTCATGATACATTTGTCAGCTATCACAGATGCATATTTATGTGATTATTTATTTCTTTTTCCCGTCCCAGATATAAATCAAGAAAAGATTGTGGAAGAAGGGGGTCTAGATGCCCTGCTTATGCTATTGCAGTCATCTCAGAGCACAACTGTGCTAAGGGTGGCATCTGGAGCTATTGCCAATTTGGCAATGAATGGTATTCCTGAATATTCTCCTTCATTCTTTTGTTCGTCTTCTATTGGTTATTCTATATCTTTTATTTTCCGTAGATGCAGTCCTACAGCCTGTCAATTATCATGGTACTCTTTACCCACACCCATGCGGGATAAAGATGCACGACACCTAGACAGTTTAGATGGCAAGAGAGAATAATTCTATGACTAATCAAACAATTGTTGTACAATGCATCCTCACTTCTCATATAGTCTCTACAGTCTACTATATCTACAACCTCTCCAACATGCTAGATATTTGAACTCTATCTACAGTACTCCCCAATATCCACACTTATTTAGAAGACTCGAAGACAACTCTTCCGATATGCTGTGTAGAACCCATGTAAAATCTTGCTCGGTGCTTGCATGGCACAACCTCCCTCAAAATAGACAGGGGGTGACACAATGCTCATTAGCAGGCAACAAAATAACATCTTACTACTCACAACTCATGATACTTCAAGAAAAAATTGATGTCATCATGGGCAATGTATTCAAACATCTACTATAACTGTTACTTCTTACTTCTTGTTATGTATCTCTGGATCATCAAAATTGCTTTGCTCAAGTTGAAAAAATAAAAATGTTTCGATGCTTTTAGTTTGTTTCTTATAATTCTTAGTTCATTTTATTGCACTTAATACAAAATTTTGAAGTACGCAATTCAACGCTTTATTGCTCCTTTATCCCCCATCAGAGTGCAGTGCGTACTGCATACCAGGTTCTGATATTTCTTTACAATATAATCTTTCATCCATTCTCTCCTGATATGGGCGTGACTGCACTCTTATTGCACCAGAAAATGATAAGCCTTTATTTCTTGATTGGTATGTTCTTAAACCAAAAATTGAATCTGTGTAAGGAAGTATGAGCCCCTATTCGCACTAAAAAATAAATCGGCCAAAGAATTAGGCCGAATATATTTTTCCGTAAATCGCGGGCGTGCCAGAACCGATGATGTGGTTCAAACGGTTCAAGACGAACAAATTATCGTCTCTTTTGAACGAATTAGCGAATCAGGCGAAAACGCGAGAGAGAACAAAACTCGTGTATAAGGGTTCTTTTTGCCTCAATCAAGAGGACTTTTGGTAACCAAGAATCTATACTACGAAAAACTGGAATGAATGAAATTTGCAACACAAAAATTTAAATGAACTGATAAATATTGCAGGAAAAGTAAAATAGACGATGTTATTGAAGCAAAGAATAAAATTTGATATTTGGTGTAGGACCTCTAAAACAGAGGTCTTCTATTTTATTTATACTAAAATAATGAAGTGCTCAACAAGAAATTGAAACCTAATCAAAATCAGTATCCTAAATAGATACGATTTCATCCTAACATATCATTTCCTAAAGAAATAAAATAAAAAACAAATCCTAACTCTATTAGAAATCTTTCAAAAATGAACCTCGGCTTTCTTGGTCACCACTTTTTATCTCGGCCCACTTTGGTTCATGTCGGCTTGCTTCAGTTGGAATCAGCATGTTGCCGATTATTTTGAAAAATCAGTGTTGGCTCATTTAGGGTGTCAACAGCCCCATTGCTGCAATTTTAAATGAACAGCAAATTCTTTGTATCATATGCATGGTGTCACTGTAATTTGACTTCTTTGGAATCTCTCGTCCAGAAACTTAGAAATTTTTATTATTTTCTATTGTATTAGAGTTGAATCAAGGCCTCATAATGTGTAAAGGAGGTGCCCGACTATTAGCAAGTACAGCATCCAAAACAGATGATCCCCAAACTTTACGAATGGTAGCTGGGGCAATTGCAAATTTGTGCGGAAATGGTAAGCTGAAGGTGATTCTGCAGTTTTTCAAACATCGTGTTGTCTTTTGTTACCCGTTAGTTACCTAATCTACATTAATGTCATCTTTAATGCTGTAAATGAAATCAAATTTTGTTACCATTTCATATAGTATAACCATTATCCAGACACTCCGTTTTCCAATTTTTATTCACCAAGGGAGGCTACAAGTTGCTGGACTGTTTCACAAACACTGGAAAGGTTGTATCATGTTGGTGGAGTATATTGATGCCTTTTTTTTTCTTTCTCTGGTAACAGAGAAGTTACATGTGATGCTGAGAGAAGATGGAGGCATCAAGGCACTCTTGGAAATGGTTAGATGTGGCAATAATGATGTCATTGCACAAGTTGCCAGAGGGATAGCTAACTTTGCGAAATGTGAATCGCGTGTAACTATTCAAGGTTTGTGGACATGCTGTTACACATGGTACAGGCTCACATATCGTATATATATATTCTGAACATTAATGTGATTATGGCAACACCTGCAGGACATCGGAGAGGCCGTTCTCTTCTGGTGGACGACGGCGTCCTTACATGGTTAATAGCAAACCCTAGTTCTGGTTCAGCTTCAACTCGACGCCATATCGAGCTTGCTCTTTGTCATTTAGCACAAAATCGTAAGCCAGTTCCTGGAGTTTCTACATATTAGTTTTCACTTTAAGAATTCTAAATTATTGACAAAGTACTAGGAATTTAGTCTTCATTTGTATGGTCTTGGATTACATGGTCCTAGACAATCAGGCTCGACATATAAGCAAATGTCTCCATAAAGTTGACACAATCACTTTTGCGTCAAGGTGGTGATTACTCTGTACCATGTAGTCCAAGACCATGCAATAATTTCACATCTTAGAGACAACTATTTAGGAGAAATAATTTGGAGAACTCAGAACAATTTTCTCTTTCTTTTTCTTTTCTGGAAAAAAACAATAATAATATTTCCTTTAAACATATCTTTATATCTTAAAAGGGAAACTCATTTTATACTGCTTGTATCAATGGCTGTTGCAGAGGACAATGCCAAGGATTTCGTATCGAGTGGAGGAGTGAAAGAACTTGAACGAATATCAGTCGGGTCATCCAGAGAAGACATCCGCAACTTGGCGAAGAAAACATTGAAATTGAGTCCATTGTTTCAAGCTCAGATTCATGCAGAACATTATTGAAATCTAAAAACTTCAGCTGTCTGTTCTTTCTTCTTTACTTGTAACATTATGCAATGTACAGAAAATGAAGAATTGAGAGTAAAGTATAGAGGAATACTTAAACAGCTCACCTTTATATTGTGAAGGAAAGAGCAACAAAGGCACATGAGTTGTGCTTGTAACCATTAGTCACTACAAATATGTAGTTGAGAAAGCTATTTATTTTTGCATTCTTATAGTTTATACATCTTTGCAACTGGTTTTTAATGTTTCCTTAGTAATGAAAACAAGAGAGTTTCTCTCAATGTCACTGCCTATTTCTTTCTCCCAAAAAATAATTAAAAATTTTGATGTATTTCATCTCATTTTTTTCCTCTTTTGGACCACCTCTCATTGAAAAGAAATTTAATTTTGGGGACCCACAAGCTTCTGTTATTCTTTTTCATTACCTTTTCATTTGCTGATCACTCTAGTATTTCTTCTTTATTTGCTGTATTATTGAAGAGTGATGCTAATTTATGGTTCATCCCTTATGATCACAGTATAAGAACCTTATTGGTTTTAAATGCGATTGTTGTATGATTGTTAGTAATACATAATGACATTGGCACCTTCTCAAAATATTTCAAATCGAAAGATACGGCAAACTTGACTCGCATTACGAATTAGAGGATACGGCAAACCTTATTCTAATTTGACTGAATTCATAAATTTTTGTTCACATACTCTAATTATTAAAATAGAGAGATGTACTACGTTCAGGTAATGCAATACAAAATTAATTTTTAACTTTTAAAATATTGCACATAATTTACAAAAAAAATTAAGTCAGTTGAAAGAATATGTCGAGTAAAAACATCTCTATTTATAAGCGACTTATAAGATGAGTTTAACCACCATTCTCACCCAACATATAAACTTCAATCAAATAGTCATCACTTTTTCATGGAAGTTTCATAACTATCGACTTTGGATTCATTTTTTATTTTTTGAGTTGTTCAATCAAATAGTGATCACTTTTTCATGGAAGTTTCATAACTATCGACTTTGGATTCATTTTTTATTTTTTGAGTTGTTCAAGATTTATATAGTTTTTGTGTATTTGATGATATTTATGGGCTATGTAAGGCCTGTTTTCAATTTATTTTTTCCACTTAAACCCACTAATTTTTTTATTCATAACATTATTAAGTGAATATAGTTTTACTAAATTAAATACAAAATTCAAACTCAATTATATGCACTCGTACAAAATAAATTTTAAATTTTAAAAAATCATGCAATTAATTGATTCTTGAATAACATAAAATAGTAACCTTTTTTCACTAGTTGTCATCACAAAAAAAAAAAAATCAAATGAAATTAATCAGGTTAAATGTGGTTTAAATTTAATTACTTAAAAATTATTAAATAAATTATCTATTAATTATTTAATAAATTTATCATTTTAAAATTCTTAATTCTATTTAAGAATGGGATAAGGGAATATGTAGATGAAAAAAAGATCAATTTATTAAGGGACGGCATAATTTTTTTATAAAGAAAGAAAGAGCACGCTTAGACTTCTGAGATTCAAATTTTCTCGCTAACCAAACACCCTCAAATTTTCTTCCTCGTAATCTATACCATTCAAGCTCTCCACAGTCGCTCACTGAGGAAACCCTAGAAAAAATGAATCCTTTGAACCAAAACCCTCAACAGACCACTTCACTTCTTCCTGACAATCAAAACCCTCTCAAATTCACCATCTATGTACCTCAATCCAACCCTAATTCTAACCCCAATGCACTCCCAAACCCAAACCCAAACCCTAACCCTAACCCTAACCCTAACCCTAACCCTAACCCCAACTCTTATACTGATTCACCTTCAAACTCTGTATCTAACCCTATGTTGAACATCAATTCCATCAGAAACCCTAATTCTGGTGATATTTTCTCCTTATCTGTCCCAAGAAAACGAAGACGAGGCAGACCTAGAACAGCTACATTGCAGCTTCAACACCAGGTATATAGTTTACCTCCCTTTCCAAACAATTCAATCAATGGTAACTATGCACATGGATCATCATCGTTATTACCATCTTCTTCAGCTTCAATTGTTAGAGCTGTTGTGGGAAATTCTAATTTTGCAAACCCTAATTATGTGAATCCTAGTTCCTTAGCTCAAAATGTGCCTGATATATCTGATGAAATTATTGTGATTAACAAAGAAGCCACGGCCGAGGCGTTGATCGCGCTCTCGGCTGGGTTTCCCGCGGATTCCCTGACTGATGAGGAGATAGATGCTGGGGTTGTTTCTGTAGTTGGTGGAATTGAGCAGGTGAATTATATTCTTATCAGGAATCATATAATTACGAGATGGCGTGAGAATGTGTTGAATTGGGTTGTGAAAGAGATGTTTGTTGATGTTGTACCATCACATTGTCGGACCCTTTTGGATTCTGCTTATAGTTATTTGGTTTCACATGGGTATATTAATTTTGGGGTTGCGCCGGCAATCAAGGAGAGGATTCCGGCAGGAGCTAGCAAGTCGAATGTGGTGGTCATTGGGGCCGGGTTGGCAGGTTTGGCTGCTGCACGGCAGTTGATGGCGTTTGGGTTTAAAGTGACTGTTTTGGAGGGTAGGAAACGTGCAGGTGGGCGGGTGTATACGAAGAAAGTGGAGGGAAGTGGGCTGACTGCAGCTGCTGATTTAGGAGGGAGTGTATTAACTGGTACACATGGGAATCCCCTTGGGATTTTGGCCCGGCAGTTATCATATTCTCTTCATAAGGTGAGAGATAAGTGTCCACTTTATCGTGTAAATGGAAAACCAGTTGACCCGGATATGGATTCAAAGGTGGAAAGTGCTTTTAACCAGCTGTTGGACAAGGCAAGCAAGTTAAGGCAGTTAATGGGGGAGGTTTCACAGGATGTTTCTCTTGGGGCAGCACTGGAGACTTTTTGGCAGGATGCCGTGGATGCAGAAGAAATGAACTTGTTCAATTGGCATCTTGCAAATTTGGAATATGCAAATGCGGGTTTAGTTTCTAAGCTCTCGCTTGCATTCTGGGACCAAGATGACCCTTTTGATATGGGAGGCGATCATTGCTTCTTGTCTGGAGGAAATGGGAGGCTGGTTCAGGCTTTGGCTGAGAATGTGCCAATCCTTTACGAGAAAACTGTCCACAGCATACGTTA
Organism: Cornus suecica; assembly: GCA_963922005.1. Lineage (NCBI taxonomy): Eukaryota > Viridiplantae > Streptophyta > Magnoliopsida > Cornales > Cornaceae > Cornus > Cornus suecica. The sequence continues at coordinate 3,820,553 of OY998244.1, forward strand.
TGGTAGTGATGGAGTTCAGGTTGTTTCCGGGAGCCAGATCTTTGAGGGTGATATGGTGCTTTGTACTGTTCCACTAGGGGTTTTGAAGTGTGGTTCTGTTAAATTTATCCCAGAATTACCTCAAAGGAAGCTTGATGGGATAAAGCGATTGGGATTCGGGCTGTTGAATAAGGTTGCAATGCTTTTTCCTTCTGTGTTTTGGGGAACTGATATCGATACCTTCGGCCATCTATCTGATGATCCGAGCCGTCGAGGGGAGTTTTTTTTGTTCTATAGCTATGCAACTGTAGCTGGTGGTCCTCTCTTGCTTGCTTTAGTAGCAGGTGAAGCTGCTCATAAGTTTGAAAGCATGCCCCCCACTGATGTTGTGACACGGATTCTTCAGATTCTTAGGGGTATGTATACTTTTGTCAGTTTAAGCCTGTTTGTATATGTCTATTTGTATGTCTTTACCTGCACACACACCTTCTTTCTGGATATTCAATGTTTTGAATTAAACTAACTGAACCTTGAAAGGATACATTAGCAAATTACGGCAAATTACTTTGTTAAATTCCCGTAACCATATATCTTGTGAATATGCCAAATTTTGCTTTTATTGACACATTATTGTGTATTTTCTAATTGGATTATAGAATTGCCTACATATTCTTTGCAGTGACTCGAATTTTAGTTTCACCCCTCTTACAATGAGTTCTTTTCTTTTCTTCAATGAAGCCTTATTATGTATATGCCTTGTGGAAGATAATTGTGCAGTTTTGGAGTATCTGCTATTATCATTTTCATTAAACTGAGACTGATTTTAATGTGTGCAGGTATATATGAACCACAAGGAATTGATGTACCAGAGCCTATCCAAACTGTCTGTACCAGATGGGGTAGTGATCCCTTAAGCTTAGGTTCTTACTCTAATGTTGCAGTGGGTGCATCTGGAGATGACTACGATATATTAGCAGAAAGTGTGGGAGATGGAAGACTTTTCTTTGCCGGGGAGGCAACTACCAGACGCTATCCTGCAACTATGCATGGAGCTTTTTTAAGTGGGCTAAGAGAAGCTGCAAATATGGCTCATTATGCTAGTACTAGAGGCATGAGGATAAAAGTTGAGAGGAGCTTATCAAAGAATGCACATTCTTGTGCTTCCCTTCTGGCAGATTTATTCAGGGAGCCTGATTTGGAATTTGGTAGCTTTTCTGTCATTTTTGCTAAGAAAAATTCTGATCCCAAGTCGACAGCAATTCTAAGAGTGACATTCAGTGGGCCGCGAAAGAAGAGTCGTGAAGGTTCAAGGCCAGATCAACAGCATTCTAATAAATTACTTTTTCAGCAGCTTCATTCCCACTTCAATCAGCAGCAAGAGCTTCATGTTTACACTTTGTTATCAAGACAGCAGGCATTTGATCTGAGAGAGGTTAGAGGGGGTGATGAGATGAGGTTGAATTACCTTTGTGAAAAGCTTGGAGTGAAGCTGGTTGGGAGGAAAGGTCTGGGGTCTACTGCAGATTCTGTCATTGCTTCCATTAAGGCTGAGAGAGGCAATCGCAAGCCTGCTTCTACTTCTTTCACTCTAAAATCTGGTGGGTGCAAAAGCTTAACTGAGACAGTTTTAGATATGGTTCCTATTCCAAAATTAGAACTTGAAATTAATATTTACATTTTATTCTTTTTTATTTTCGTGTGTAAAGGAGCATCCAAGCCAAAATCTTCGACTTTGAAGCGAAAGATGGTTAGGTATGAGCTAAAATCTTCCTCCCTTTCTTTTTCTTTTCTTTCTGCATTTCAATTCTGAAATCTCTTTATTGATTTCAGAATGGCTAAAGTTATGAAAAGTGGCAATGCCTCTACCACCTGTCTGAATCTAGATGGTGGAGCTAAAGCAGTGGGCAGTAGTAATTCTCCTCTGAATTCAAACATCGGTGCCAAAACTGTGAGCAATAGCAATGGCTCTACCACCCATCTGAATCTAGATGCTGGAGCTAAAGCAGTGGGCAGTAGTAATTCTCCTCTTAATTCAAACGTCGTTGGCAAAACTGTGAGCAATACCAATGGCTCTACCACCCATCTGAATCTAGATGCTGGAGCTAAAGCAGTGGCCAGTAGTAGTTCTCTGAATTTGAACATCGGTGCCAAAACTGTGAGCAATAGCAATGGCTCTATCCCTCTCCTGGATACTAATGCAGGGGCTAAACTAGTTGTTGGTAGCAATATCTCTAATTATCCTGCAAACATACAAGTGGGTAGTTCACAAGGTTCAGCACATCATCCAATTTCAATTGTGGATAATGGTGAACCGACTGGGGAAAATTTAGGTCCATAATCAAGCACATCTTGGCACGTACTTGTCAGGTAATGTTGATCAATTTATATTCAACAGACTTCATATGCTGGTGATGCCTTACGTAGTTTTTGGCTATGTTAACTAGCTGAAGATGAACTTCTTGTTTATCTCTTAAGAAATGAAGTAGAAAGCAGATAAAAAAACGTTCATGGGAACTTACCAAGGTGTATGGGATCACGAGGTTAGTTGCAAAGTTCATTTGCAGTAGTTTCAATTTTTTTCCACCTTCAATTCAGTATTTATATGTCAATTGCACTCGGTTAATCTTGGCATTGTTTTTCTTGTTTCCTTTTCCTGCTTTAGGGGCGTGACTTGACCAGATTTCCAGGAAAACAGCAGCTATAGCTAAACATGTATGGGATATTCTTCAAGCTGTTACTCATTCACTTGGGGCAAAATGGGTTAAATCTCACCTTCTATGAGGTACAAGATTTTGGAGTTTGAAGGTCCCTAGTCCTATACTCGTCCTGGAAAACCTTTCAAGCTTAGAGAGTTATTTGGAATGGATTTCAAATACAGAATTGGAGACAGTAAAATCTGTTTCTGTATGGCTCGACTCTTGGGTTTCTCAGGGTCTGATCACTCCTACATACCCTGGGAGCATATATTAGAAATTGGTCCGACCATGGAAGTTTGGTGATATTATAGCCGCATTGGCCTGAACCTATTTCTACTGATCTCTTAGAATTGCTGATCTTGCTCCTCACCGTGATAACCATCAGCAGTTAATTTGGATTCCCATCAGAGGAGAATTCACAGTTGACCCAGCAAGGGAGAGAGAGAGAGAGAGGTCGCTTGGGGAGATTTGTCCGGTTCAGTAATAATATTCCTGAGCATGCTTTCGCTATATGGTTTGCTACTGAAAACAAGGTCATGACTCAACAAAGAATCGTCTTTGGGACTGCCCGTATATATAGAGACAAATGATAGAACTGGGATCCTCCATCAGTTGTCCTTTCACTTGCAAGAATTGTTGTTGCTATATCTGGAAATGGTAACTGGGAATCTGGGATGCGTTAATCGGATGGAGTTATTTGATTCTGTTAGGCAAGTCTTTAATCTCTATCGTCAACAAGCTTGTATTTTTTTTCGAGGTGAAACTAATAGAATAATGTATCGAAAAGAATATACAGATGTGATCTCTGTAATCCAAGATTTTATTTGAAATTGTCAGGGTTAAACTTATTTTCTTGCTTCTCATTTAAGAATTTCTGGCATGACTGTAATATTGTAAAGCACAATTCTCTTATTTGATTCAATCTAAGTACCATTTTTATTTTTATTTTTATGTTTTGCAGAACCTGACTGAAAATATTCAAGTTCTCAATACAGGGATTAGTTCCAGTCACTACTTTTAATCATTACATGCATATTGTGTGAATATTAACTTTTATTGGGAGGTTTTAAATTAGTATTTGCAGGGAATGGGGAGGCACTAGTACACACATTTGAATGTTTGATAATTTTGGGAGGCACTGGGGACATACCAGAAATTCTTGTGTAATATGAAAATTTATTGAGGACGATTATAAATGTAACAAATGAAAATATTAACAATTGGTATTATGTTTCTTATATTCTTTCTTTGTTAAAGAAAATATATACATATATATACATATATCTTTTTACTGAACATAACAAGCCTCGAGTGCTAAAAGCATTACAAACTAAAGCTTCTAAATTAGTTCCATTACACAGTAAGAATATGAATGCCCAAAAAAGTGTTTGCAAGCCCAGTTGTCTCTCTTCCTTAGCAAATGAACCATGGCCGTTGAAGAACACTACTAAAAACCAACTAGAGGAAAACACAGTTCTGAAGTCTATATTTTAAACCATTTTCCAAAATTCGCGTACAAGAATTTTACAGGCAATTTATTAACTAAAAAAACCCAAATACTAGAGATACAGACAATTTTCTTCGCCCAGAAGATCAATGGAACGGTATGATTATCACCTCATTACAGCCAAACAATGAAAATACAAGCCATTTACAGGCTCAGATTACTCACAGCGGCCAAATTCCTAGTTAAAGCCCAGAGCGAAGATCATTCTGATTGCCAGCCCCTTCTAACCACTCCTCCAGTTTCGTTTGTTTATTTGCCTTGAAGTCGTCAAAGTTCTCTGACAATGACAGCAATTGATGACTCGACAAGTTTCCATCAACTGATAATTTTTTCTCGTGTAGCTCGTCCATGGTTTGACTTGACACGGACAATTCATCAGCTTGGGAGTCCGGAAGATTTACAGTAGTGCTGGTAGCTGGTAGGCTAGAGTACGACAGAGGCTTCTCGCCCCTGGTGTCTCTTGGTTCTTTGGAATCAAGTTGAGGCCACTTCAAATTGCCTGCTTTTTGCTTCGCTGACTTGAAAACTGTTGAGAGATAACTACGACTCTTTTCACCATCCTGCTGTGGAGACGCTGCATTACGACCCCAAGTAGCTGGACTCCAAGAGCTGGTTCGTCCCATTCGAATACCTGGGATTGGGCTGATCAAACCCTTTTTCGTTTGTTTCGTTGACATGAGAGCCAGAGATTTCTTAATGTCTCTAATCATCTCATCAGCCACCGGAAAGCCACATTCTTTCATTGAGCTTGCCATGGTTATAGAATCCTCCAAATCTTCTGCATGCAAATTTATCTCATGGGACTTCTCCGCGACCTTATTCTTGAGATTGACAAGGTTGGGTACTGCATTTTGGGTGTGCTGCTGAACATAGAAAAGCCCAACTGAGGGTTCATTTGCCACAAATTTGATCATATCGGCCGAACACTCGTTTAATTCCACAAAACCATCAACAGTGGAGAATCCATTCATCTTGTTGAAGGCGAATGGCACTTCATCACTGGCTTCATAAAAAAAATGAAGGGAAAGTGTTGGGATTTGCAGAGGAAAAATATAGATGTACATAAAAAATGAAATAATAAGAAAAAAAAACAGAACATGAATTATATTCTCAACCGATATACAAGCAGTAATGTCTAGTAGTGAAAAAGGTGTTAAACCGAACATGCCCATACCCAGATACATCCAATAAATGGTAAACAACTTATGCACGATGGAATTCAGACACATATAGATGCCAAAACGGAAAATTCGAATATGCATTTGGAGCAGTAATTCTCACATTACATGCTCCTGTAAATTTGCATGCCTTGTACATTTAACCACTCAAAATACATCTACGCATATTCATACAGTGGAACTAAAATACTTCAATCCATACTCATAAAACGGAAGTTGGAGGTTGAACCATTAATTATTGTTGTGGATTACCAACTTCCTTCAGTTGATGGTTCTCTAGAAGGGTGGAAATAAAAAGAAAGATCAATTCTTTTTTTCATGCCATGGTGAAAAGATAATAACTTGAAGGAAAAAATATATAGACAATATAGTTAGCTAAAATTCCAAATGGTACACATCCATGTCCCCATGTTCTGGTACCCGGAAACATGAATATGGTACATGTAACCCCTTGTATAGGATAACGTGAGCCTTAATATTGTCTGATATAATACTGCTTTCATCACCTTCTTTTAAATTTAAGGAACAAGTAAATAATACAAGGAGAACTTACTACCTGAGTTGTTCCCGATAGCATTGAGTCACTAGGAATGCAACATCTTTATAATCAATTCTAGAACTCAGGTTTGGAATACTATGGACTTCGGATTTAATGAAAAGGTTATGATAGAAGTAGCGGAGAATTTAAAATGGCCAAACTATGGTAAGCTCCAATGTCACCCGACGAAATAAAATCTATAACATCTAATGGTCTTGTATTAAACAATAACCCTGATTACAAAATTGGATTTTTAAAAACATTGACACTTTCAGGATGCTAATCTAACCATGTGACTGGACATATTAAAAAAAAGGCCCAACTATCTTATTTGTCAAGATAATCTATAGTTCACAAGACACCAGAATTAGAAAGAAAATGTGTTAAGAGGACAGAATTTGAACAGTGATGGGTAACTATCAACTATTTAAGAGCTTCTGCATATTTATCTCACTTTCAATCATTCATAAGAAGGGTATGCAACTAAAATCAACATTAATTGGTCATACGCATTCAATTAACAGTTTCAGTTCAGCAGAACCTCCAACTAACAACAACTAATGCAACCAGCTCTAAAGTCGAGAAACAAACAAGCAATAGAAGAATATAATGGCGAAATACCTGTATGGTTCTGGAAAGAGTATAAAATTATCACAGCGAGGTGCAGGCTTCTATTTAAATTAGAATCATTGGGTAGCGCTTCATCTCCCCTCCTTTGCAATGCACTTTTACGCGATATTTCCAATGGTGCTTCTAATCTTCTTCTTACTTAATTATAGTGGAAAACCTACTTGTGGTTAGAAAACCTCTTTTCCTTCAATAAATGTAATTAATTGTTTACCAGAGAAAAGCTAGGAATTTCAAAAGGAGAGAGTTACCAAGGAACATTAACTTTGACATTCTGAATAGAACATAGTCAGGACAACTTTCTTTGAAAAAAGAAATAATCATCGTATCTGAGCATTGACAAAATGATTAAATCATGCCACTCTTGTGGGTGGCCCTAGCAAGCAGGCAAGAATATGAGGGCAAGTACAGGAATTTGATCAGGGAAAGCACAAAGCCATCCAACCGTCAATTAGTTTTGCCACAAGTTGACCTGTTAAGCGACTCCAATAAAATGTGAGCATAGTTATTGTCCCTCATATTCCTAGCTCACAGCAACAGTTCTTCCAAAGGTCCTAATGATTGTCACATTTTGATGTAACCATATTCTTCTAAAACTTGGTAATACAAGAGTATAATATTATTTTGAAATTTACAATGTAACTCAATCAAGTTATCTGCCTATCCTATATACATGGATCAGGAAGGCATATCGTCTTTCTATTTAGTCATTTTGCTATGAGTCTCTGACACTATATCTCCAATTAAAATGCTAAACAATCTTCACTTCAAAATCTTCACCATGCCCTTCTAAACCTCCCTCTCTGTGACCATCTTTAATTTGATCCAAACCAAAACCTCTTCGATTTTCTAAACCTAACATGTTTGGCTAAGCAGAAAGGTGCCCTACCTCTCTAAATTGTTAATCTTACCAACATTTAATGGTCCAAGCCCTCACAAAACATGGAGCAAAGAAATTTCAAGCCTGCATAATACCCTAGAGCACTTGGATTAAATAATTAAACCCCATCAGGACTTCTTTACAAACTTGAGCTACCTTCCTTTAGGATTCCCTCCTCAACATTTTCGACTTGAACCACATTTAACACGTTTGAGGGGCTGACCTTATTGGGGAGAATGCTCTCATTTACAGCAAAAGATGTCTACGCTCCACCTTGAGAGGTGGTGTTGGGAGCTATATTTATCTTGGAAGTATAATGTAAATTCGATGTAGTATTGCATAATAGAGGGGCTGACCATATTAGGACAGTGCTCTCTCATGTTATATTTTTTCTCTTTCTTTCTCTTGCACATACAAACATCCAGAACAAATTGCAAATTCTATCTACTTATAAACACTTGATATGTAAAAAAGGGCATGAAAAAGTTATAACGTAATCTTACTCGAACATATATCATGAGCCCAGCAAGGAGGATAGTTGTTTACCAATGTGCCTCTAACCCACACTGCCTGCAGATACAAGTTCGAAAAACAATAGGGTTAGATAACATTAATTATAAATATTAGGCTTAAAGGTGGCTTCTAACAATAGAATTAGAATCTCTAAACTATGCACATTAAATATTCGACAAGTCAAGAAAGAAGAGATTCAACACATGAGAACACTAAATTGATAACTTCTGTTGGGAAAATTGATTCCAATGTGGTCACAAAAATTTCCAGACAAAGGTTGTTCATTGTATCTATTTCTTAGTAAAAGACATTCTCAAAAACTATTTCAGTAAGAAAGCTCTCTCCTTTAACTCTCCATTTGACCTGATATAAATTTACACACACACATACACACATAAATATAAAATATAATGAAAGCAGCACTTTTGGGTGTGAATCTCCTTCAATCAGCTCCAAGAAGGTAAAACTTACCATTTAAATTTAAAATAAGATTTATGCATAAAAAGTTCATTAAGCTTCAACCTACATGCCATGACATATATTTTGAAATCTTCCCACAAAAATTTAACCTTTTTCTCTGTAAAGTTCCATCTTTTTGGACTTCATCTAACTCAACAATATTTTTTTCATGCAACCTGACAAAATTTCTCTACAGCTTAAAAAAAAAAAAAAGTTGAAAATCTAATTTTCCTACAACTGAAGATTTCAATTTTCTGGAGAATTTTTTTTACGAGAAACATCTCGAAACTTAAAATTCAACAGCACCCAATTCCCCAATATTTGGCATATATACATATATTCAACATCAAACTCAAAGATTTCGCGTCATCGAAGAAGATTGATCTAATATTTGGCATATATACATATATATAGCTATATATAAGATGAAATAAATAAAAAGGGGGACGAAATCACTTACATGAAACCCTAGAAAGCAGGATGTATCTGAGTTAAAAGTTGACCATAATCTCTAGGCTCTTTAGATTTTGTTTCATTGAGTTTTGTAAGCAGTGACAAGAAACAGACAATGTCATATGAATCTCATATATAGTACTTGTGTATAGGACACATGTATGTCTTTACAATCTTGATGATGTGTTTGGAAGAGTACAGAAGAAAACAACTATTCAAGTCTTCCACTTTTTTCTAATCAACCAAACAGGGGAAAACGATTTTCTTTTCCTTTATTTTCTCTTGTATTAGAAGAAGGAAAGTTGATTTTAAAATATTAGTATAATAGTATTGCGTAAAATATTGAGTGACCTTTTTGTTTTTTCAAAACGAGAAAGAATTATGAGATTTAAATAGGATCAAGTTAATTGATTCAGAATGCATATTTAATATTTATACAAAAATGATGAGCAAACTTTTATATAGGAGAAGAATTTTGGCGATATTAGGATTAATTAGACTATTTGTTAAATGAGTATTAATAAATTTTGTAGGGCACATTAGTCATTATGCTCAATAAACAATTTCGCTACAATATGATGGTAGGAATGACATGTTTACATGTGAATAAATAAATAAATTATAATTTTAGAATATGTATGAAATTTGGAGTTGAAAGTTTGAAGTCTAGTTTCCTCGCTAAAAATTAGATTCAATGTTTGCTTCTACCTAAAATAGGATCAACCTTCATAGATGTAATTGAAATTAAATTTAAATTTTTTACATAATCAGTATTTAAATAGTGAGTCACTGATCATGGAATGCTTGAAAGTGAAACATTGTGTCGCATGAAGTCAGGTCTCTAATATATTTAAGTTTTGTGCGATAAATAAAAATTAAGTACTAAATATAATTGAAAATATTTTATTCCCCATATTCTTCTAAATTTTCAGTGTTCATTTTAACTAATTAACTGAAATAAGAATTTTAATATCTTCTTAAATTTTTTGTTTTCATTTTTCGTCCACTCTGTGGCACACCGCGGTGTCATAACTAATAATAGTATAAGAAATTCACAGGTCATTCCATTATTGAAATAAATTAAAAGGTTACTAATCCACCACTCTATCCTTGACCATTCTTGTTATTCAACATTTAACAACCATTAAAATCATGGTTTTGGCCTACCAATTTTGACTTATCTGTCTTTCTCTCTCTACACATACATACATATATATATATATATGGCCGAAAATAGGAATTATTTTGAAAAACATAATATATAATATTTGGAAAAAAATTATTTTAGGACATAATTTTATATTTTGGGACATAATAAATTTTCGATTTTGGGACATAATAAATTTTCGGAAAAGTATTTTTCAAATTTTATATTTTGAAAAAAATATTTTTTGGGAAAAAATCATATTTTAATATAATTTTTCAAAATTTTAGGGAATTTTTTGAATTATATATATTTTTTTGAATTTTAAATATTTCGCACTTTTAAAAAAATATAAAAAAAAGTGCGAAAATTTTATAATAAAATATAAATATTTCGCACTTTTCAAAAAATATAAAAAAAATTGCGAAACTTTTATAATTTTCTGGAAATATTTTTTTCAAAATATAATTTTCTTAAAATATATATTTTTTGAAAAAATATATTATGAAAAACAATATTTTCGGAAAATTAAGTTGGAGAAAAAAAATTTGGAAAAAATTATAAATATTTCGCATTTTATATATAATTTTCACATTTTAAAATATTTTTATCAATTATATATATATATATATATATCTTTGAATTTAAAAAAAATAGAAATTTAAATATTGTTTTCTCGAATTTTTTATATATTTTTTTCTTATTTAAAATTTTTTTTTCAAATTTTATATATTATTTTTCATTTTTTATTTATTTTCAAATTTGATATATTTTATTTTCAAATAGTAATTTTTTTTTATTTTCCGATTTTTATATAATTTTTTAAATTTTAAATATTTCTTTCAAATATATTATAATTTTATATGATTTTTGAATTTTATATATTTATTTCGAATCTATATATTTTTTCCCATTTTATATCCTTTTTTTTCTAAATTTTTAAAATTTTTCAGTATATAATAAAAAATTTCAGAATTTTATATTTTTTTTTGAATTATAAATATTTTTTCGAATTTAAGATATATTATTTGAATTTTATATATAATTTTACATTTTAAAATATTTTTTTCGATTATATATATATATATTGGAATAAAAATGTCAAATGTTTTCAGGAATTTTAAATATTTTTTAATTATATATATTTTTTCATTTTAATATTTTTTTCCAATTTTATATATATATATTTTTCATATTTATATATTTTTCATACATATTAATATATATATATAATTATACCAAGACCAACTCCTTACCAAATACCAATTTTAGTTTTAGATTTACCTAAAATCACCCAATAGCACCAAAACCAAAATCACAAGACCAAGACCAAAACCAAATTCCCCAACTTGCCCCAAACATGACATTATTTCTTTGTTTAAGCGGGTTTAGAACCCACTTTGAAAGCTGAAAAGTGTTTAAAGTTATATAGGTATATTAATTAAATTATATAGGCACCTGGTGAGTGTATAGGTACGTTATATAGGAGAAAAGTACTTGTATGTTGACACATCACTCTGTTACATACAATTAATTAAATTAATATTCAAGTATTAAAATTTCAAATATGTATATAAGCATAATAAAGGCATATAATCCCAAGCTATTTTAATGAAAAATGGACCATTTGACATTAACAGAGTAAAATTTTATCTCCTCTATAAACTCACCATCAACATATAATAAAAAATAAATAAATGAGTATGACACCTAACAACATGAAATATGAGGATAAACTATTATCTTTCCCTGTTCCATTTTAGGTGATAAATTTCTACAATAAATGCCAGTGGAATGTAACCATTCATGTTCCAATGAACATCTCACACGACCTAACTAGTTACAAACAAAATATTTACATGTCACGCATATCGCAGAGGCAACAACCAAGAGTGTAATAACAAGCATATAGAAAACAGACGTATTACTTCAGTTCATTCAAGTACTCAGTACAGTCCAAAGTTCACCTTATTTATGTGTGTTCTCACTTAACATTAGATAGTTCTAAGATCAGCATTGCAACACATTCACTTTTATATACAGAAGTTGAGGAACCAAATTCAGAAGTTTAAATTGAAGAGACAAGGTTTTCCGGCTCAGCTGTGGCTTTAGAAAGATCATCCTCGGTCCACTTCTTTAGCATCTCAAGTGCAGCCTTTGGTTGATCCATGGGAACCATGTGACCAGCATCATGGACCTGTATGTCATCACAAAAGACCATGCATGTCAGTACCAGCAATCACCACTGTTAGGAGAACAAATATTGTGTATGAACTTGAATATCTGTATATATATATATATATATATATATATATATGCGCAGAAATAGAGAGAGAGAGACCTTGAGAAAACTGAGAGGTCCATGGCTTTTTAACACTCCTGCCTCGGAACCATCAACTTCAAAAGGAACTTCAGGAGATTCTACAAAATCTTTCTGACCAGTCCATTTCATGGCATGAACCCATCTCGAATTACCTGAGCAAGTAAAGTTAATTTCCCTTTCGAGTAAGGATATTTTCTTAGTTATATTTGTTGAAACAGTAGTTCCTCGACTGAAGAAATGTTGACATAAAATATTATGCAAAATAACTCACCAAGCCAGTTGCAGATAAGATCATATTCCCCAGCATATATAAGCACCTTGATCCCATCCTCGAGAAGAACAGGGATGCCCACTTCAAGGTTTCTCATCCAATCCAGAAGCATGGCCTGATACACAATAGGGCTACAAGATACGAAATCTATGTCCCCAACTCCAAGGGATTCCCTAACCGGATTCTGGTTCAGAAATTTCTCCAGATTCCCAAAGTCGTAGCAGAGGCTGCCTTCACACTTCTTTCTGATGTCATAGTACTGCGAGATATTAATGCTTCCTAAAATTAGATATGTTCCTTTATGTTATCTTAAAGACAATTAATGCTCTTCAATTGAGATCCTAACAGACTTTCAAAGTGTCATGAGGTCATGACTCACTTTTTTCTATTTCAAACACTCTGTGAAATATAGAAACTGTGTCCTAGATAACGGTCCAAACATTTCCCATGATTTCATATAAGAAATACGGATAAAAGAAGACCGGGCTCCTCCAAGTTTGTTCAAGAATAGTAGCATCGACTTTCTCAACCCTTTGCCTAGGATTAACCAGTTTTATTTCTCAAAGGGGGACGGGAAGAGATATAACTCAGCAATAGAGTGCCACCTTGGCATAGTGGAAGTCATCCGTTCAAGCCTGATTATCCCAAAATCCAATGTGAGTTTTTCTATTTTGACTTGCTCCCCCGCCATGATTGAATGAGAATGGATAAGGGGCTCATAGGATTGACGTGAGGGGGCAAGGATGGCTATATTTTTGGATGCGGAGAAAATGAAGTGTACAGATTTAAGTTAACAAGATGCCCTTTTCTATTTGACCCAATAATGTGAAATGAAAATAGGCATCCTATGAAGGCCGCCAATCATTGTTGATCTTGAATAAGAAAAACTTGGTACATATTAATACTTGTTCTGAAATGAATAGGTTTTTCCATCTTCAAGGCTTCTGAAAGGAGGATGTGACCTGCTTTCTCCCCAGTATGCTTCAACACTAAATGCCTTAACAATAATTAATCATATACTAATACAACTATAAATCCAATGGTATATAAAAAAAAATTCCATCTTCACACCTAAAAACTAGTAAAGTATGCGCAAGTTTTCTTACATTAACGTCACCAGCAAGCGAAATGATTCTACTGAATATGGTATTGCAAATAAAATACGAACCCAGGCAGGAGACTGTTCCATCGGTGCCTGGAGAAAAAAAATAGAAAATAAACCATCAAATCAAATTTTCAACCTGAAAGGCAGCTATTAGTTATAAAAACATAGAGCTCCTGATACTCAAAAATAAGAAATATTTGACACTTAGTAAACTATATAAAAGAATAACACAAGCAGTAAAGGAATCTAGAAAGGTGGAAAAAAATAATAATAAATAAAAATTCTCCCCTCAGACCATTGGAGAGAAAGTAATACATTGAGACATTACCACACATCTTTATCGCCAGTTCACACATTGGAAGGACCTTGTTGATACGATCATGAGCAGATTGCTTTATAAGCCCCATCTCCAATGCATAATCTGTGTATGCTTTGTACTGAATCGCAGGATCAGTAAGCCCATTACCGATGGCAAATCCCTGTTACAACATTTCAACTTAAGTTTAGTTACTCAAGTAACCAGGTCAAAATGTCATATGGAATGCTGTAACATGTGTAATTCGGAGCATACCTTAAGGTTAATATGAATTCCCTCTTTAGCTATGTTTCCTTGATGGACTCGAGAAGCAAAAGCAGGAATATAGTGTCCAGCATATGATTCTCCAGTTATATAGAAGTCATTCTTTGCCAACTCAGGATGCTCCTCAAAGAAAGCCTTAAATCATAGGAATAAGAAACGTCAGTCATAATTGCATATCCTTACACACAATTCTGTCTATCATGTGTTTGTAATCTTTACCTTTGTCTTCTTTATCTTTAGGTTAAAAGAAATATAATATCATGGAATATTCTTTTAAAAGGAAGCGAATCAAACAAATACAACTATGGCAACATGAAAAAGCTGAGCAGAAAGCTACCTGTGTAGATCAACTAGTCTAGAAAATTTATACTATGATGTAAGTGGTGAAACATTTGTATGAAACACCGCATCAGTTCAAAGCATCATAACAAAAAAATAAATTGGAAAGATGTTAATCTTAAAATATAAATTGCTGAAAAATTTCAAATTCCGCTATAGCAATAGTCACTAGAAATGATCAGTGGCTTTCTAGAAGATTAAGTAAAAGCTCAAAAATGCAATCTAAAAATTCATAATGACTTTACCCACCTGTAAGAAGTCATATAGATCATTACTAACACCATCTTCATCGTGGCGAATGTCACGCTTATCTGAGCTATAACTAAAACCGGTACCAATAGGTTGATCAACATAGATCAGGTTCGATATCTGCAGAATAACCACAGAAATTACATTATCTCTCTCTACTAAGTCAAGAGTAAATGAAGAAGAACTCTGTATGGAAGTGTGAAAGTAACAAAAAAGAATGAATTGTCTTAGAAACAACATTGCAATGTAATTTTGGATGTCCAACAACATTGCAATGTAATTTTGAATGTCCAACAACATTCAATCATGTACCCATCGATCACTGCATCGAGTTCCGCTATATACCAGTATTAAGACAAGACAAGACAAAAACCAACTCGTAGGTTGATCTGTTTGACAGATTCAGTGAAAAAACATAACAAATTGTATCAACTATACAATATAGAGACTACAGACACCAATAACAATGTCCTATAATTCCTCAACAAGCAGACCAGATAACATTCAAAAGCAAGAGCGCTACCTCTAACAGGTGCACTTGGACATCAAAATATTAGTTTTCCACTTCCAACTTAAACTAAAAGTATGAGGCGAATATATCAAAGTGTAGCCAAACATCTACCAAAAAATAATAACAATAACAATCAAAACCTTCGCGGAATTTCCAAGTCCTTCTCAAGATGTGCCAAAATACAATTGCTTAACAATCTGGAGCAACTCTTTTCTCATAAAACCTGATAGAGCATCAGCAGAACACCCAGGTCACTGCTACCCACCTGAAGCAGGTAGTTCGGATCTCCAAATTAACTTAAAGCAATTATATCTCCTCCAAAATGACCTTACAATGCGACTGTTAATACATTGGAGTTCAAAATATACATCATGCAATCCACATCAAAGGTTCTGCTAGCAAGGAACTACTAATAAAGAGGAGCAACCACAACAAGTATCATGAAATACGTAAACCTAAACACCATCTATTTTAGATATTCTACACTCTCAAGGAATTCAAAAAAAAATCCCCAAATGCTTGCTTCCATATCTGCAGAACAACTCCAACCTTTATATCTAAAACATCATCAGACCACACAGCCACTTCAATTCCACCCACAAATCCACCAAGGGGGGGAAACACAAACACACCCAATTGGCTTCTGTTCCCGCGTGTTAGCTCCTATTTGTAAAATCCTTAAGAAAAATAATATAAAATAAAAAGGAACATATGAGAAAAACTCTACCAAAAGGCTTCTTCTAACATGCAAGAGAAAATAGATCACTGTTCTTTTGAAGAAAAAAAAAACAGATTACTGTTTTAGGGTGCACATGAAAATGTTAACCAAAAGGCCTCTTCTAACATGGAAGAGACAATAAATCACTGATTTTAGGTGCACAAGGGCCAGTTAATTCAAGTACGAGCCAAAACAAAAGGCAAAACCAAGCTGACATTCTGACTCCTGACCTAGAATCTAACTGTAATCATCAGAAATGAACTAATCAAAAAGACCATAACCAAAAATATATAATGTAAAAACGTCATGACCCTAAAAATGTCGAGAACTCCTCATTACAAGCTTGCTAATGGTCAGACAGCATACATGACCATAACCTCTGGATGGGAGGGGTCAAACCAAAGCTAAGTATTTACATGAAATAATCTACTTACATTAACTTCCAATCACTATAACCTGAAAAAATAAACTAGCTGGAGGGAAGTACCTTGTCCCAACCGTACTCGTTCCAAACAAGAGACAAGTTACTTGCAATATTGAAAGGTCCATTCTCATAGAACATAGCTAGCTCGCTGCTACAACCTGGTCCTCCAGTCAACCAAATAACAACAGGATCTTCCTTACTGTTGCGTGATTCAAAGAAGAAGTAAAACATCCTACAAACAGCAACAAGAATGTATTAGCAGAACTATTCCAAAAGGAACAACATAAAAAAAATAGCCAACAGTGGGAAAAAGCGAACTTAAGATAATTAGAAGTTGAAGCAGAACGATTAATAATGATATTAACAAAATGAAATAACAATCTAGAACAATTAGCCAACAGTCTTGATTAAACTGCTAAATCTAGAAAATGTTAACATATCAACTTATACAACCAGTTATGAGCACGGTATCTCAAATAGAATTAAAAGTTATAATCGTGTTCATTCATGAATAGCATTCAGGAAACAAAGCCACCCCCACCCTCCATAATTAATGTGAACATGCTTCAATACAATCCAGAAACGGAATGGATCTTGAGCTTCAATTTGCTTTTTGATCTTTTATGATTGTGTTTTCAACTAGTAACTGAAAGTTAGTCGTGAATGGATAATCAACTTCATATAGATTACAAAAGTACAACCTAATAAATTACTGAAACCAATATGTAGTTCACTGGGTGCCAAATCTAAAACCACAAACTCTTTGAATCCACAGTCCCATTCCAGAACGTTCAACTTCCTTTCCAATAAGAACCATAAAATACATTCAAAACTGAAAATCTAGTTTCCATTTAAGCCCGTCCAACAAACACAAGTTCTATACATTTAGGTCCAGTGAACTTAGTGAATCCACCATATATTTAATAACTACAAAGCCACAAACCGTAGATTCCATACAAATTCATCGCAAGATACCAAAACAATTTTAAATAACATATATATATATATATATGTATGTATATGAGCCATCCAAGAAACATAGTCCAATACATAAAATTCCAGTAAATAAAATGAATCTCTCATGAATTAAAGACTACAAAGCAATAAACATTAGAATCGATATAAACGATCATAAGAGAACAATACGAAAACAAAGCTCAATAAACAAAATCGTAGTAAATCAAATAAATCCATGACAAATTAACGAGTACGAAGCAATAAACACCTAGAATCCACAACAACAACAACAACAAAAACAACCAAAAAAAAAACTAGGGTTTAGAAATTACTTGGCGGCATGCGAATTCTGAATGTTGTAGTAGCCGGCATGGTGACCTAGGTCTTCAACGGAGACGCCAGAATCGGCCAAATTGGGAAACCTAAAGCGCCTCTCGACGAGCTTGGGACCGAGCTGATCTGAGTCATCGCGATCGACGATGTTGACCGATTGCTTGGGGAACAAATTGAGGTCTCTGATCAGCTTCTTGGCTAAGATCGATGGATTCGAAGGAATACGAAGCTGCGCAGAGGAGAGAGGACAGAGAAGAAGAGCCAGAAGAGAGAGAAAGATGAAACTCTTCATTTTTTTCTCTCTCTAGAACTCACGACGAAATCGGTTTCGAGACTGAAATAGGCTTCCAAATGTGTGTGTGTGAGAGAGAAGAGAGAGGTGTGCGGTTAGAGATGTAGCTGATTTTATGATATTTGTGTATGTATATATATATATATATGAGTTGTTTATATATGGATATATGTGTGTGTTGAAAGTGTGTGAAGTGTAGAGAGAGAGAAAGTCAGAACAAACGTTCAGTGGTTACGGTTGCGATAGTGTGCAGCGGAGAGGGCGAAATGGAAGGGTAGTTGGCGGTGGAGGTGGTAGTTTGGGTTTAGGGAAAATTATAGAAAAGAGACTATTCCTAAAAGTAATTGCTAATAAGGGATTAAATTTTATTGAAAATGTGAGAAGGAACCATTCCTAAAGATAATTGCCAATAAGAACCATTTTAGGTAATGTGACTAAATTGCCCTTCTTATCTCTTATGTGCATCAAAAGCTAATAAAAATTTTACGCTGAAATACCCACACTTCAACTGGAAAAAAAAAACTATTTAAATAAAATATGAAAAATAAATTTGGTCCGAAATGTTTTGTCTGATTTTTTTAGCAACTACGGAAAAAAATAAGTTGTAATAACCGAAATATCCATGCCCAAAATCAAAATTTATCTTAGTTTAATTTTTTAATACTATCTATCAATAAAGTAAAGTTTCATATATATATTTGTATAGAAGTGATATATAATTTTTTCCGACAAATTTGACAAAAAAATGCAAAAAATAATAATAATTTGCCAAAAAAAAAATTCCCGGAAATTTTATTAAAAAAAAAATTGCCATTTTTTGCTGGAATTTTTTTATTTATATGTATATTTTAGCAATTTTTTATTTCGGCAATTTTTTTTTCTTTTTTGGAATACAATTTTAATAATATTATATATCACTTATATACAAATATATATATATATATGAAGCTTTACTTTATTGATAGATAGTATTAAAAAATTAAACTAATATAAGTTTCTTTTTTGGACAAAAAAAATTTTCATTTTTTATTTAAATAAAAAAAATTCAGTTGAAGTATTTGTATTCAGGAGCAAAATTTTCTTTTTTCGCAATTTTTTATTAGCTTTTGATGCACATAAGAGAAAAGAAGAGCAATTTAGTCACATTACCTAAAATGGTCCCTTATTAGCAATTATTTTTAGGATTGATCACTTCTCACATTTTTAATAAAATTTGGTCCCTTATTAGCATTTACTTTTAGGAATAGTTCCTTTTCCATAATTTTTTCTTGGGTTTATGTGGAAATAAATAGGATAAATACCACCTAAACCCCTCAAACTTTGCCTATATTTTATATGGACTCTCTCTCTTTTCAAATACAACACCTAGACCCCCTCTAAGTAGGGGTGGCAAACGGGCGGGTTTGGGAGTCAAAAACAGGTCGCTAACCCATTATCAACCCGTTAGGAAGGGTTCTTAATGGTTCGGGTCAACCCACGGGCCAACCCAACCCGTATAAAATTATATATAGATATTAATGTAGTTCAAAATTCATATAATTATTATATATACATATATACACCCACACATATATTACTTCTGTTTTTACGGAAAGAGGCTCAAAAATATAAATAGCACAAAACCCAATTCATTAGACTAGGAAAAACCCAAATCAGTGTAACATTTGAAAACCCTACTGTCCAAGAAAATGTGTATATATAACATATACAAAATATAATCTATATATCTGAACGCAAATTGTGAAAATACACACTCCTTTCAGTGCTTTAATTCCCAAAACCAAAAACACTGACACAAGAAGACTATACAAACCAAAATTTCCAAAACTACTATCAATTTCCAGAACCATAGTTCATCATATTACTTCAACATTGAGATTAAAAATTATAACTTCAAAATCAGAAATCCAAGAGATTATTTGAATCAAGTCCCCAAACATAAAGAATTCATGCAAATAAAAATTCAATAACTTCATCCACAATTGCTAGAATAAAGATTGAACATATTTGAAACAAAATCGTAAGTATTTATACATATGTATACACAAAAAAAAAAAAACTAACTAACTAAATCCTTAAAAAAAACATGAGATTTGATATGTTTTTTTAAAAAAAAAACACTATGTTAATATACAAAAATATTCATATATATATATATATATAACACTTTTCCCAAATTAAATTCTTGAAAAAATCTCATATATATTTTAATATACTTCAACATATATATATATAGAGAGAGACTATAGAGAGAGGAAGAAGGACTTAGAAAGAGGAGGAGAGAGAGAGGCGCCGACCGAAGAGACGAGAAGGCTGAGAAAGAGACGCAGAGAGGCGTGATCTAGGGTTCTGTCGTTCTGGGTTTGTAAATATCATGAGAGACGGGTGTTCATGGGTAACCCATAACCAACCTGTTACCAACCCATATTTCTTATCTCTTTAATTTACCCAATCCATTTTTGATCCGCCATTAAAATCACTCACCCAATAACCCATAAATAACAAGCGGGTTGACGGGTTGGGAAAAAAATTGTCAGTCATGCCTCTAAGTGATGACAATCTATTTTCCTAGTTGTATATGTTGAAATGATTAGGTTACCCTTGTTTACTATACATTAAAAACGGCCATGTTTTGATAGCACATAGATCTGAAGGGAAAAAATGTCTAAATAACATTGATGGTCAACCAACGGAGAGGGTCTCACGTATGGGTGCACACGGTTCAGTTCTGACCGAAACCAAACCGTTTTTTCAGTTCTTTAAAATTAGGAATCGGAATCATTTCGAAAAATAAAAATGCCATAAATAAAAACATAAACTATAATTACAGATTTTTTGAACTATTACAAATGTATAATTAGGGGAATGAAATTGATTATTTTAAAATTACATTTCATAAAGTTACTTTTGTCATCTAATATATCTATTTGTGTGTGTGAGAGAGAGAGAGAGGAGATGAACTGTGAGAGAGAGAGAGGGGATTGTGCAGAGTTTGTGCATTGAGGTGATAAATTAAGTTAACTAAGTTAATGGTATAATATACATATCAATATAGTATAATCTTATAACTTTATATTATTTTAATAATAACTTATATATTTATAGCCTTTAGAATTATAAGTAAAAATGTCATACTAAAAAAAAATAGTTCGATTTCAGTCTGGTTTAGTTATGTTGTTCAGTTCTACATGGTTAAGAACCAAAACTGAATATAAATATTCGATTCTTTAATTTTTGAAATTATAATCGAACCAAACTACCTTGGAATCGAATCAAACCATCAATTCCAGTTCGGTTCAATTACCTGGTTCTTTCGGACTCGTGGATACAACATGCCAAAGTTTAGGGAGTTTAGGTGAAATATTGAAAACTAAAGGGTATCTATATGAAAATATAGGCAAAGTTAAGAGCGTCTAAGTAATATTTATCCAAATAAATATAAAAAGAGGGAAAGTTGGCATTACGTGTAATGTGCTTATTTTTGGAAAGCGTATACGCCATCTGATGACGACACATGTAAGATCATGATTGATGGACCCCACAGTTAAACTTAGTCACGAAGGCTTGGTTTGGTAAAATATGAACAAAATGTAAAATAATCACTATTCTATTTTTGTTTGTGTAAATTGTGAATGAGAAGATAACATTTTATTTTGAAAAAATTTAATATTTGTATTTTCTTTGGTGGAAAATATGTAAATAATTTTTCTTTGTTGAATATTAAAGAGAGGTGCGGAAAATGCCCATTTGGTACTGTTTGACCACAAAACCTTTGGTATGTCCAATTTATTATATTCTTCTTTTTTACTTACATTTTTTTTTCCGATAATCAGTGTGTTTGGGGCTTTCACCCGACTAATTCATGAGATCCATGCAAAGTAATCCATACACATGAATCGGATAAATATCAGACTATATCGGCGATCTGACCCCATTTTACTACTTTCCTCTCTACCTAATTAAGAGAATTTTGACAAATGGACATAGACAAAGACTTTTCTAACACATAAATGTTAAATTGATCATGCATGTCACATTATTAGAAAAGTTATAATTTGACTCGAGTGTCTTGAAAAAGGGTTTTAAATCATCGTAACTACTCTTTTATTGTTAAAAAAGCTCAACTAAAAAAATGAAAATGACCTATTATACTTGTGCTAATTATACATGGCATGTGACACAGCTTGAGAGCTTGATGATCTTAAATTCTCGTAGTTAAATATTTTCAAAAGATAAGAAGGTCATATAGATTATAACAAGTCATCAAATTCTTGTATTTTTTAGTTTAGTTTAGTTCACACATAAATTCATTTATCAGCATTAAAAATGGACTATTCCAATTGACTTTATTGTTAATTAGTTCTGCAAAGTAGTTGTGGATCATGATCATCATAACTATTTATTTATTATTTGGAAAACTTATTCACAAGCAACAGTAATGGTGGTGACCTCTTTGCTTAACAAGGTGTATTTTCATTTAAAATCTTACCTCTGATTTAACTATTTTAGTTAGACCTATATTGTGATGCGACAGTTTAATAGGTCTTTAATTTTGACTTCTAAGGCGCGATACTTCTTTTTTTTACAAGAAAAAGGATAACTATCTTCTCTCTTTTTTCACTTGACCATTATACGTTGTACAATAAAAAAACTTACATTTAATTGTATTTTTTAAAAAATAAATTGAAAACCAAGCAAATATATGATTATGAAAAGATTTTGAAACTGATAAAAATATTTTCAAATTTTAAAATAATTATAAAAATTTTATTGGACCACATTATATGTAAGAAGAAAGTTTTTTCTTACATGCATGATGCAAGTATTTCCCAGAAAAGATTTGGCATGAAAAATCGTACAAAAATTTGCCAAAGTTTTTTGAAAATAATTTTTAAAATGTTATAAATATATATAAAAAGGTAAATTTGTGCTTGTTTTTTGAAAACATATGTAATTTTTTATAAAAATTTAAAACATAGAAAATTGTACAAAATCATGTTCTGCAATTATTTATTTCTTGCAATCCACATCAGAGGTGGGCTGCAATATGAGAGACTATGTACAACAACCTACTTTTTGGAACTACTATCCAAAAGCAAAAGAAAAAAAGCAACTCTATTATTGGAAAATGGAGAATTCTATCTACAAAGAATCTGTTTTCTTGCAATGCACTCTTGGCATATAACAACTTTAGGTAGATTTTTCTTGCCATACAAAAATGAAAAAAAAAAATATATATATACAGAGATAATAATAAATAAATAAAATTAGACACTTCTTACAAATTGCAAATGGGATCAAAACTCAAAAAGGGAAGGCCATAACATACATTTTTCATGCAATAGTTAGAAAATAAAATAAAACTTACACTTGGTTTGAATTGCATATTCTTTCAAGGTACAACAATACACTGTCCCAGTGAGGCATAGATGAGACAATAAAGGAATTGAATACATCAAGGTTTAACTACACTAGTAATACCTTCAAAATATGTCTACTTGTTGGTTCTACCAATTCAAAAATACATATCAACAATCCAGGAAAAAAAAACCAGTTCAACAGACTATAGTTTCATCAAAAGCTGTTTCTCAAAGTCAGCAATACTGAGAAGTTGAAGAATTAACTAAAGAAATTGATGTTGATCAAATTTGTTGTCAAAAGTTGTATGGTACTTATGTGACTTTCATCTTCACTCCATCCATCTTACCACCGGAAAAAGCAATCATCTGAACAAGAAATTACTACCGATCATCTAATCATAAAGCCCTTCATCTTGCCAGATATCGACTAAAAAATCTACCATCTCCTGCAGGGCCGAACAATCAATCAGAATCACATCCATACCATGCCAATGGATTCACAGTTTATTATTTTTGTTATTTTGAAAGCAAAGAGAAGAGAAATAGAAAGTTCGTGTTGGAATCTTCCATAGCAAAAGAAATTTGCAAATCCAAAAACAGAATTAGTGTTAAATCACTAACTCAGGGCAGTTTTAAAAGTTCCATGGCTGGAGAGAGAGAGAGAGAGAGGAACACAAATCTAATAATATGAAGGTACAATATACTAAAATCTGGAGCCAGTGAAATTAGATGCTCACAGCTAATGGAATTGGCTCGGCAAAAGGCTTGTTGAGAGATAGGAACACAAATTTAATAATATGAAGGTAGAGTATACTAAAATATGGAGTCAGTGAAATTAGATGCTCACAGCTAATGGAATTGGCTCGGCAAAAGACTTGTTAGTAGAGAGCAGACCTTCATAAGTCATCGACCAGCTGCAAAAAGAAAAAAATTTACAGTCATACTCCACATATTAATTAATAAGCTACAACCCGCTGGGAAAAAGTAAGAAAAATACACTCGCAGTCAATTTAAAACGAGACCTGATTCAGAATGTCCAAAAAGGTTCTTTAATTGAAATTATTCGTTGCGCATCTAATTCTAGTCGGACCAAGACTCCAGATACTTGTTACAAATGCTTTAACAAGTATAACTCACTCAAAGATTATCTATGTCAATGCTAAAGCCCATCAACACATCTTGAAAGTATCAAGCTACGCCGAGGCCTTGATTCCAAGATTAAGATTATAAGTAACTAAGAAATATACTAGCAAGAAACTGACCTATGGGGAAAAAAAAATTAAGACTTCGTTATGCAAGGGCCCGAATGGCCTCCAAATGAATTCCACCTTGAAACATTTCTTGTTAGCATACTTTGTATCAGATTTTTCCAGAACTAGGAAGAGCTATTGAAAGTAACAAAAGACTCAGTCACTAAACTTGGCCTAAATTCTTCAAAGTGCCCTACGATCTCTTCTTGCCCTTTTTTCCATTAAATAAATTAATGGTTCTATAGTAATAAAAAAAATTGGAATTTTCTAGCCAAAATAACAAATTTACATTGAAGTTCTATTAGGAGTTCAGATATTTTTGTATTCTATGCAAAGTCCCAAAATCATATACACTACGCATGTGGATACATCAGTTTCAACAAATGAAAACAATTTATCACCAATTATCAATCACTCCAGATTATTTTTGAAATTAGAGTCCTTATTCTTTATTACTGCAACTACGAATACTGAAGGGGCCATAGAGACCAGGACAATCGACAGATTACGAACACCATAATAAGTATACTGTTCCTTCTCATACAAAAGGCACAAAATTTATAGCATGAGCTTTATTACTAAAACACAACACAATTGCACCTGAAGAATCTATAAGGAAAACATATACCTTATAATTGGATCCTTTGGCACTCTTACTGGCTTCTGAGTTTGGTCTCCAACCCATTTCTTTCTACTCTCTTGCCATGCAATTTCAGCTACATAATACATACATCCAAATTATTTTTGATAGAGAATAAGCTTTTCAGAAAACAAAAAAACTACAAAAAACCACAAATTATTTTTCACTAAACTATAGCAAATTCTTCGAGTATCAAGGAACTATAAAATTTGTATACACTTACAACATTCCAATATTTTATGAATGATATGATTATATTTTCTCATATCGGTGCAATTGCCCCTATGTTACATCAAAACACTACTCTATATACAAAAATAAAATTAAAAATCAATTGGCGAGAAAGACGAACAGTAGACATGACACACCAAAATGCCCCTATGGGGACTATAATGCTCCACCTTCTCCTTTAAGAGACGAGGAAGTACCATTAGGCTGCACTTAAAAAAAGTACAATATTTGACTGGAATAATATTTTGCTGTGGCGCTTCACAGAATCATGAAAGATGGATAACCATTTAACAGAATTACCAAAATTTACACTTATTCAGCAAATCCACATATAATCAGGGATAGAGTTCACTAACTGCGAAAGACTTACCATGATTGACAAACACAGTAGTGCTCATAGTGGTTTCTATAGGCTTTTTTCCTTCGTTAGCAGATGATAGATCATCCAAAGGCCGCTTCTCGTTGGTATGAGAATTTCTAGTATCAACTTCCATCATCACTAGACTGAAAAATCATTCCTTCCTGCTACGACAATAACTGTTGACAGAAGTTTGCCTTTCGAAGATCTTTCAAGGTTGTGTTAGCAAATTTTGCCACTTGAAATTAAGCTAGGTCCCAAAGAGAACTGATGCATTGCAATATATATTTTTTCAGCGATTATCAAAAAAAGAAGAAGAAAGAACAAGAAGAACAGTAAGAAGGGTTATAAGAAAGGGCTAGCCCGGTGCATAAGAGGCTCTTTTCCGTTTTGAACCCGCATCCTCCGGTCACAATCGAGCAACCTCACCGGTGCGCCAAGGCCCACCCTCTACCCAGCTATACTGGAAATAAGAATGGTATGATCATTGAAACAAACCTTTTTGGTTGAGTGTTCAAGATCAAAATTCCATATTTTTCATGATAATACTGAGATTTAGAGGAAGTCATTCAGATATTTAAATTTAATTCATTCAAAATATCTCCATAATGCCCACATAGGCTCCACCATCCTAGCATCTAAAGGTCCCCTCCTTTGAGGAACCTATTGAGGTCATATTCCTGTTTAACACATATTTTCTAATATTGATCAGTCATTCAGCAGTCAAATCCTCAATGTTTTCCACCTTTACAGATATTAGAATATAATAAATCTGTATCTCAAACTATAACATTGAATCCTCTGATTTAACAGCTTAATATTCTATAACCACAATTAATATTGTTTTGGATGAACTAATTTAGTTATCAGTTTAAACTGAAACATATAGCAAACAAATATCCCACCCACGGATTGCCCTTGGCAATATAATTCTTTACATGTGTAGAAAATATATTCTACCATTATCCTTTTTACCAACCAAATAAAATCTGAGTCGAACCTCGGGGTAACATAATTAAAGTAAGTTTTGTTGAGCACAGGGGTACACATAAATGTGCAGTCCTTGCCAGACCTATTTCTCACTGTTGAACTTCAGTGCTGATATAACAATTTTGGTTGTCATCCCGCATCCCAATCCAATTTTCTTGCCCACTTGAAATTATTTTATGTTTTTATATTTTCAGTAGCAGATAAAGCTTCTAGGTGCTATGTAGATTTCAATATTTTTGCTAAATAGCATGTGATACCTAGAAAGATTAATCATTTCTATAAGTTCAGGAATGAGGAATCACTCCACTTTCCTTTCATAATAAGACCCGAGTATGTGATTGCACACAATGACTTCTAAAGGACCAATGTGTTACATTCCTACAAGAAACAATTTTCTGCGAAGGAAGCCTTTGACACTAGTAATTGTAGAGAGTCTTATGAATGATTTTTATAAATCTAGCAGGAACCCTCTTTCAAATTATTAGCATTCGAATCTACCATTCTACCAAATAAAGTGACCTGGTATTTATAGGGAATAGAAAGTGGCTTCCTCATTCATTAGCAGCACAAACTAGCTCAACAACCTCAACCTTCTCTACTTTGAAGGGAAAACGGACATTTACGATTTTATTTAGAAGATGTAATTTTGCACAAAAAAAATAGACTGCCTAATCAGAGGGAGGAAATACAAGTCTTGGATAAGAGTCTAAAATACACTAGAATGCCCTTGTTGACGATCCTATGTACACGAGATTCCTTTTTGTTCTGGAAATCAAATGAATTCAATATATAAATCAAATAATTAGACCAATAGCTAATGGTTATATGAGAATAAATCATTGGTATCCTATAATAGTAGTTATTAGAGGTTCAAAGGCATTTGGGTTAGAGAAAGCTGAATAAACTAAAGCCAGAAACTCATCTGGTATCAATTTTGTTCCAAAGAACAGTGAAAACTTTATATTGACATTAAAAGCAAAAATATATATCTCGTCAGAACACGCGCCTGCCCAAACAGCGTAATCGCGCTTCTTTGTCGGCACATTGACCGGACCACGGTGTGCTACTGAAACGACTTATGCTTCTGAGTAGGTAGAATTTTTCAAGGGATCTATCATTGAGGTAAATAGGACTAGAAGTTTGATCAGCCTATCTTAATCCACAAAGTCCTCCCATGGGATTGAGTTTGTTGAAGTTACTAAGCAGTGAAACGAATGATGCAAACTCATACTAGAATCCACAAAAGTGAACATGATAAGAAAAGGAAATTCTGTTTATGGCTTTATCTGTTATATTGCAGCCAAACAGAGCAACACTAGTCAGCTTTTAAGCCTCCACATTGCCAAAAGGCAGACAATGATGATATGTTGCTCAAAGTGGACAAGAAATTCATTTGCAAGAAACCATTTGGTCAATCTAACTTCAAATCGAGGCGATATTGAAAATTGTTTCATTCCCTTTTAATTATAAATAGTTTCCACTATCAAACAAATAATCTCCTGATAATCATCACTTGATCCTTGATGTCCCAACCAATCCCTTATCTAACAAAACAAATCAGTAGAACTCAACCTTTATGTTTCAACACTTCCTTCATACCCAATCAACCCAAAGAAAACAAATACATAAATTACTTTAGATTAAACTTGTAACATCACTCAAATTTCTACAAAATCCATACTATTTCTTGTTCGGAGTCGCAAAATTAGGCAGATTTGTTCGGCCTTGCCATTGAAAGTCTAAAGTGGGACCCAAACGCGGGTCCCACTGCATGTAATCAATGGCCTTGATTGATTTGGCCCAACAAACCTGTCTAAGTTTTATGCTTAACAATCCTTTTCCCTCATTCACAAGAACCCATTTTTTCCACTTCTATGAATCATAAAGTTCAACAATTCACAACATGAAATCGTTAACTCCACTTAAAACACTTCAATTAGTTACTATTATCTCACGAAGAAATCAAGTGGACTAACACATCTTCTAAAGTAACATCCAAACCGAAACAAACAAGTATAACCAACACAGATTAGCGACAACGACTCAAAAATTGGTTAAAAAAACCGGTGAACTGCAAATCTAGACAAAACCCACAAAAACCCATTAATCTTTCTACACAATTACAAAAACAACAAACACATTCCTCCAAGATCCATACCACTTCTCTTTCAAAGTCACACGACCCATCTTTTCCACTTTTATGAATGTTCACCAATTCTGAAAGTTAAGTCCTAATACCCTCCCAGACCCTAAGATCTGATTACTATTATTTCAATAATTATTCAACTAAGCTAACACATCTTCTACACTTTCATTCAATCAGCAACAAATAACTCACTAAAATAAAGTTAGCACAACTCAAGTTTTGTTAGAAAACCCCATAAGCTACAAATCTAGACAAAACCCATTAATCTTTTCTCTACAATCTGCAAACAACATGTAACATCACTCTCATTCCTCCAAGATCCATAAGATTTCTCCTTCAAAGTCGCAAAAATCCATCTTTTCCACTTCTATGAGTTATAGGGTTCAACAATTCAAAACACTAATCCAAATACCCACTTAAAACCCTTGATTTAAATACTACTATTTCAAGAAGAAGAAGAAGAAAAATCAACTAAATTAACACATCCTTTACAATAACATTCAAACAGAAATAAATACCCACTCGCATATAATTATCAACAAGTCCTCAAATTTGGTAAGAAAAACCCCATAAACTGCAAATCTAGACAAAACCCACAAAAACTTACGAATCTTTTCCCATACTTTTCAATCCATTGGCTTTACTCAAGTATCAGAAGAGTCGAGAAAGAAAATAGAGAGAGAGGGTTTTGGGGGCATACCTTGTTGAGGGCTTTCCAGGAAAATTATGCAATCGAGGAAATAAGAAGGGAAAAGAAAACGAAAGAGGATGGAAATATTGAATATATATACACATGTATAGGATAGTATTTGTTTCATTATAGAATTTCTTTGGGTCTAATGTACACAGAATTAGAAATGTCACTTTCCTTGTATGTGTTTGTCCTGGTTTTAGCATCCTCTTTTTCTTTTTATCCACTTTCTTGCTTCTCTCTCTAGCCCACGTGGATTTGGGCATATATAATGGATAGCGATAATTACAGTTTCACCCCTGGGATATACTAAATTAGACCTGCACCCCTCTCTTTTGAATATTTACAATTTCATCTCTCTAGCTGGTAAGTATTACTATCCCTCCGTTCCAAAATAAGTATTCAATTTTCTTCTGTCAACCGTTCCAAAATAAGTGTCCATTTTAAAAAATCAAAATATTTTATTTGATCAATTTATTAAATTTAACCTTCAAACATTAAGTTATAAACTATATACACTATTGTAATAGCCAAAATATGCGGCCCAGTTAGATTGGGCCACAAGCAAGATCCGATGGGCCAAGCCCAAAGCATATTCTAGAAGATGTGGGCTACAAGAAATGAATGTGTCCCAATTCCCTAAATGAATGGAATTAGATAAGAATGGAATAAGAATATTGTTAAATTCCTTTTTAAAAGGGATTTGATTGGCATAAAAGATGGGTCAAGGCCCATCTCTATTTGTATATATATTAGGTTGATTAATGAGTAGGGATCCAATTATTGTGTATTTTTCTACATTTATAACTATAAATTATCATATTATTATGATGAGACCGTGAGTAAAATTGATATTTCATCACAAATACTATAATAAAAAATCATTCTCTTAAAAAATTGGATTCCCTAAAAGGGACTTATAATTTGGGACGGGGGGAGAAATAAATATCCCTTTCAGCAAACTTCCGACATGGTCAGCGTTTATATCAACAGTTTTGTGGTGGTGAAATAATTATTATACCCTTTGTTTATTGTAAAGACATTGTTACCATCCAAAAGCATGCATGCATGGGTATATAAATAATTTCATATCTCTAATCACTTTATATGAACGTTGATCAATTCAAAAGTGGTGAAACTATAAATATACAAAGAAAATAAAGTATATGGGTAATTTAGCATATTTCAAAGAGGTGAAATTATAGTTATCCCTATTGGCTATAACAAATTTTGCAAAAATGGTTCATTTTAATTGACCACGAGAATCTTGAGAGGAAGACCCTTGGGACATAAGAAATGTTTTTATTTTAAGGATAAACTACACTTTCACCCTTCAAGATATGATTTATTATAGTTTTATTTTCTATCATTCAGATAATTACAATTTTACCCTTTCAACTTTGAAAACTATAACAAATACCCCATATGATGAAATTCCGACTTGATCAAAATCGTTCAATACTAGGTGAAATATCTAAAATACCTCCAAATCTATTGTTATGAATAATTTTGCTCCAGTCTACTACATGATTTCTTAATTTTGCCCTAATTTGGACACACTAATTGGATAAAAAAAATCAATTTTTTATACCATAATTGAGAAATATTCAGGGGTATATATGTCATTTCACTTTTTCAATAATCGAAATTATGTTTTGATGACCTAGAGGGGTGAAACTGTAATAAGTCATATTTTGAAGGGACAAAAGTGTAATTTACCCTTATTTTAAATATAACATGTAATGTGTAAAGACTAGCATGCCCTCCATCAACGGGCAATTTAAGGAAAAATATGTATAAATAGGCAAACATGCAAGTACATTTTTGTCATTTTCTTGTATATTTTAATAAAATAAAAAAGCACAAAAGGGCAAAAAAAAATTAGGGTCCTTTCTGAAAACTGAAAATCAGAAAAGTGTAAAAAAATCTGTTTGACTTAGTTTTCTGAAAATTTAGTTACAAAAATGGTTGTTTTCAAATTACTCAGTGTAAATGTTCTCAGAAAACTATTTTTTATTCTCAAAAATTTCGAGGACAGATTTCATAAATACAAACCAAGTAGACCTCTAGATTATAATAATTCCCCTTTTGTGCAATTTTTTCCTTACAACATATCTCAAATATTAAATTATTATAATGTCAATTTTTAATTGAATTACACTAACTTTTCTATTTTATTTTAAAAATATTATTAACTTGTATAAACTTACCGCTAAATCTTTAAATAACATTGTTTAAATAAGAGAAAAAAATCAGTCCAATTTTTCGTCCAAGAAAAATCTGATGGATTAGATTTCATTTGGTGCTGAACTGGCCTACCTATGTAGATTCTACGTAACACCATATGAAATCTGGTCCATCAAAAAGAACACTGCTGAATTCCATTTAAATAAGAAATGTGCGGTTGATTATCAAATCATAAAGGATTATAAGATCATTTGGTAAATTTGATGAGCAACCTCCATTGTTAATCCACGTTGAACATGACTGTAATGTGTTTGTTTGTTAGACTCGTGAGCCTGAGAGAGCTTTTAATACTCTCTAAAAATATCTTCCTTTCTACCCTTTAGCCTCTATTTATTGGAAAAATGGTCTTCGATTCCTTGGTGACAATTATTAATTATACATATAATTGTACTGTTTATTTGTGATATTTTCTAAAAGGGAGTCTAGGTTTATTGGATAATTTAGTTTAGCCCATTGACCTATATTTCATAGTGGGCCAAATTGATAGAAGGCCCAAATTACGCTTTGAATTGTGAAATGGCCTATCAAACAATAACATGACTCAATAAATATACCATATAAATTTCCATGTCTACACTCTACACCCAAAAAACATAATAGTATGACTTTTTTTATTATTTTTTGAAAGTGAGTCTAGATTTATTGGATAATTTAGATTAACTCATTGACCTATATTTTATAAGGGGCCAAAGTGATAGGAGGCCCAAATTACATTTAAATTGTTAAATGGCCTGTCAAAAAATAATACGACTCTTTGATTGATTAAATATACCCTATAAATTTCCATGTCTGCACTACACCCAAACAGTTTTGGTTTCTGAGATGCTTCTATAATTTCAAGTTCTTAAAACGAATATTCTCCATCATACAATTTTTAAATTATATTTTGGCCAAGGTCACATGCTACTATTTTTTTTTTTTGGTTAAAGGATTACAACATTCCCCAACTCAAATCATGTATAAAATTTTTGTTTATATTGCAAAAAAATATAGTAGAATATCATGAATTATATTACTTGAAATCATGGGGCAGCAACCACTCCTAGGTGGTCGCCTAGGGCCCCAGTCTGAGTGGGGTCTTAAAATTTTGAATAATAGATTTACAAAAGAAAAAATTTAAATTAAAACAAATCAATTAAATTTTTTTAACCCAAATAAAAATTAAGCCCCAATCTAATTTTATTACAAATATCACAAACTTGATTCTATCAAATCTTGATAAAAGCTATACAATTAGAATAATTAAAAACTACATAGATTTTTAATTCTATCAACAGAAATAAATTTTAAATCCAATATGTTCCCCTTAAAAATTACACACCCTATAACTTGACACTAGTGGGTTAATTAATTTTTTATTATTACTTTAATAAGTTATCCAACCAAAAAAATAACATCCTTTCTTCATAATTTTTTACCTTCTTTTTATTTATGAATGTCTTCTAATATTTATTCTTCAATGTCCAAATATACTTATTTTAACATAGTTAACATTTAATTCTTAATTTATTTATTTTAAAAAACAAATAAAATAAATAGAAGTTAGAAAATAACTAAATGATAAAATGACATGTGAAATAAAAAATGGCGGATATAACCTTTTTTTAATAAAAAAAGGTACAATCAAATTTACTTTTGTATGAAATTGGATTTTTGATTTTGCAAATAAGAAATTATATATATTTGTTTATTATTATATATATGGAGTCGTACTTTTTATAAAGCAACCAAATAGGATTTAAATTTTATGTTTTTAATAGTAATATATTTTGTATCTTTTAATAAAAGAGTTTACTTTAAAAAAAAATTTAAACATGTAAAATCTTATGTATAAAGGGGCACGTATTCTCAATTGTTTCTTAAGATCTCACGGTGGCCCTACTTGAAATTTCAAATGAAATGAGCCAGTTGCATACTCCTATGGCTTGGAAAACAATTATTCAATACTTAATACAATATATTGGTATGTGCAACAAACTACTATTTCTTGTCTTACAATATAGGTATATTTGGTCAACTTAGTAAAGTTATACTCCTACTACTTATTTTTTATTCTACTATAACTCTAATTAAAATATACTCCGTATAAGAGTAGAAGTGGACGGCAATTAAAAAAGAAAAAGGAAAAGAAAATTCTATTGGACTACAATATTGCTTCAACGGTAAGTTGCTTAAAAGATAAGGTGGTACAAAGATCACATCTTTGTCCCCTCTCAAAAGACTCGAGTGGGCCTCAAATTTTGCCACCCATTACTTAACAAACCTACCACATTAGAATTAGACTAACCGGTTTGAAATTTCAATTAAATTATAGGATAAATTGTAGTAGTAACCCCTGACGTTTAGGTCAATGCCACTAATATGTCGGTCAATGCGATATTTTGCAATGATACCCTTTGGGCCGGTGAAATGATTAGAATGCCCATTTAATTATTTCACTTATTACATTAGGGTAATATATAAAATATGAAATTACCCATATGCCCAAACACTTCATCCCTCTAAAATTACTAATTACACTTCCACCCCTTATTACAATATATATATATATATATTACGAAAATTACAAAATTCTAAATAAACACAAAAAATTCGAAACAAGCATATAAAATTCGAAAAAATATTTATAATTTGAAAAATATATATAAAATTTGAAAAAACATATAAAATTCGAAAAAATATATAAAATTTGAAACAATATATAAAATTAAAAAAAAACATATAAAATTTGAAACAAATATATAAAATTCGTAAACAATATATAAAATTCTAAAAAATATATAAAATTCAAATATATATATATATATAAAGTGTGACTGAAGTGATTCCTACCACATTTGAAAATTCAAATTATTTTGAAATTTGAAATAATTTCAAAATATATATATATATTTGAAATTTTCATTCAAATATATTTAACAGATTGCTAAAGTATTTATTTTGAAATAAAAGAAAGAAAAAGTTCCTTAATTAAGATATTTCTAGCACTAGATTTTCCTTTTTTATTATTTAAAATTTAAATAGCGTTATATTGATTCCTTGTTTTTAGAAGTGGAAACAAAAAATGACAGAGGAAAGAAAGTGATCTTGCAAAGGAAAATTTTATGATATTTTTTTACCTTACATTATTGTTATTGAAAAGGAAGAATTTTAGGAAGGAATAAAGTTGATATTGCATGATTCTATTATAAAATTCTTTCCTCTTTAGGAAATGTTAGATATAGAAGGGAGAAAATGTGGTAGGAATCATTTCCAAAATAATTTGAATTTCCAAATATGGTAGGAATCACTTCAATCACACTTTATATATATATATATTTGAATTTTATATATTTTTTAGAATTTTATATGTTTTTCAAAATTTATATATTGTTTACGAATTTTATATATTTGTTTCGAATTTTATATGTTTTTTTTTAATTTTATATATTGTTTCAAATTTTATATATTTTTTCGAATTTTATATGTTTTTTCAAATTTTATATATTTTTTTCAAATTATATATATTTTTTCGAATTTTATATGTTTGTTTCGAATTTTTTGTGTTTATTTAGAAATTTTTAATTTTCGTAATATATATATTTTGTAATAAGGGGTGGAAGTGTAATTAGTAATTTCAAATGAAGTGTTTGGGCATATGAGTAATTTTACATTTTATATATTATCCTAATATAATAAGTGAAACAATTAGAGGGGCATTCTAGTCATTTCACCAGCCCAGGGGGTGTCATTGCAAAGTATCGCGTTGACCGATATATTAGTGACATTGACCTAAACCTAAGGGGGTGCTACTGCAATTTACCCTAAATTATATTGAAAAGAGATAGTTAATTATGTTGACTAAACAGACTTTCTGTGAAAGGTCTAGCTAATGCTAGCCAGGTGTAAGTGTTCAAAAGTTTAAGGGAATGTTTCGGGTTTTGGTTTTGGTTTTGGTCTTGGTTTTGGTCTTGGGTGGTTTTAGGTAAATCTAAAATCAATATATAGTGTTTGGTAAGGAGTTGGTTTTGCTTTTGGTCTTGGTATAATTATATATATATATACTAATATGTATTAAAAATATATAAATATGAAAAATATATATATATAAAATTGGAAAAAAAGTAATTTCGGAAAAAAATATTTTTCCCAAAAATATAAAAAATAATTTTTCAAAAATAATTAATTTTCGGAAAAAAAAATAATTAATTTTTTCCGAAAAATTAATTTTTTCAAAAAAATAATTTTTGTCGAAAAAATATTTTTTTCCGAAAAATATGATTTTTTTTCCAAAAATTAATTTTTTTTCCGAAAATTAATTTTTTCCCAAAAATATGATTTTTTTCCAATAATTTATTTTTTGACGAAAAATAAATTTTTCCGAAAAAATAAATATTTTCCGGAAAATAATTATTTTCCAAAAAATTTGATTTTTTTCCGAAAAAATAAATTTTTCCCAAATTAATAATTTTATTCCGGAAAAGAATTTTTTCCCAAAAATTAATTTTTTTCGGAAAAATTAATTTATTTTCGAAAAAATAATTTTTTGGAGAAAATTAATTTTTGTCCGAAAATATGATTTTTTCCAAAAAAATAACTTTTTCCCAAATTTTTTTTTTTTCCGAAAAAGATAATTATTTTCGAAAAAATAATTTTTTCCCGGAAATTAATTTTTTTCCGAAAAATATAAAAAAAAAATTAAAATAATTCATATTTTCGGCCATATATATATATATATATATAGAGAGAGAGAGAGAGAGAAAAGTCAAAAATTGTGGGTCAAAACCAGGTTTTAGTGGTTGGTTTTAGGGTGTCCAAAACCAAGTCCAAAACCGGCCAACCAAACATGGTCTTGGTCTTGAAATCAAAGACCAAGACCGGGTTGCCAAACGGACCCTTAGATGTAAATTTGCAGCCACATCCCTCTAAGGTTTGCATCTATTCCACCTAGATGTAAATTTTTGAAATTTTGACACAAACACCCTCTGAGGTTTGGTTTTGTTTGCCATGACACCCCAAATGACGAAAATACCTTTCAAAAAATTCCAAAATATTAAGGGTAATGTGAAATGACCTTTATGCCCCAACCCCAAATATATAAAATTTCGAAAAACATATATATAAATTCAAAAATATATATAAAATTCGAAAAAATGTATAAAATTCGAAAACAAATATTTAAATTTTGAAAAAAAATATAAAATTAGAATAAAATATATAAATTTCGAAAAATATATATATAAAATTCGAAAATATATATATATATATTTTGAAAAATATTTAAATTCGAATATATATATTTCAAAAAATATATAAAAAATTCAAAAAATTATATAATTTCGATAAACATATATAAATTTCAAAATATATATAAAAAATTCAAAAACATATATAAAATTTGTAATATATATATAATTCGAAAATATATATAAAAAATTTGAAAAATATATAAACTCGAATATATATATATTTCAAAAAATAAAATTAAAAATATATATATTTTCAAAAACAAAATTCAAAAAATTATATAATTTCGAAAAACATATATAAATTTCAAAAAATATATATATAATTCAAAAAAATATATAAAATTTGAAATATATATATAATTCAAAAATATATATATAAAATTTGAAAAATATATAAACTCGAATATAAATATATATATATATATATATATTTCAAAAAAAATAAAAAAAATCAAAATATATATATTTTCAAAAACAAAATTCAAAAAATTATATAATTTCGGAAAACATATATAAATTTATATATATATGTAAATTATATAAAAAAAATTGAATTTTTTATATATATTTTTCGAAATTTATATATTTTATTCTAATTTTATATATTTTTTTCAAATTTTAAATATTTGTTTTCGAATTTTATACATTTTTTCAAATTTTATATATTTTTTTGAATGTATATATATGTTTTTCGAAATTTTATATATTTGGGGTTGGGGCATAAAGGTCATTTCACATTACCCTTAATATTTTGGAATTTTGTGAAGGGTATTTTCGTCATTTGGGGTGTCATGGCAAGCAAAACCAAACCTTAGGGGGTGTTTGTGTCAAAATTCCGAGAATCTGCATCTAGGTGGAATAGATGCATACCTCAGGTGGTGTGGCTGCAAATTACCCAAAGTTTAAATTATAAGTGAAGTCCATTCATTTATATATATATATGTTTTTTTATTCGGATGCGATTTGAGATAAATGGACACTTCTAATATTTTTCCTCATTCGAACTCGCAAAAGGTTCTTGTTGCGATCGACCCACCCTGTATGTCTGACCCAGACCTGGACTCACTCATATGTGAGGGCACCCAGACGAGTGTTTAGCATAACACTGGATTGATGATTGAGTTTGGCTCTGATATCAACTATAGCGGGTCAGATGTTTCGCAGTTCAACCTAAAAACTTAAGTTATTAGTGAAACTAACATCTACCTATTTACATTCTCATCCGAATCTAATATGAGACAAATTGACACCTCCAACACTAGGCTCTTAACTTGAAACTTTATAAATTGTTCATTGTTCATTGTTTTGTATTTTTCTTTTTTTCCACTCAATTCACAAGAATGAAACCATATGTTTGGATTGCTTTTCAAAAGTTGTTTTTTACTTTTTGAAGGAAAAAGTTATTTTGTATGGTGTTTGGCTAAAGTTTTAGAAGAGTTTTTCGAATTTTGAAAGAGTATTTTGAAGAAGTTACGAGTACAGTTTCTCAAAATAACTTTTACTTTTATTTTTTTTATGTGTATATTTTTAGACCCCCTTCCTAACATTGGTTGTTAAAATGAATTATATTAGTAATATATATATATATTTGATTATTTGTAAATATGTTTTTCATAAATACGAAGCAATTTCTTACTTCCAAATGAAAGATGAAAGTGCTTTTATTTCTAAATGAGATATTCAAAATGTGAACTTCAATTGAAATAAAATGTCATAAGTTGCATGACTCCAAGGTAAGGGTAGCAAAACTCATTTCGTAATCAAGACTAAAAGAAAGTTATGAAGGGACTTGAGAGAATTAGGTGAAACGAATGGTCTATTTATATTATCAATTAAAGATTAAGCCTATATAGACATGTGCTCAAACTCACAAAGCTATACATCTCTAATATTAGGGTAACGTGCATTAAAGCCTCTGAATTATTTTCTTTCTCTCAACTAACCCCCTTAAACTATATTTTTTACACAAAACTTCTTAAACCATCCCAACTTTTACAATTCACTTCATTCCGTTATAACACCGTTAGTTGAATTAGAATAATTTGCACTCAAATCCTCTAAAATTTTCATCAATTGCACTCGCCCCCTAAGATTTCATTTTCCTTACAATGACACCCCCTAAAGGGGTGAAGACTCCATGAAATGACTCTTGTGCACTTGCTTTAGTGTAAAAGAGATGTCGTCTAAATTAATGGACCAAACAACTCTTGTGTCTTAAACTCAATTTCGAAAACTTTTCAAGTACTTTGGATACAATGATTTTTGAAATATTATCACATTTCTTTAAATTATTTTTAAAAATTTGTCATTTTTGTAATATGGGCCCCAAAAGTTATCATTTTTTAATTTTTTCCTAAAACTAATACTGTGATTTTTTACATTAAATAATAATAATAATACACTTTATTTATGATTATTATTATTTTTTTTGTATTTTAGAAGGTGATACATGTATAAAATATTTGTGAGCTCATATAATT
The DNA here is from genome assembly GCA_963922005.1 of Cornus suecica. NCBI lineage: Eukaryota > Viridiplantae > Streptophyta > Magnoliopsida > Cornales > Cornaceae > Cornus > Cornus suecica. Next base: position 3,860,250 of record OY998244.1, read on the forward strand.
TAATTTATTTTTTAAATAAATAATATACAACTCCTACAATTTAAACAAGTAGTAATACATTTTAATTATAATTTTTGTTGTATTGTAAGAGGTGATAAATGTATAAAAATGTTACAAATGGTTTATAATTTATTATTCTTTGTGTAAAATTAATTTAAGCCATTACACTGTAAAATAATAACAAACTTTACTTATTGTAATTTTTTATATTTTTATAAAAATATGAAAATTGGTTTATTATTTATTAATTTTTTTGTAAAGTTAATTTAAGCCCTTACATTTTAAATAATGTTAAACTTTACTTATTATAATTTTTTATATTGTAAAAGGTAATAATTAATCAGTCCTTGTGTTTTTATTAGTAGTATATAGATAGATAGATAAATATACAAATTTCTGTATTTTAAGTTATATTATTTTTCCTTGCCGAAATATATTTGTCTTATATCTTTACTCTATATCTTATGAAATATCCATTAGATTACATTTCAATTAATGTATATTAATTAATTATTTTTAAAAAATATATATATGAAAATATTTATAACTCCTTGTCGTATATATTTATTCTATATCTTTTGAAATATTCATTAGAGTTACACTTCAAGTAATGCATATTAATTAATTATTATTATTTTTTAAAAGTATTGAAATATTTACAATCCTTTTTTTTTTTACTTTATATCGTTTTGACATACTCCTTAGAGTTGCACTTTAACTAATACATATTAATTCATTAATTTTTATTTTGAAGAAAATGTTTAAAAATATTATCAACCCCTCACATTTTAGAATAGTTGTTATAGATAATATATACATTATAGGGTTTTCATCTTGGGGCATAGAGGTAATTTCACCACCTAGATATTTGTCTCATGAAATAAGAGAGACAACACAAGGGCATTCCGGTCATTTCTCCCTTTCAGGGGGTGTCATTACAAGGAAAATGAAATCTCAGGGGACGAGTGCAATTGACCGAAACCTCAGGGGATCTGAGTGTAAATTATTTTAATTTAACTACCGGTATTTTAACGAAATGGAGTGAATTATAAAAGTTGGGATAATTTAAAAAATTTTGTGTAAAAAATATAATTAAGGGAGTTAGTTGAAAGAGAAAAAATAGTCTAGGAAGTTTAATGCACTTTACTCCTAATATTATTGTCACTTTAACGTGTATAGTTGCAATTCAAACACATTTGTAGAAATTTAAATAAATTTATGGTTTTTAGTCAATATTGATAACAACCATTTAAAATAGTGTATGTTAGGCATATGACCCAAAGACCAATTTCCACCTCAAACATTAATGTTGCCAAAGATAATCACAGATGACCCAAATGTGACTGCTTTAAAAAATTTAGTTGAAAATTTAAAATATATAAAATTATTTTCAGAGAACAATAGAAAGATGATTTTTGAAAAATATATTATTTTTCGTAATTGAAGTACACACAATTTTATTCAGTTTTTATTTATCTTTTAAAAAAAGCAAAATACTATTTTCACGATTATAAACCAAGCAAACCTAACTTTTGTTCAAGTATTATTCATACCTACTCTTAATTTGTTATTCGATTTCAACAAATATAAAATGTGAATTATTGCAATTAGTAATGCTAGGATAAATGAGAGTGGAGAGAACTATATTCATATATGAATATCAACTTAAGCCATGTTTGGATTTACTTTTCAAACGTTATTTTTTATTTCCTGGTGGAAAAAATTGTGTTTGAACAGTGTTTGATAAAAAATTTAAAAAATACCAATTTTCAAAATAATTTATAATTTTCTTTTTCTTCTATGTAAAGTCAAAAGTAAAAACTATATCAAACAAAGTCTTAGTCACCTATATCTATAAAGTATGTTAGACTTTATAATTTAAATACACTCGGACATAAACTTTTGGTGCAAATGCTTTAAATCAAAATCAACATTTAGTGCGTGTTTGACAACTCGTTTGGTTTTGGTTTTTCGTTTTGATTTGGTTTGAGTTGGGTTGGATTTGGTTTAGTTTAGTTTTATTCTGAACTGAAATCATGTTTGGTGTTGATGGTTTTGGTGTAAGAAAAAATAAAGCTGAAAAACCAAACCATGTTTGGTAGGAGTTGGTATGAGCTGAAATTCTGAAACCAAATCATGTTTAGTAACTTGGGATTGTTTGATATTTTATTTATTTATAATAACATTTTATAAATATATATGTTTTAAAAAATAAAATATATAAATAAAAATACATTAATGATGAATTTTTTTAACAAAAAATATTAATATTGGATAATAATATTTCATCATATTGCAAGAATTATTCAATTGGTTCGTATATACAATTTAAAAATTTATAAAAAAACAAGTTTATTTGAAATCTCAATATATTTTTAACCATTTAAAAAAAAATTCACATCACCTCCCCATATTCTTGTAAAATATATTATCCAATATGCTTATGGGAAACATTTGATTCATAGAAACAGATAGAACACATACCGGGTGTACCCATTAGAGAGAAAAAATTTCATAATTTCCAACACTCATAGATGCTCTTTTGTTTACTCACACCTGGAAATGTAAAATATGGTCTTCCTTTCATGTAGACACTTTCATGTAAAATATGGTTTAACAATAAGTCAGTATAATTTTAACACCAGATTTTTTTAAAAAATAAAATAAAATAATACATATAATAATTCAATTTTTATAATTTCTATTTCCTCTTCTCTAGCATTGAAAAATTACTAGAAAATGAGAAAGAAGTATAATTTTTAGGATTATTCCCACCGACATCCCCTCAAAGATACCATAATCCCACACGAACCCCCTCGATATTGAGTATTCCCACACGGACCCCCTCTGACAGACGGCCATTAGTTTTATTGACGTTTTATTGTGAAATTACTAATTTGCCCTTCGATATATATTTTTAAAAAGGATAAATTGCAGTAGCACCCCCTAAGGTTTCACTTATTACATTAGGATAATATCTAAAGTATGAAATTACCCATATGCCCAAAAAATATATATATATATATATATATTTACGAAAATATATATATATATATTAGAAAATATATATATATAATTTGAAAAAATATATAAATTATAAAATTCAAAAATAATATATAAAATTTGAAAGAAATATTTTAAATTCAAAAAAATTATATAAAATCTGAAAATGCAAAAAAAATATAAAATTCAAAAAATATATAAAATTTTGAAAAATTATATTAAAATATGAAAATATATAAAAATTTAGAAAAATATATATAAAAAGGGGAAAAATATATAGATTCAAAAAACTATTTAAATTTCAATAAACATACCTAAATTATAAAGTTCAAAAACAATATATAAAATTTGAAAGAAATATTTAAAATTCAAAAAAAATTGTATTAAATTTTCAAAATGTATATAAAATTCGAAAAAATATATTTTAAAATTTGAAAAATATATATAATATTAAAAATATATATAAATTTCGAAATTTTTTTTTTTCAAAAAAACATATTAAATTTCGAAAATAAATATAAAAATCGCAAAAAACATAAAAATTAAAAAATATATATTAAATTTCGAAAATAATTATAAAATTAAAAAAAACATAAAAATTTGAAAATAAATATAAAATTCAAAAAATATATATTAAATTTCAAAAAAAAAATACTAAATTCGAAAATAAATATAAAATTAAAAAAACATTTAATTTTTTTTTAACTCTCTCTCTCTCACACACACACACACACAACACCTCCCTGCACACTAGACGCACACATATATATACATATATACACACACATATATATATAGATCTATACATATATATATATACACACATATATATACGGGTATATAACTATATATATAGCAGCTATATATATATATATACATGGGTATATATAGCAGCATATATATATATATGTATATATGGGTATGCAATATATACAATCCCCATCTTCAATCTTTCTATGTATATAAATTAGGGTTAGGGTTTTGAGATGCCCAAATTGAAGAAGAAGAAGGATATGAAGGTCATTTTATATCATTTTGATGGCAAAATAGACAATTCACAGGGTGGTTAACGACACAGTTTAACGGCGTGGAGACGGAGGGGGTCTTTGTGGGATAAAATTCAATTTTGAGGGGTTCCGAGTAGGAATAGTGAATATCGAGGAGGTCTTTGTGGGATTAAGATATCTTTGAGGGGATGTCAGTAGTATTTACCCTAATTTTTATAATATTGAAATGGTTGGGTTGTGTCGGTTTTGTCACTCTTCACAACAAGGTACACCAATTTTAGAAAAGATGTGGGTTGTGTTGGTTTTGGGGTGGAACAATAGAAACCACAGCAACTGAAACCATGTTTTCATATGGGTTAGGGCAACACTGTTAACCCGGACTAAACTCACCCAAATATGAGTTGGGTTATACTTTTCAATCCAAAATCAAAATTTTCACCCCAAAATTACTCGTCAAACATTCACTTTTAGTCTATCAAAAAATATAAAAAAATAAAAAATCGACATTTAGAAAGAAAAGTTATGTGTCATTTTTGTTTTTGCTGGTATCAAAGGTCACATCAGACCATGGTTCGCAAAAACGGTTTCGGTTGCTGTAACGGTTTCGGTTTCGGTGTAACGGAACCGGGTCCGTATCGGGATTACATAACGGTTTCGGTTATCGCAAGCGTGAATTTTTTAAAAACTCGCACATGGTGGTAAAAATGTACTGATATGGTACTTTTGACAACATAACTGATAAGTGCATAATTCATACACGATTAACCTCCAAAAATATATTTTTTTAGTCACTTATTTTAAATTATTTTAATTAATATTTTTGTTTTTATATTTTTATAGGTTATTGGTGATTTATGGTACAAATGGGTTAAATCCATCTAAACAAGTCCAAAATCTCTTTAGACCACGTCTTAGTATTTTGGCCATATATTTCAGCCCGTTGTTCGGATTTATGTGAGCCCAGTGTTCCTAGAAAGCTGATTCAATTTAAAGAATATTGGTATTTCACATAGAAACCCTAATTCTGAAGTTTAGAGGGCGAAAAAGACATTTTAAATCTGGCATATTATTTTGTGCGAAAATCAGCATCAGCTTGGTAATATAATCACAGATTTTGAAGGAACGATCAGAATGGAATGAAATCAAGGGCTGTGGGAAGATGACTTGATTAACAAGAAAATAATATCTCACCAATATTTTCCAAATTTACTCTCCAAATTGGTCAAAAGTGGGCTGCAAGATATCACCAATTAGGAAAATAAATATGAGAATATTGTATTCTCTTATTTACTTTTCTAGATGAAACCTTGAGGACCCCTATAAATAGGGCATATGTGGATGCACAAAGGATCATCGACGACCAAGAAACAAAAGGGGAAGACCTGTGCGATCAATGAAGAAATCCAAGATGTCTTCCACTTATGATTTCGGGTTTGGTCGTTCTTGTTTTATTTTTCTTGTATAGTTAATTCGCTCGGCCAAGGCCGAGAGGAAACCCTAGTCATGTTCAATATTATAGTTTTCAATTGTAGACATTATTGAATATTTTGGTTAATGAGTTCTTCTTCTTATTATTATATATATGTTAATGCTTTCGATTTTATGTGTTTTAACTGAGACTAAAATTGAACGTATTTCATTCATAGCATATAGGTTACTTGTGTCTGACCACAAACATGTAATCTACTTGGCAATTTAAGAAGAAGATAATAAATTATAATTGTTTATGCCTGACCATGGATAGATAATTGTGATTTATATTTTCCTTCAATAATTTATTTATTATTTTTGGTCAAGATAATAAAATATTGAGTTGAACCTATGCTCTAATCCGGATAAACCATCTATATGGAAATTAATTGGATATTTAATGAGTTTACAATTGAAAATCGGATTTGTGATGATTAGTGGTGGAATCAAAGCCTTGGTATTCCTTTTGTATTATTGTATTTATATTATTTTTTTCACAATCATCAATAATTTGTTGAATTAGTTAGATAGTAGTTTTTAGATTTAATTTGTCTTAATCAATTCTCATGGAAATGACCTCGCAATACTTATACTCTTTACTACTATGATTCGTATACTTGCGAGTAAAATTTGATTTGGGTTAATCTATCTTTTGGGTTACTCTAAATTTCACAACAATAACTAAACTTTGATAATTTTTTGATAATTTTAAATAAATTTTATATATTTTTTAAAGATATTTAGTACACAAAATAAATTATTAATGAACTTGAATGTGTCGTCAATCTTCTTATGAGACTATTTATAATATTAATTTTAAACAAATAAATATTCAAATAATAAAGGATATAATTTATTTTCAAATTAATACAGAATAATTAGAATAAGTACATAGTTCACCACCAAAATGAATTTCGCTGTCGATCTTGTTACTCTGGTTCGGGTTCATGAAAGGGTTGTCAATTTTGAGTTGTATCTTCATTTGACATTTGAAGCATCATTAGCAGACCATCTTCTCTTCGTGATTGATGGGGATCACGCTAAGCCTGAGTATATCCCGATGAATTAGTAGACTGATTTGTACTGATGTTATGCCTTTGTCCATAATGTCCAGAAAACATCTGAGGTTGAGTAGGCACAATGGGATATTCATATGCAAAATCATATATGTAAGGTTGCTGCGGATAGTGACTTTGATCTGAGCTATAATGCGAGTCTGATGACTGCCCTAATGAAAATTCCTCAAAGTTACACATCATTGAATAAGGTCCGTCATTGCGATGATCATTATACATTTGGTTCCTCCTACTGAAGCCAGGAGGAGATTTAGAAAACAGTGATGGCTGAATATCCTCCCCAGGGGCAATATCAGGTGCTTGAGTAGCATCATCATCAAACGTATACCCCATTCCGCCTCTAGTACCATCATCTCCCCCATCATCATCATCACCCCCATCATCATTACTATGACTCATTGATCCAGATGAAGAACCATTATGCTCAATTGGAGTTATTTCATCAATCATTTGAAAAAGATCATCATTATCAGAGTCAAGACAAACACCTTCTCTTTCTTCTAACCACGGGGCAAGGGGATCATCTTCTTAAAAAAATATAATCCAAGTTAATGGGATTATATTTGTTTTCCATGTCCACTGTATTAGTACGGGTGATGCGTCTAATCTTCAGCCTCATATTATAATGTAAGTACACCAATTTTTGAATTCTTTCATACTTCAATCTATTTATTGTATTGGTGTAGATAAGGCTGAATGTACTCCAATTGCGTTCGCAGTTGGATGATGATGTTGTTTGACTCAAAATTCTGACTGCTATTTTTCGTAACTCTGGAGCATCGGTCCCGTACAATAACCACCATTCAACTGATAAAAAAAATAAAAAATGAATCATTGTTTTAAAAATAGGAATTCAAATATGAAGAATACAAAATATTCAGAATGTAAATAATATATACCAGGAGATTCGATATCACAAGCACGCTGTGCAATATGGCTACCAAACATCTCTTATTTATCTCAAAACAGAATAAACTGCAAACATTGATATATTTATAAATAACTTATACATAAAAAATTTCTCTACCAACTAAGAAGGATGAATTTTTTTTTTCACTTACTTGATTCATTGCCTTAACTCTGTTATCCAAGTCGGGCTCCAGTCTTGTAATCACTCTTATGGTTCCCTCCATTGCGTCCATGACCTCATTTTTGTACTGATATTGTGGATTTAAAAAATAACCTGAAAACAAATATATAAACTCGCGACTCTATTAAATTGCAAAGTTTTTTTTTTAAAATAAATTATATATATATATATATATATATATACATATGTACCAGCAGCATGTATGTCATGGTGAAGGGTGCGTGTCCACCGAGCTTCAATTATTTTAAAATACTCCTTCCAATATCGACAATCAGCTTGTATATGCTTTTTCGCACGTTCCACAACTTCATAAATAAAATCCATTGTGGGTTTCTCATCTCCATCAACCAATCTAAGAACTTTTACCAACGGCTCCTGTGCTTTTAAGATGTCATTAGCTTTCTTCCAAAAACTACTGCCATTGATAATGTGTCTTACTTCGTATGGAGGGCCACTTTTTTCCTTCCCCAACAGTTAATTCATATTATTACACCCCCCCCCCCCCCCCCCCCTCCCCCCAAAAAAAAAAAAAACTAACAAAAGAAAATAAATTTAACAAAAAGAAATAACTTACCTAGAATTTTTCCACACATCGGATTGAAACATTGCCCTCAAGCCATCTTTATTTCTAACAATACTCTGAAGTGCAAGAAAATTAGTGGCAAAACGAGTGATATTGGGCCGAAGCAACTTTTTTTCATTGGTGAAAGTTCGCATAAGGTTATGTACCGAGCTATAGTTATAAATGAAGCGCGTGACCATTTGCGCTTGCCCATAAATATAAGTAAAATTGTCTTTTTTACACATGTCCTCTAATATGAGATCAATGGCATGCGCTGCACAACCCACCCAGTACAAATGTGGTCAATTTTGCATCAATTTTTTCCCAGCAGCTTTCAAGGCAGCTTCATTATCTGTTACGACTTGTACGATGTATTGCTCGCTAATCTCAGTAACAACATTATTGTGTAAATTGTAATAAAAATCCGTTGTCTTACTTTCAATGTGAGATGCATCATATGACTTGTGAAAGTATGTGAATTTGTTACAATACACAAGAAAATTAATAATGTGGCAGTCTGTCGTACCCTTCCACCCATCGCACATAATAGTGACTCCTTTTTCTTCAAAATTAGGCTTATGGGACTCAATCCAAATTTGTATGTCCTTATACGCAACATCTAAATATTTTCCAGCAAGCTCCTTGCCAGTGGGAGCTTTCACCCCTGGTCCACACTCAGCAACGATATCAAACATAGGTTGAGTCCATGGAGAATCAATGGTGTTAAATGATATATGATTATAATAATACCATTTAGCAATCACAGTTCCCATCTTCTCCCTAAGATCTTTATGCCGTGTTTGGTCGATCTTACTTTGTTTAGCACTCTTTGTCTTTTCAAGCATAGGATCTATATCTCTTAACTTAGCATTTGTTGCATCAAGATCAATTGATCATCTCATTCTCCCCCGACGAATCTCTGCATCAAACTCAGTCTCCCTCCCTCCCTTTTTAACACGTGATGATTTACCACCTAACCTAAATAAACTTGCCATCCCCTTTCCCACCTTCCCTAATCCCCCACTTCAAGTCCCACTCCCACTAGCACCTCTTATCTCATGTTGTTGTCTCAAATAAAACTCCTCATGAGTCCTTAAACTCTCTCTACGGGCAATGCTCATCTCCATATCCTCATTAGACGAACTATCATACTCCCCCAGCTCCTCCACTAATTGTGATTGAACTTCTTCTTCCCTTTTCTCTTTATCTTTTTTCTTTTCTTGTACCTTCATTAAAATTTGCATCATTGATTCTCTCACATCTTGGCTCACTTTTGGACATCCTACCACATTTCCCTTTTTATGAGTTGAATGTTCTTTGAAACGTGTAATCCCACCATTGATAATTTTACTACATAGATGACATTTTATTTTATGTCTTTGTCCGTCTACTGTGGCACCGAAACTCCACACAATATCGGTATTTACTTTCTCACCGCGCCTGCCGAAAGGTATGACATTTTCACTTTGATTTTCACCACCTTCTGACATTATTCTATTTTGTAATAGAAACAACAATAATAAAAGGTTACCACTTATACATAAATTTACATCTTTATTTAATTCATTAAATAAATAATACGTAAAAAATATTGGGTAATTTGCACTAACACCCCCTAAGATTTGCATCAATTCCACCTTTATGCTGATTTTTGAGAAATCAACACTAACACCCCCTGAGGTTTCGTTTTGCTTGCAATGACACCCCTTGGTCCAATAAAATGACCAAAATACCCTTGATAAAATTCGAAAATAATAAGGGTAATGTGAAATGACCTTTATGCCCCAACCCCATATATATAAAATTTCAAAAAATATATATATAAATTCGAAAAAATATATAAAATTCGAAAAAATGTATTAAATTCGAAAACAAATATTTAAATTTTGAAAAAAATATATAAAATTAGAATAAAATATATAAATTTTGAAAAATATATATAAATTTCAAAAAATATATATAAAATCAAAAAATATATATAAGATTCAAAAATATATATAAATTTTGAAAAATATTTAAATTCGAATATATATTTCAAAAAATATATATAAAATTCAAAATATATATATTTTCAAAAACAAAATTCAAAAAATTATATAATTTCGAAAAACATATATAAATTTCAAAAAATATATATAAAATTCAAAAAAATATATACAATTTGAAATATATATATATAATTCGAAAATATATATATAATTTGAAATATATATAAATTTGAATATATATATATTTCAAAAAATAAATATAAAATTAAAAATATATATATTTTCAAAAATAAAATTCAAAAAATTATGTAACTTTAGAAAAATATATATATATATTGGTAAAATGACATATTTTTTCTAATGAAGTGAATCAAACTACTTACCACCAACATCAATTAGTGACCTTCTTTTATATATATTTTTCTAAAATATATATATGTTTTCCAAAATTTATATGATGTCTTCGAAATTTATATAATATATCCGAATTTTATCAAAATAATTGGAAATTTATATATATATTTGAATTATATATATATTGAATTTTATAAAATATATATATTTTGAATTTTATATATTTTTCAAATTATATATATATATTTTCGAATTATATATATATATTTCAAATTTTATATATTTTTTGAAATTTATATATGTTTTTCGAAATTATATAATTTTTTGAATTTTCTTTTCGAAAATATATATTTTTTTAATTTTTTAATTTATTTTAAATATATATATATATTAGAATTTATATATTTTTCAAATTATATATATATATTTTCTAATTATATATAATTTTCAAATTTTATATATTGTTTTGAATTTTATATATATTTTTTGAAATTTATATATGTTTTTCAAAATTATATAATTTTTAAAATTTTATTTTTGAAAATATATATATTTTGAATTTTATATATATTTTTTGAAATATATATATTCGAATTTAAATATTTTTCAAAATTTATATATATTTTCGAATCTTATATATATATTTTATTTTATATATATATATATTTAAATTTATATATATATTTCAAAATTTATATATATATTTCAAAATTTATATATTTTATTCTAATTTTATATATATTTTTCAAATTTTAAATATTTGTTTTCGAATTTTATACATTTGTTCGAATTTTATATATTTTTTCGAATTTATATATATGTTTTTCGAAATTTTATATATTTGGGGTTGGGGCATAAAGGTCATTTCACATTACCCTTAATATTTTCAAATTTTATCAAGGGTATTTTGGTCATTTTATTGGTCCAGGGGGTATCATTGCAAGCAAAACGAAACCTCAGGGTTGTTAGTGCTGATTTCTCAAAAATCAGCATAAAGGTGGAATTGATGCAAACCTCAGGGGGTGTTAATGCAAATTACCCTTTTTATGTATTCACGAAGGTGGTGATAATTTACAACTTATACATGAATTTACTTATGCATGCCACAATGTAATGAATTTAAATAATATTCGTGAAGGTGGTAATACCATTTCAAAAAATTTACGAATCAAATAAGTTTAAACGTTTCAGGATGGTAAGTAAATAAAATGGACAATGTATGGTTACATTATTTTCGAAAGGAGTATGATTACATATTGTAGCAATAATTCGCTCACAGTTGAATTTGGTAATATCCCACAGTTACATACACATATATTGTGGATGTCACATGCGTCATTACGTACAGCTTCTATAGATTGTCCAACTAATAATAAATCACCGACCACGAATATTTTCCTACCACGTCCCAAAAAAAATCCAATGGATAACTTATTTAATTTATTTTCAAATGTTCTTAATTTATCAATTTTTCTTTGGCTTATTATTGACCTTTTTGGATAAGGTTCATAATTTCATGATTTAATTTTAATATTCTTGTTTTATTCATGAATTTGGCATCCAAATTGCCACCCTACACACGCTAGGCTTAGATTCCCACTTCACACAAGCTACTTTGCTCTTTTGCCTTTTTTTAATTTATTTTATTTTATTATGGAATGTGTAACATTAATTTTATACCTTTCTATTTTACTTATATTTTGATTTAATCATTGCTAGCATATACGTGATTAAATCTTTTGATATTTTATTGATATCCTAATCTTATACAAATCATTACATAAACTAAATGACAATAGCATATTAGATATATAAATATATAAATTACATGATAATTGATACATTAATCTTATACACTGTAATTAAAAAAAAATTATGTACAAAAGTAATACAATTTTTTTTTTAAAAATGAATCATTAAATTGATAAGTAACAAAAATAATATCGATACACTTAAAAGTATAAAAAATACTAACTTGTAGAGAAATGATTATCTTTTTCTATGCTTGTTGCTCCCTACCGTTCTCAGCTTCTTCTTTCACACTTCTGAACACACTCAAAAACTTTGAGCAAAAATGCATGATACAAATAAGTTAGTTGCATTTGTAAATGATCAATATATATATATAAATTTATTTACTTATATAAAGTATTATGGTATCATTTCATGTCTACCACACTCCAACTTTCACATGCATGCACGGTAAATATTCGAACATTATTAAGCTACAGCCTTGTGTCTACCAATTCTTGTCATTGCACTTGGTCACAAAGCTTACTTTCACATGCATGCACAATTATGCAAAGCTACACGTGTCATTGCACTTGGTCACAGAGCTACTTTGCTTTCTCATATAAGCTACACGTGTCTACCAAGTTACCAACCCATTGCTTTCCAATTCATTTTTTTTTTCATCATGAACCGGTTCATGGAATATCGACCGGTTCACCAATATACCGGCCGGTTCTTAGCGAACCGGCCGGTTCGAATGTGAACCGGCCTTCCCCCGATATATCGAGCTGAACCGGTTTCGGTTCAGCCCAATACCGTTACGAACCAGCCGGTTCGGCGAACCATGCATCAGACGGTAAATGTTTGTTGAAATACTTACATCACAAGTTTGTAACTTTCAAAACTTGAGGTTCATCACCTTAGACTGAATATGTTATGCACTCTTCCCAAATTGTTGCAAATAATTTTATAGTGTCATTCTCCTATCACATAAATATAAAACAGAACTCTTTGTTTATTTTAATACCACCAATATTAATTCAAAAAAAGTAATTAACTAAGCAATAATGAAAACCAAATAATTACAAACTCTTTATCTTGGGAGAAAAAAAAACGAAGGATAGTTAACGCAAACAAATTGCTACAAAAATAACATTCCACAAAGCAAAAATACTAATGGCAGGAAATAGCTAAACAAATAGCTACACAAACATTTAACATTCAAACACCAAATAAATATAATCACTGAAAATAGATAGCATATGTGAAACAAAAACACATTTTATTATTAAATATAAGTTTTGATTTCAGTTGTGGCTTTTATGATCATTAAGGGCCCGTTTGGAAATCATCGTTTTTGTTTTTGTTTTGAGAATGTTCTTGTTCTTGTTCTTATTTTCTCACCCAAAAGAACAAGAACAAAAACATGTTTGGGGCAAAAAAACACACATATTCTCACATAATTTTTCCTCTCTACCATAAATTTGTTTTTTTGAAAAATCCCAAAAAGAACAAAAAAGACAAGTTTTTGTTGTTCCCTTGTTTTTTCTACTATTTACGAAAACAGTTTCCAAATTGAGAACATAACAAACAGTAAAAAGGGCTGCCAAATATGTTATGTTCTCCTGAATAGTGCCAAAAAACAAAAAACATAACAAAAACAAAGTTTCCAAACGGGGCTAAGATTTTTCTGGGCCTATGTCATGAATTTCCAATTTAAGATACGGATACGAGTTCGTATGTGATGCCTAATTGTTGTTACTCCATTACTTCTTTTTTTTTTTTCTTTTTTTCTTTAGTCAAAATTGAACTCATAAATAATGTAATATGTGGCAAATTTTATACTGCAAAGAAAATTTAGAAATAAATAAAATAAATAAACTAGCGAATAATAACTTACACATTGCAGTTGTAACTTGTAAGGCAAAATAACAAGAATATGATGCATTTAGTTTTAACAAAGATAGAGTTAAGGCAATATAGCTTTAAATTTTATATTTATTTGAATCACATTATTGCTTGGTTAATTACCTTTTTGGAATTAATATTGGTGGTATTAAAAGAACAAATATGGAAACTAAATATAAATAGAGTGATTTTGGTATATTTAATAAAGATACAATGGTTTCAGAATATGACCCTTAGATTAAATCTAAGGGTTCATATTAAAAGTGTTTATCTTGTTCATGGGGAGCAAGAGATCACTACTTTTAATATATATATATATATATATATATATTCTTGTTTTTTAATAACATATTATAAATTAAAGTCTAATATAAAGATTTAATTATTTTTCATGTGTATTTACATTTTTATTTTTATTTTTTTATACACGAAACTCCCCAAGCGAGGATAAAAATAACATTGATGATTAATCCAAGGAGGTTGATATAGTTGGAAAAGATTTGGGACTTTGTGTAGCATGAACAAATATAATAAAGTGTTAATTAACAAAGTGGACATAATTTATGAAAGAATAATCCATTATAATAAAAGATGAGGTATTTTAAAAAATTAAATTGAGCTGGAGGAAGCTATCCAGAGGTGTTACATAGGTTAGAGTGCATAAAATGACTATATATACACTCAATACCAAGTCAAAGCACGTGCTACAAGGCAAATCCACAATACTCCACGTGGTAAAGTCTTAGCGCGGAAGAAATATGGTCAGTGAAGTAGCAGGTGTAGTAAACTCTCACGAGTCTCACCTAATATATCGCCATTATATATATACATATATATATATCGATATGAGATAATACAGAAATCCATGTATCATTTATGTTAGGGTAATTTACATAAAACCCCAAGAGGTTTCATGATTTATTAAACTAACCCCCTATGGTTCAAACAATCCCCTGAGATTTACAAATTTTATCAATACCCCCCTCCCAAAAACGGCCAAATTTTTAACACCGGAAATATCAAAATGACTTAAATATCTATAGTCATACGAAGGATTTTCAAGGATTAATTTACACAAAATCCTATGAGGTTTTAATTTTTAATCAAATAACCCCCTAGGGTTAAAAAAAAAATCCCTAATTTTTTTATGCTCAGATATTCCCTAATCGTGAAACATTACATGAATCGATGCCAAAAATATAAAATTACTAAATTGCCCATAAAAAAATGACAACGTATGAAAATAATTTTTTAATTATCAAGTTTGCCCTTCACAAAATGATTGGTACAAGTTGTGGTTTAAATAATAAGTTAAGAGAGTAAAATTAACACGATCTTCTTTTACTTTTCCGTAAGTGTACAGGTCAACTGTAGTATAATATAGCTTTGAAAAAGGTTGTCGAATCCCACAGAGATCAAGTCGTATTCTAAATCTAATAAGTTAATATGCAATAACACAGATTATATATATATATATATATATATATGTATATATTTTGTTAAATTTTATGTATTTTTTAAACTTTTAAAATCAAATGATATCACCCTAAAATTAAAATACAAAAGTTATAGTTCAAAAGTAATTGATTTTATTATTTATTATGAGTATTCAAAACTAGAATTATTAATATAAGATACACATAAAAAAAGAGACTAACTTTGAGCATAATTAAAAATATATATGATTATTATTATTTTTTCAATTTTGCTTATTAAATTTTTATATACTATGTTTATGTCATTGTTTTTTTAAAAATAATTATCAAATAATTAATGTAATTCGTAGAGAGAGAGATTTAAAATTTTAATTAATTAAAATGGACGGAGAAGGGGGGTATCTGAGCATATTTGAAATATGTATTTTTTATTAAAAATTGAAACCTCGAGGAATTTTGTGAAAATTACTAGACAAAATCTTGGTATTACAAAATATGTCCTAAAACGCTGTCGTATGACTATAGACATTTTGACATTTTCGGTGCCGAAAAATTGGTCATTTTTTGGAGCATGGGGGTATTTGAGAAAAATTGTAAATCTTAGGGGATTGTTTAAAACATAGAGGGTTATTTGATTAAAATCTGAAACTTCAGAAGGTTTTATGTAAATTTCTCTTTATGTTATCGAAAACCGATAAATGAGCCATTATTATTTTTAATTATTATATTTTTATTACTCATATAATCTGAGATCGATAAAACAAAAACAAAAATTAAACAGTTTCAAATTTCACGTCCACAAAAAATATTGTTTTGTGGATTTTTTTTCTTTTTTTTATCTTATTAATATTAGTCACATAAATACACTTTGCTTCTTAAGGGAGGGAAATTATACCACTTTATAACAAACTACGAGTTAGCAGTAAATAGAGGCATCAATTTTAATACCTATCACTTGAGTAGGATAATCCAATATTAATTAATTAATGTGTGGTTAGCTACAAAGTCCAAACAAGACCCACCCTACTAATATTAGGACAAAAATAATATTAATGAAACATTGTAATAGAAATGCACTTTTATCAAACACTAGGTGTATATAGTGTCCATTTCAATTATAGTAGGTATTTTAGTGAAATATATTTTTGGAAACTCTTAAGAAGTTGTTCAACTTGCTGGCAAAGAGATTGATTTTGCCATTACAGGATACCTAAATTAAATTTGGTGTGCCTGACTTTATTGGATTACTTTGAAACTTTTGTTAAAAAGGATAAAGAAAAGGAGAAAAATTGGCCTAAAATTTCATCTAGAGAGTACTCCATTTCTTTTAGAGGAGGGATCCTTTTCTGAAAGATTTCTCTCTTGAGTCTTCTCCAAAGTAATTACATCCTTATCATATTTGATGTGACACTCTTAGAAAGCTCATTTATTCTGAAAAAAGAAAATCTCCGGAGAAGTCCATATAAAGTTCATCTTACCTGAGTATTTAGATATCTAGCTGAATAATGAAATAATTTCATATTTTTATGAATTTTATAACCCTAAGTATATTTTTTTTTAAATATTTAGCTTGATGTCTAAATTCTATTGCACCATATTGGACCACATGAAAATCTTGGTTGTTTAGGACTCAAGCATGTTCATTTATTTTCAAATTTATGAAGACAACAAAAAGATGTTGAACATTTGCAAGTTGGTGCAAAAAGATCTGTATTTCCCCCCAAACTCATTAATAAAAGTCACCCATGACAAATTAAGACACGTTAATTTAAGAAGTTATAAACTTTTCTTGGTTAAATTATTTTTAGGAGGTTGAGAGTGTAATAGGCTAACATTTAATAAATTTTCATTTATGTTATTGACAAAATTTCCTTACCAATTGGTCATAAACTCATTGATGTGTAAATTTAATTAAAATTCATTATGATTTGACCATAAACTCACTAATTTTTATCATAAGTTTCTTGGCCCAAAATGTCTAAATACAAATTATTGACAATTCTTCTGTTTCATATGTACCGGACATTCATTTACAATAAGAATTTCATTTCTACCCCGCATTAGTAGGCAACTTAATTATTAGGGTCCATTAATTGTCTTTAGTAATATTTGGCAACAAATATGTACACACAACTTATTTTATTAATTTGTTATTGTTATAATTATTGTTATTTTTTCAAGACCTCTTAAAACATTTCATGACAAACCAGTGAATGTTTAGCATTCTTCTATTTCAAAAGTTCCGGAAAATGATGAAGAAAAATCATCTCAGAGTCTTCATTAAATCATGACATATTTTTTAATCACTCATAATATTTAAACCTCACGACCTTGTTAGCAATGACCGACCTAGAGATTAGTTTGAATGGGGGAAAAAATTCAATATTCAAAATTTAGGTATAGGTAAAGTAAAACATTCAGTGGGGGCATAGGGCATTTTCACAAAGTTATAAGTGGGGGCAGAGTCATAAATCATCTAAAATCCAAGGGCAAATAAGGTAAAAAAATAGTGGGGGTGCCTCCCCTACTTAGTGCCTATATAGGTCCGTGCATGCTTTGTTAGTGGCATGATCACTATCCAAAATGGGTACGGTGTGGAGTTGGTTTTTGGTTTTGGTTTGGTTGGAGTTGGTGTGGTTTTATTTTGGTTCCAAACCATGTTTGGTGCAGATGGTTTTGGTGTGAGAAAAAGTGATGCTGAAAAACCAAACCATGTTTGTTAAAGTTGGTATGGGTTGAAATTCTGAATATTAATATATTAATATATGTGTTTCACATTTTATTTATTAATTAATATTAATATTAATATTAATATATTTTTAATATTATAATATTAAAAATATATTAATATTAATATATATTAATATATTTAATTTTTTGAAATATTTAATTTTTCATAAATATTTAATTTTTCAAAATTTATTAATATCAAAAATGAATTTGCTACAGTGTTGGTACCAAAACCAAAACCATGAACCATCAAAAAAGATGGTTCCAAATTTTCCAAAATTCCTTCACAAAGTTGGCTCCATGGAGTTGCTACAGTGTTGGTACCAAATTTCCACTTCATTTACCAAACATGGTTTGGTGCCATTTTTTCAAACCAAACCCAAAATTTTGGCTCCATTCCATTAGCCAAACAAACACTAAATGAATCAAATTTGAACGACTTAATTCGATCTAATTTTTTAAAAAAGAATTTTATTCAATTCTATATGAAATTATTGAATTTAATTCGATCCAATAAGTCGACAAATAATGTGTCAATAAATTCATATATGATTTTTTAATAATAACATATTAAATTTAATAATATTTGTTATAATCTTTTTCCCATTAAATTATAAAAAAACTTTATTTAACCACCTCACCCTTGTTCCAACAAATTTTTTCATAATAAAGGTGAAAGGTCACATTTGTTGGATTCCTATAAATAGACATATAAATGTTTCAAATTCGAATTGTTTGATTTGATTCTAATCTTATAAGAAATTCTTTGATCCAATTTAATTTAGTAATCTAATGTATAATTTTTTAATGAATTCATATTCAATACTAAGGGATTTTATTTTATTTTTAAACTTTTTCTTAAAAGAGTAAATTAAGTCCAAAAGCGCAAACAACGAGAGCATGTTTGGTAGAGCTGTGTTTGTGTTTCTATTTATGTTGAAATAAACAAAAAACACGTTTTTTGTTTTTTTGTTTATTCATCCAAAAACAAAAGTATGTTTGGTAGGGATGTTTTTTGGGTTGAAATTGAAAAATTAAAAATCAATAATTAAAAATTAATAATATAAATAATAAATAAAATAAATAATAAATAACATAAAATATATTTTAAAATATAATAAAAATAACAAATAACAAACAAAATGAAATAAATAATAATAAAAAATAATAAATAAATATTAAGTAAATATAATAACAAATAAATACTTCATAATAATAATAAAAAATGAGTATAATAATAATAAATTAATATTAAATTAATAAAATATATTTTTAAATAATTAAAAATGAATGAATAATTTATAAATAAAATGAATTAAATAATGAAATAATAATAAATAAATAAATAAAATATATTTATAAATTAATATATAAATTAATAAATACTAATTTAATAATATAAATAATAAATATAATAATAATAAATAAATATAATAATAATAAATAATAAATTACATAAAACATATTTAAACATATAATAAAAATAATAAATAATAAACAAAATGAAATAAATAATAATAAAAATAAATATAATAATAAATAATAAGTAAATATAATAACAAATAAATACTTCATAATAATAATAAAAAATAAGTATAATAATAATAAATTAATATTAAATTAATAAACTATATTTTTAAATAATTAAAAATGAATAAATAATTTATAAATAAAATGAATTAAATAATTAAATAATAATAAATAAAATATATTTATAAATTAATATATAAATTAATAAATAATAATTTAATAATATAAATAATAAAATAATAAAATATATTATAAAGTGAAGAAAGTGTAAGTGATAAACACCCCAATAAACACCAAATTCATATTTATTCTCATATGCCTAAAATTTGCCTAAAGTGAAAAAGTGTTTTTAAACACACATATCCCAAAAACACTAACCAAACAAGTTTATAAACACAAAACACAAAAACACCACAACCAAACAGGCCCCGAGTCAAATAAAGAAATAAAACTTGGTGGAAAAGGAAAAAAAAAGTAGTGAGAAGAGGAGGAATAATGGAAGAATATATTGATATAATATTAAAATTAAATTAATACAGATAATTTTAATTGAATTACAATGAGAATTAGATTTTAGATTTATGTATTATAATTTATATTAGTTGTAACTGATATCCAATTTATTTGAATTACCAAATCAAAATTTGCAATAAATCAGCCCTCTTACCATAGTGTGTCCCCTTGGAGGAATTTCAAAATCCATATAGTCTACATAGAAATTCGAACCAATAAGACCACGCCACGTTGCCAGACATATATGTAATCGAACCCATGCAAGCCTTCCTCTTTATATTTGAATAAAATTTAGGTCATTAACAAATAACCACCTATGGTTTTAGATTCTTTGTCCCCCACGAGGACTCAAATAACCCCCTATATTTTTCTCTGTTAACAAACAACTCCCACTCCGTTAACAAATACCCTCTGTTGTTAAAAATAAATATTTTATGCCAAATATACTCCTAAAATAAATTAATAATTAAATTAAGATTTTTTAGTAAATTACAAATTCTTTTTTTTGTTTAAGTTTACTTATTTATTTAAATTCAAATCTGAAAAAAATTATTACTTCCTCCGTCTCAAATTATAAGTCCCTTTTGGGGAATTCAATTTTTTAAGATGATGACTTTTATTGTAGTGTTAGTGAATAAAATATCAACTTTACCCGTGGTCCTACTATAATATATATATTTTATAACTTTAAGGACAAAGTCCTTTTAAAATTTCTATGCATCTATTCTCTTTAAAAAAATAAAAAAAATATTATTTAAAGTGTATTATTATCAATAATGTTTTTTTTTAATAATTTGTACCCCCTCCGTCCCAAAATAAGTGTCCACTTTTAAAAATTAAATCATTAAAGTTATAAAACATATAGTATTTTATAAACGATTACATCACTATAGTGGATTATAGGTAAAGTTGGTATTTTATTCACTAACACTACAATAAAAAGTCATTCTCTTAAAAAAATTGAATTCCCCAAAAGGGACTTATAATTTGAGACGGGAGGAGTAATATATTTTTTCATATTTGAATTTAAACAAATAATTAAACTTAAACAAAAAACAAAAAAATAATTTATAATTCACTCAAAAATAATAATTTAGTTAAAAAAATAATAATTTATAATTCACTTAAAAAAATAATTTAGTTAAAAAAAATAATTTATAATTTACTCAAAAATCTTAATTTAGTTAAAAAAATAATAATTTATAATTTACTCAAAAATCTTAATTTAGTTATCAATTTATTTTAGGGATATTTTGGGCATAAAATATTAATTTAGGGGTATTTTGGACATACAATATCTATTTTTAACGGACATAGAGTATTTGTTAATGGAGTGGAGATTGTTTATTAATGGAGAAAAGTGTATTAATGGAGAAAAGTGTAGGAGGTTATTTGACACCCAAGTGTTTGTCAAGAATCTGAAATAATTGAAATAATGGGGTTCTTTGTTAATGGCCCTAAAATTTATTGTCATTTGTCTCCAAGCGATAATTTGAATAAAATTTATTGTCATCTGTCTCCAAACGAGAAATTGAATACTGTATGAAAGATGAAAAAGCAATATCCAAGAAAAGAAGAGAAATATATATATATATATGTATAGATAGACAGAGAGAGAGTCTTAGAGAGAGAAAGTATCAATTTACCTGATCCCTTTTTAATGGAATCTACTACCTTTCCTTGATGATTCAACAAAAGGGGACAGAGTAAATACCCCATCTGTTGTTTGTGTTCACATTTTCTCTATCTTTTCTCTGCTTTTTTTATTACAAAGCAGAACAGAGCACTCTGTATAAAGCAGAACAGAGAGTGTGTGTGTGTGAAAGAGAGAGAGAGGGATAGAGAAATGGGCATTTTGTGTGAAGATGTGATTTTGATAAAAGAAGCTGAGAAGGCAGGTGATCACACTGTTATTACTGTGAATTGTCCAGACAAAACTGGACTGGGATGTGATTTGTGTAGGATTATTTTGCTCTTTGGCCTCAGCATTGCCAGAGGAGGTATCATATTATTATATATCTTCCCTTTATATTGTTATGTTCTGTTTTGTGTATTTCGATTTATTTTTTCTTAGCAATATTAGAGATTTGGAGTGAATCAAATGATGGGTTGTGCTTACTTTTCCTCTTTCCCTCCCTAAAATTTTGATTTTTCTGAATGGGATCTGAGATCATTTGGAAAAGTGAATATTGGGTTATTTTACTTTTTCTTTGTTCTCTTTTGCCTTGTTCTAACTTTCTTAGCATCACAGATTCACAATATGGGTAATTTTGATTTCTAGTTTTATCCTCAATTTTTTTTTCCTGGAATTTCAGATTTACCCAAAAGAAAAAAAAAAAAAGAGTAGGTACTGTGTGATTCTGATTGTTGCTAATACCTAGATATTGTTGAAACTTCAATTTCTTAGGGCAACAGATGACCTTAATTGAGATTTGATATTTTACAGTTTCTTGTTGTTGTTGTTTGTTGTGTAGATGTATCAACAGATGGTAAATGGTGTTACATAGTTTTTTGGGTGGTTGGAAAGCCAACAACAAGGTGGAACTTGCTAAAGAAGAGACTATTGGAAGTGTGCCCTACATGTTTGCCAGCAGCATCAAGAATTTACTATTACAGACCTGAATTTCAGCAGCCCAAGCCCTCTGATGTATTCCTTTTGAAATTCTGGTGTTGTTATGATCAGAAAGGCCTCTTACATGGTACTATTTATTTCTCATGATTCAATTTTCTTGGAAAATTCTAGTGCCAGCATTTAGTATCAAATCTTTTGTTGTAATGTAAATTCATGATCTGGATCTGATTGCATTGATATGGTTATATTAAATTTTATCAAAATTTGTGGAAGTTTTTAGCTTAATTTGAATTTCCCAAGAAATTGGAATGGATTGTGCTTTGATTGCTTCTCCATTTGGAATGGATAAAATTCTGACTCCCCAATCTGTTTTTTGTGGCAACTGGCAAGGCCAAGTTGGGAATTAAAGCTTTTCAAAAAAAAAAAAAAAAATATTTGTTGAGAAGTAAAGACAAATATGGAAGTACCTTAACTAAAATACCCAATTTAGGATTTGGATGTATAGCATTTCTGGGGCAATATAAATGGAATTCAATGTGCAGAATGGGTATATAGCATTGCTTGGAAATAAATATGTTGGACTTGTGTGTGTTTTTCTATGATTTTTCAAATAATATTCTATTAGGGTTGAATTGTTTTTAACTTCTTTAATCTGCCACTTTATCTGTTTTATCTGATTTCCATTTCTGTAGTTGTGACCGAGGTGCTTAGTGAGCTAGAGCTTACGATAAAGAGAGTTAAGGTATCCACAACCCCGGACGGGAGAGTGATGGATCTCTTCTTTGTCACAGACACCAGGTTTGTCTTTTTTGCTATCATGTAGTGCCACTTATCATTTTCCCCTTTGTCTTCTATCTTGGTTTTTTGATCCTTACACTTTCCTTAATCTTATGACTAGAATATTTTATTATGCTTTGTGAATTCCGAAGTCTCAATTCTCTTCGTTTCATCCTCAACACAGCCGAATGGGGCATTAATCACATAGATATAAGAATTGTTCAAGTGGCACGTAGCATGCATACATGTGGAATTGGTGACGTAATATTCAAAATACGGTAACACTGTTTAACAGATGAAATTTTCTCCTAGTGAGAGGTTAAGTTTCTCGCTAAAAATAAAAGAATGAAAAATCAATACTATTTTGGTACTTTTGGTTAAAATTGAGAAAGGAGACTCAATGAGTTGAAATGTTTTCACTACTAATGTCAAGTGAATCAACCCTGTGCATCCTACAGAATAAGATTGCTGAATCAGCCACCTCAAAAGGGCATTAAAAAAAGTATTTTCTAGTGGACGCCCCCGTTTGATTAATAGGATTCCATAGGAAAGTCGATGAAGTGAGAGCAACATTCACCTTGCATATTACTGATCCTGTATCTAGTATGGTGCAATTGGTGGGATTTTGCCACTATGGTTCCACAATAAGGTGGCAGTTGCTTTAGATGAGGCATGCATCTGAGTCGATAGGTTCAGATGGTATGATTGTAGCTACAACCTTTAAAATAATATAGTAGTGATTTTCTTGTAAATCTTTAATATAAGTGTCATTTATTTTTTATATCAATTCTTACATTGCAATAGGCAGAGCTAAAAAGTGCCTCAGATTTGTTGCATCTGGTCCGCCTTTTGCATTTACACAAGTTGAAAGTTTGGAGTGGGTGCAAAAAATGCCCGTGTGTGAAATGAGGCCTAAATGTTAAAGTGTATTTGATATCTATGCTGGCCTATGATTGGGTAGTTGAATTTTATGGATTTCATTTTCCCTCAGAAATGACTTGTGTTGGCTTAGCACAAAGAGAGAAAATGAAACAGTAAAGGGTAGAGTGGAATTGCTAGCCTCATCGGATTATTCAGTAGACTGCTTTGATATATTTCACCTTCCCAATGCTGCCTAAATGCGACTAAAAGACTACTGAAGACGAAATTTAGCAGCAAATAAATTTGTCTGACTGGTTGCATAACATTTAAGGTCTCTGTCTCATCATTTGGGTGTCATCAAATGTATCAGCAATTAAAAAGGTTTTCCGTTTTACTGAGAATTTATGTTCTTGTTAGGGCTATAAACTTTGTTTCAGGCCTTCTGGTTGCTCAAACTCAGTCTTCACCTTCTAATTGTGCTAATCCTAGCAACCAAATGCTATTTCCTAAACCCATAAATACAGTAGTAGCCATACTTGGAATACAATACAGTAGATTTTCTTCTCTGTTGAGTCATTTATCTCATAGAAAAGCCAGAAATTTGAATGTGAAAAAAGTTACTAGATAATTTATCTAGAAATTTGATACGAACAAAAAATTGTCAATTATTAGAGGAGAAAAAGCAATACATTGTTTATGCACTTTGGATCTTGCATGAGATATAAAGTCACAGCATGATATTTCTACTTTGCTTAATATGGCATTTTCACTTATAATCAGCTCTTTTTAGTATTTTTTTTTTTTGGTTTCTATTATATTCCATGCTTGGGTTTTGTACAATTCCATGTGCTATATACAAAATTTCCGACTCACAGTATTCAGATTATATTTTTGCCAGAAATCACATTAGTGGAAATTATTTGGTTTTTGGAATCTAATTTTTTTGTTCAGAATGTTTCTTCCCCTTCTATGTGTTCCTTCATTGTTCCGAGTTAAAACGTGATTCAGTTTTTGCAGTTTGACATTGACATTGTTTGTGCCCATTTTTATGTCAACAGAGAACTTCTTCACACTGAGAAGAGACAAGAGGAAACAATTGGTTATCTGAAAGCAGTATTAGGGGATGCCATGCTAAGTTGCGATATCGAACTGGCTGGTCCAGAAGTCACTGCATGTTCCCCCGGGTCCTCATTTCTTCCTTCTGCAATCGAAGAAGAAATGTTCAGTTTAGAGCTGCCTAGCGAACACCAAAATGAGTCTATTGCGTTCAATGAGATATCTGTTACAGTCGACAACTCCCTCAGCCGCTCACACACTCTTCTCCAAATCGTATGTCAAGATCACAAAGGTCTCATATATGACATCATGAGAACTTTAAAGGATTACAACATTCAGGTAGGCATAGCTTCAAATCATCAAGATTGTTTACCATAGCGTCCCTTCCTTTTTCAGGATATCTAAATTCATACTCTCTATCAGGTTTCTTATGGTCGATTCTTTGCTAGCCATAGAGGAAACTTTGAGGTGGACTTGTTCCTAATGCAAGTGGATGGGAAGAAGGTAGTTGACCCTGACAAGCAAAACACAATGTGCTCTCGTTTGAGAATGGAGCTCATCCGTCCCCTTAGAGTCAATATGGTGAGCCGGGGACCAGACACTGAGCTGCTTGTAGCTAATCCTGCTGAGTTAGCTGGCAGAGGCCGCCCTCTTGTTTTTCATGACATTACGCTCGCTCTCAAGATTCTCGACATTCAAATCTTTTCGGTACTACATCTAATTCAATGTTGTCTCTCCCCTTAATTACATATAGTATCTTTGGAATAATGCTTGCCTCAAGCCGTATAAGAAGGAAATACCTTCAACCCTGATATGGCCCCGTCGAAAACTTACATGTTTTCTTAAATTTCAAAAATATTTTCGTAAGTTTCAAATCTTTTTCGCGATCATGAATTTGCTTGATTTTTAAAAAATTTAAATTTAATTATGAAAATACCTTTAAATTATGCGAACACATGTCAATTGTTCATATAGCCACATCACGTTTAAGAAGGAACTTCCTTCTTACACGGCCGGAGGCAAGCGTTGCCCCTTATCTTTACCGTAATGAGTTTTTTTCGCTCCTTCTCATCCCTTTCATTCTTTCAGGTGGAGATCGGGCGACATAGGATTCACGACCGAGAGTGGGAGGTGTACAGGATTTTACTTGATGAAGGAGATGAGTGTCCCTTGCCCAGGAAGGAGATCAAAGAGTGTGTTAGAAAGATGTTGTTGGGTTGGGGCTAAGCCCTAAGTTAGATAAGAGTATTCAGCTAGGGGTTTAGTTATTCCCACACTGTACATCTGCTAAATCACACCTTTTTTTTTCTTTTACCTAGTTCACATTAGTGTGTCTATTGCAGTTAAGTAGCTAGCTACAAATGTAGATAGTCTAACACAGTTTAGTAAATAGTAAGCTTTAATCTATTCACGTTCTTGTTGGAATGGCAAATTTAGTTTACAAATGATCCCAAGTTTCATTATAATCACTTTATATATATATATTTTGTCTTGACAAGTGGGTGGATGTTTATAATAGTACTCTGATATGAATCCTTCTTGGCAATTGGCATAGTGTAATCAGACCTGTGTTACACCTACCCTGGATGGCAACAGTGCGGTTCTGGGAGGGTGTACCCTTTCCGCCCACGCAATCGTTAAGAAATCTCCATCCCATTCTT
Source organism: Cornus suecica (assembly GCA_963922005.1). Taxonomy (NCBI): domain Eukaryota; kingdom Viridiplantae; phylum Streptophyta; class Magnoliopsida; order Cornales; family Cornaceae; genus Cornus; species Cornus suecica. The sequence continues at coordinate 3,887,575 of OY998244.1, forward strand.
GCCCAAAATCGACTGAACGGGGTGGGAGGTCAACTCGTCCTCATTGGGGTTTTTAAAACCGTTGGATACTTGCGGATACTCGTTAACAGTTGAATTTTTAAAGATGTTATTTTAAAATTAAACAACTTTACAAAATTATATACTTAAAATACGAAATTCAATATTATAAAAACTAAATAAATTACCAAATTATCCAACAAATCAAATTACAATACATTATACCCAAAATAATAATAACAAAAAAAGATTATTCAATATTAGGTTCACTACTTCAATATAGACAACAACAAAAATAAAGTTTAGGATTAGTGAGTTACACTTAGTATATATATTTACTATTATTAAAAGTATGAAGAAGTTTTTGTATTTCAATATTTATAGTCAAAATTTTATATGTGATTTTTCAATCCAATTCCTACTTTCATTCTGACTACAAAATTTAATCGAATTTTATAACTCCCATGCAAATTGTACTTCAATTATAATATAATATGTAATTGAATTCTATAACTTCAATTCAAGTATACTCCTATTTGGAAGCACCAACGCTTATTTATGTATGAATTCTGTATTTAAATTCTATTGAATATATATATATATTACAAATCTGATTGTGATAGAATACTAAAATTTTAAATTATTTTTTATATTTTATTTCATTCTCTTACTAATTTAATTATAATTAATAATCATAATCCAGATAAAAAAAGTAATAATAACGAATCCCAAAATGCAATTCTAATCCTATATGAATTATAATAGTGAATTTTATAAAAAATAATAATAAATCACATCTAAACTTGTATTTAACAATCCTAATGTAAATGGACTATAATATTGAATTCCATCTATTTAACAATCTTAACACTAAATAAACTATAATACTGAATTTCATCTACAATTATAATTAATAATCATAATCCTAATGGTATAAGGGATGAGGTGATTAAAAGTCATTATATCAATATCTAATTAGAAGGCTTATAACCCTCTCTCTTTTTAAGATCCTACGATTCTCAAGTCTTCCCCCCTCCCCGCCCCATTATTATTCTTCCATTATACTTTAATTTTACATGTTTTGTATTTTTTGTATTTATATTGTTTATTTATGATTCTGTTCCAGTGCAATTATACTAGCTAGATTAATATTTATTTTCACTATTCTTTTATTGTAATTTAATATCTATTTATTAGCATTAATATATATCTTGATAGGTATTTTGGTTTGATTAGGCTTAATTTATTTGTTTTTCAATTTTTTAATGCCTGAATTTATTTAATTTTTTTACAATACTATTTCAATAAAATTTTATTAACCATTATTCTTCAGGTACTATTTTATTTAATATTTATATTTTGAGTATTTGTAGTATGATTTGCAATTGTACTAATTATTTTAGTGATATATTTTTTTATTTGTTTGTAGATTTTAAATTACGTGCAAAGCACGTTATTTCTAGTAATAGTATATATATATATATATATATATATATATATATATCACATCTAAAACCATTCCCGCCCCGTTTATGTGCGGGTTTTTTTCTCCAATCCCATCCCCACACATATAGTATAAACGGAGCACCTAAAATCACTATAAACGGGGTGGGTACCCGGCGGGGCGGGGCAAATTGCATCCTATACGTGAGAGTTATTTCTCTCTCGTTTTATTGATGATTGGTCCCATTTTTTAAAGTATTTTCACAAGTTGTATTTCCTCAAACCTTTGTTTACGAAACTTTAGTAGAGTTTTGTGTAATTTACCCTTAAATTTTTTTTTAGTGAATCATCTAAATTGAATTTTTGTTTCTTTTTTCTGTCGTCTCTTACTAATATTTTAACAAGATTATTATAGCCCATCAAGCTCCAATGCTAGGAGCTTAGGACTTCTAAACCTAAGGTCCTATTTGGTAGATGGTTATAAGAAATATGGTGCTGGCCCAATTGTATATTTCTCCCATCCAACTGCGTGTTTGCAGGTTCAAGTGGAGGTGTGTCTCTGCTTTATATACCAGGAAAAAAAACAAAAAGCAAAAGAGAGGCCTGGAAAAGATTTTGTTCTCTAATGGGCTGATGTATTTATTGGCCCAATTTAGTTCGGTTAATTTTTGGGCCCAATTTGATCAAATTAAAGTTTTGAGTCGGATCAATTAATTGATTTAAGTCCAATTTTAAAGTTGCATTATAATTATTAGTATCCATCTCCAAATCTATCCATCTCCATACTATTAGTATATTAAATAAAGAACCTTTTAATTGAAGTGTAAGCTCCAACAACTAAATTCAAGCAATTACAATAAAAGTGCATTTTTCCAATCTATTTTATTAATACCGAACTTAACTTCTTAAAAACTAATATTTTGATTAATATAACTCCAACAATTGGACTCCCAAAAGTTATGGCTTTGCATGGTTTGTATCCCAAACTTTTCTGTTTTTTGAGATACAAAACACGAAAAATTATAAGCAAATTTGAGTGACATCTTACACTATTTCAGTCACTAGTAGTTTTGATTCTAACTTTCACTCACTTCCAATGTTTGAAAAGTCAATCCAAAATGATACTTTTGTCCTCATTTTTTTATACAAAAGATGTTTTTTCTCTCTCTCTCTATCACCTTCCCCCTCTATAAATATATATAGGGAAAATTATACAAACTATCCCTGAACTATGACCTAATTGCACGCGGTACCCCTTATGTTTCAATAATATCATAAACTACCCTTAAAACCATCTCCGTTGTAACACTTAGCCCCTTCCGTTCAAAATCAACGCCGGAAACTTTGTGTATTGGTCAATAAAGGTTGTTTTTGTATTGAACTTCCATTTTTGCCCTCATATCATTGCATGTTCCAATTTTGCATACAAAATTACTTAAATACCCTAATTTTTTTGAATTTATATATAATGTTCCAAAATATGATTTTTTTTTCGAAAAATAATGTTTTTGCGAAAAAGTATATATTATGTTCCAAAATATGAATTTTTTCCGAAAAATATATATTATGTTCCAAAATATGATTTTTTTGCAAAAAAATACTTATTATGTTCCAAAATATGAATTTTTTTGCGAAAAATATATATTATATTTCAGAATATGATTTTTTTTGCAAAAAAGTACTTATTATGTTCCAAAATATGAATTTTTTTCCGAAAAATACTTTTTTTGCGAAAAATATATATTATGTTCCAAAATATGATCTTTTCCGAAAAATAATTTTTTTGCGAAAAATATATACTATTATGTTCCAAAATATGATCTTTTCTAAAAAATATTTTGTAGTTGATATATATGTTTGTGTGGAGTTTCATTTTTACATATTTGAAGCATAATGATAAGTGCATAATTCATGCACAATTAATCTCAAAAAATATATTTGTTAGTCATTTATTTTAACTTATTTTAATTATTATTTGTGTTTTTATGTTTTTTTAGATTATTGGTGATTTATGGTTAAATCCATCTAAACAAGCCCAAAATCTTATTTGACCACGTCTTAGTGTTTGGGCCATATATTTCAGTCTATTTATTGAATTTTTGCGAGCCCTATGTTTCTGGAAAGCTGATCCAATTTAAAGAATATTGGTATTTCACATGGAAATTCAAATTCTGAAGTTTCGAGGGTGAAAATTGCATTCCAAAACCTGTCACCTTTCCTTGCGCGAAAATCAGGATCAGTTTTGGTAATTAAACCATAAGTTGTGAAGGAAATATCAGAATGAGGTGAAATCAGCGGTTGTAGAAAGAAGACTTGATTTTAAAGAAAAGTGTATCTCACAAAAATATTCCAAATCACTTTTTAAATTGGTCAAGAGTAGGCTGTGTAAAGAGTAGCGATTCGCGAAATAACATAACGGCTAAATGACTCGTTGGGATAATGGCCCAAGGATTAAATTATCTGGGATATGCCCCAACCTTTATTTATTTGGGATATGGCCCAGGTTTGGTATATTTGGGGAAACCGGCCCAAGTAATCGATTACTTGGGGAACTAGCCCAAATATGGTTTTTTTACGCGAGAGCTTGCATTACACAGAGGGAAGTATGAGGAACTGATGTGTTTTATAGCTCGCATCAGTAACTCATAACCCTATATGCTGCTCGCGTGGCGAGTACTATGCGGAATCTAAGGGAAATGCTTGGGATGAGTAAATAGTGGGTCGCGACCTTATTTACACCATCCTAAGTAAAATTACTTTAGAGAGGCCGCTAGTATTCAGGAACATGACCAAGGCATGCATGATTGGTTATGGCCCAGCAAAGCTATAAAGGCATCCTTGGCTAAGGATAAATCGGATCCGCGATGCAATAGGCGCGGATCACAGGGTTTGGTGCATAATATGATCCGCGAATTCGTTTCGCGGATGATATATGCAAAGGTATTTATGGTGTGCAGTATTAGTTACGCATAAGAGTACGCGAATCCGTTTTGCGTAGTCATGGGCGTAGAATAATACTGAACAAGGTATTTATATCACGGATTAAGTACGCAGGAACCATGTCGCGAGACAGGTGCTGACGTGGTAATGGAATCCGCGAGGATGATAAAACCATGCCGCGAGACTAGTGCTGACGTGGCAATACAATCCGCGATAATTACTCAGCAGTCGCGTCTATAAATGGAGGTGCGAGGATTCACTTGAAAGAGAGGGGACACAACTTTTCAGAGACCGGTATAGAGAAAATCCTATAGAGAAAAAATACTTCAATTACTTGTACTTGCTGTCTTTTCCTCCATTTCTCTTTCATTTTCTCTGTAAAAGAAAGTCAAAAGTAATAAGAGCATCAATACTGTGGTTTTAGCTGACGAACTTGTGTAGAAACTATCTTCATATCACTTAAATTCTGCGAACCCTTACAGGCTGCAAGATATCATCAATTAGGAAAATAAATATGAGAATTTTTATTCTCTTATTTACTTTCCTAGCAGAAAACCTAGAGGACCTCTATAAATAGGACATATGTGGATGCACAAAAGGAGAATGGACGGCCAAGGAACAAAAGGGGAAGACTTGTGCGATCAACGAAGAAATCCAAGATATCTTCCACTTATGATTTCGGGTTTGGTCGTTCCTGTTTTATTTTTCATGTATAGTTACTTCGCTCGGCCAAGGCCGAGAGGAAACCCTAGTCATGTTCAACTTTATGGTTTTCAATTGTAGACATTGTTGAGTATTTTGGTTAATAATTTTTCCTTCTTATTATTACATGTATGTTATGCTTTTGATTTTATGTGTTTTAACCGAAACTAAATTTGAACATATTTCATTCTTAACATATAAGTTACTTGTGTCTCACCATGAACGTGTAATCTACTGGGTGATTTAAGAATAAAATAATAAATTATAGTTGTCTATGCCTAACCACGGATAAATAATTGTGATTTATATATTCTTTCATTGATTTATTTATTATTTTTGGCTAGGATAATAAATATTGAATTAAACCTATGCCCTAATAATGATAGACCATCTATGAACTTAATAATAAATATTATTTAGATGTCTGGAAATTAATTGGATATTTAATGAGTTTACAATTGAAAATCGGATTTGTGATGATTAGCGGTGGAATCAAAACCTTGATATTTCTTTTGTATTATTGTATTTATATTATTTTTTTCAATCATCAATCTTTTGTTGAATTAATTAAATAATAATTTTTAGAACTAAGTTGTCATAACCAATCCTCGTGGGAACAATCTCGCAATACATACTATTGCTATATTCGATTCGTATACTTGTGAGTTACATTTGATTTAGTTTTAATTTATTTATTTAGGTTGATCCAAATATCACATCACATAAAACATCTCAAATTGTGAGTTTTGTTTCTCAAGTAATATGATCCTTCTATGTATGTATATATATACTAGCTAAGAATTTTGGCTTATATTGATATATGATAATCCACATAAATAAAACAATTATAATTGTAAAATAGATAATCATCATGATATTATAAAAAAAAAAATCATAGTGATTTTAAAATATATAAAATAGTAGTTTACAAAATATGTAAACACACACACACACACATATATATATATACAACATCTCGCTTGATTTATAACAATATTTCATTTGCTTTTAATAATTCATTACAAAAATATTGAATATCTCATCTCATCACTTTTGTACATTAAAATTTTAGTTTAAATTTGAGCATTTGTTCACATTCAAATAGAATTTTAACAGTAAGAGTTTACCCAATATCTTCTCCTCCTCTACATGCCAAAGTTAATGATAATGCAAATAGGTGTTCAAATATCAACACACAAAAAAGTGAAATCAGGTAATAATAGTCTACTTTAGCGGACTACTTTGAAACCTTGAATAACATGAAAAAAAAAAAGATTTAAACTTACAGCCCCTGCCAACATTGAACATGAACTTTAAAGATACAATTGTCATTGGTAACCGAAGAGGGGAAGAGAAGGTCATGCTCTTAATGATCCAATGGATGTAGTTGATGGAAATTTATAAGGGTCACACTTCTTTAATAAAATAAATTTAATATATATTTTTAATAAATAATAAAATAAATATATTTTTTATTTAAAATATTATATTAAAGTGGAAAGAAATAATCCAGAACTTACATTTTTAGAATAATATATATATATATATATACACACACACAACCCAATAAGATGGGAGGTATGGATGTTGACAAATACTTCATTTGCCTTTAGGCCGCTTCATTTTTATATGCGTGAGTTCTTAGTAGGAAATACATGTTTCTTAAAGAAAATAACAAAAATTTCAAGTAAATTATATTTTTTGGGAAGTCAGTTTCAACTTTAAACGAACTTTCTAAGGATTTGTTGGTTGGATGAGAACTAATAGCCAAGAATAAATCTTAGTTTGTCACAGAGCAATTTTCAAGAAACTCATAAGACATAATGAAAAAAAAACCCAACTAAGGTCCTGTTTGGTAACGTTGTGGTTTTTCCTTTTTGTTGTGATTTTATTTTTTACAAAATAAAAATTGTGATTTGTTTTACTGTCATTTTGATAGAAAGTAAAAATTATTTGGTAAAATTCATGTGGTGTGGAATTTTTGAAAGCAAAAAACTGAAAATGTATTTGGTAACGAAAAAAATTAATAATTAATAAATTATAAACTAATTATTAATAAAATTTAAATGAACTATTTTAAACATTTATTTATTCATTTTGAACAAATTTATTTAATATTTAAATATTTATTTATTTATTTTATTTTTATTCATTTTTATTAATTATTTATTCATTTTATTTTTATTATTTATTACCCAATTTTTATTTATTTATTTATTCATTTTATTTTATTATTTATTTATAACTAAATTTTTATTTAATTATTTTTATTAATTTATTATGAATTATTAATAGTTTATTTATTTTATTTTATTTTATTTTATTTATTTATTTATGTCTTTTTATTTAAGTTTATTTAATATTTATTTATTCATTTTTGTTTGTTATTTTATTTATTATTTATATCTAATTATTTATTTATTTATTATTTATTTTACTATATCCGCGTTTTGGGGTTTTGGAAATAAAAACTCAAAACAAAAGCTTCATTTGAAGCTTCCAAATTTATTCACAAAATTTCAAAACTTGGCAAATTTTGAAAATTAATTTTGACTATTTTAAAATCCAGAAAAAACAAAACGTACTTTACCAAATAACTATTAACTTTTGATTTTATTTTTTTGAAAATTAAAATAGAAAACTCAAAATAAAAATGTTACTAAACAGGGCCTAATTGTGTGAATTCTTATTTATTTTTCCGGACAAAGAATTTTCTTTGTCCGGAAAACCCAAGAAAAAAAATAATTTATTTTTTAAAAATAAATAAATAAGAATGATTAAATTAAGCTTCATTAATTGAGTTTTTTTACTTAATTGAATTCACACAAAAAATAAATGAATTCTTATTTATTTATTTTTAAAAAACATAAGCCCTTTTATTTTTAGTTATATGTCTGTATAAATTTGTTCAAAAAATTAATGATGTGTTCTTTGTTATATATATATTTGTTTGTAGAGAGGGAGGGAGGGAGGGAACCATGGTTCGCCGAACCGGCCGGTTCGTAACGGTATTGGGCTGAACCGAAACCGGTTCAGCCTGATATATCGGGGGGCAGGCCGGTTCACATCCGAACCGGCCGGTTCGCGCCGAATCGGCCGATATATCGTTGAACCGGCCGGTTCGTAATGGAACCGGTTTTGGTTGAACCGGTTCCGGAAAAAAAAAAAAAAAAAAAAAAAAAAGAAAAGCCAAAAGTTGGGGATGTTAGCTTAAAATGGAGTAGTTATATCTTCTTTTTGGGGCAAGGACAAGTTGAGTATCTGACCAGTAATAAATGGCAAAAATTGGAAATCAATATAATATTCCTATATACTGTATATATATTTTCAATACATATTATTATATAGTTAACATTATACCATCACACCAACAAATATTTAAGTGTCAAAAGTTAACATAATGTATAGATACAGATGCATCATCCATGTCATTTTCTCGTTCATATTATATACTTTCTCCGTTCCGTCCCAAAATAAATGTTTATTTTCCTTCTTTTAGTTATCCCAAAATAAGTATCTATTTTGAAAAGTCAAAATATTTTATTTGATCAATTTAATCTTCAAGCATTAAAGTAATAAAACATATATATTATAAATCATCACATCACTATGATAGGACCATGGATAAAATTGGTATTTCATTCACTAATACTACAATAAAAGTCATTCTCTAAATATCTTTAAAAAATATATAAAATTTACTTAAAATTATCAAAAAATCATCAAAGTTTAGTTATGTTGTCAAAAATACCATATCAGTACATTTTTACCACCATGTGCGAGTTTTTAAAAAATTCACGCTTGCGATAACCGAAACCGTTACGTAACCCCGATACTGATCCGGTTCCGTTACACCGATACCGAAACCGTTACACTAACCGAAACCGTTTTTGCAAACCATGGAGGGAACATAGTTTTGTAATATATATATGCAGAGAGGGAAAGTGATAGAGAAAGAGAAAAAATAACTTTTGTATAATAAAATGAGGGCAAAAGTATCATTTTGGGTTGACTTTTCAAATATGGGGTGTGAGTGAAAGTTATAATCAAAACTTATCTCTGGCTGAAATAGTGTCAAACCTGGGGGGGTGTCACTGAAATTTGCCTAAAAATTATTAATTTGGTTAATCTACTTGGTACAGTTTTTTGAAAAGATATTTTGGAGAATTGAGATAAGAGAGTTGCAGATTTTAGAGAACAATTCTCTAAGCAGATTTTAGAGAACAATTCTCTAAATTTTGTTTAACTGTACAATATGGTACTTCAATAAATTTATCTTCTTTAAAAATATATAATTAAAGTATTTTGCAATAGTTACAAAGGGTGATGGATAGACACCTAAATTTAGAAAATTTTAGTTTTATGCTTAAATAAGTAATTAAAGATTCATTAAATAAATACTTTCTCTCTTTTATTTTTTTAAACACACTCATATTTTTTCTTTAAAGATAAAAATACGTATACAAAATATAATACTGTAAAATACCTCCCCTTACTAGTGTAGTTGTTAACTAATTTGAGGTGAGTAGGTTTTTTGTGACCAAATCCTAATGTCTCAATAAGCAAATCAAACTCAAGAATTTTTGTATTTAGTATTAGGGAAAATTACAGATCTAACAATCAAATGAAGTATAATTACAAATATAACGAGACAGAAATTTTATTTACAATAAATAACGAAAATATAAACTTATTTACAAATTACATAAGTCAGCCAAAATAACTTTTAAAATTATCAAATTTTACTAAATTACCATAACCACCATTTTACCTAATCAAAACTAATATTTTTTGAGACTAACATACCCATACTTAATTAATAGCATTTACTAAAATATCATTTTTACCAAAATAACTTCATTAATAATTGTTCCAAATTAATCTCATTTTACAATTTATAATAACCATGTTAACCATTTTAATGTCAACCTACCTTTTCTCCCTTTTGAGCAGCCAATTGTCGTTATTTTTATTTATTTATTATTATTATTTTAAAAAATCAATTCCTCTTGCTCTCTTCTCATCACCCCATCACAAACCCTAACACTAGCCCTAATCCTAAACCAAATCCAACCCCCAAATTTCTTTTCAAGGTGTTCGAATTTCCTTTCACCAAGTCAAACTTATTTTTTTAGGTGTCCATGTCAAAATTTCTTTTCAAGGTGTCCGAACTTCATTTCACCACGTTAAAAATATTTTTTTAGGTGTCCAAATTTTATTTCAACATCTCAAAAATATTTTTCAAGGTGTCCGAATTATTTTTTTAAGGTAAATCAGTATAAATTAAAAACAAGATAAAAGCCAACGAATGCATGGGGGAACAAGGTGTCCGAATTTCATTTCACCATGACAGAGTTATTTTTCAACGTGTCTTAATTTCATATCATTATGTCAAAATTATTTTTTCAGGTGTCCGAATTTTATTTCATCATGTCAAAATTATATTTTAAGGTGTACGAATTTCATTTTACCATGTCAAAATTATTTGTAAAGGTGTCCTAATTTTATTCACCATGTGAAAATTCTTTTTCAAGATGTCTGAATTTCATTTTACCATGTCATGAATATTCTTTTTCAAAGTATCCGAATTACAAGATTTTTTTATCATGAAAAAAATATTGATATACCTGACTGGCCTTGCGCAAGGCCACTGCGAAACAAAAAACTTGGAGATTGATCATAATGATTTAAAGAAGTCACATTTTGTTAGAAACTCAACTTGAGTTGCCATCAAAGACCTTTGCCCCATCAATAAATCTTACTAGTAACTTTTGGCCGACTATTACTTTTTCGTTTTGGAATTGCCTGAATATAAGCTTCAAGTATGATTTCTCGGCGAGAGAGCGAGGGATATTTCGGACGTAGAGGCGGAGAGACGGAGAGTCGGCGAATAGGTGATACGACGAGATAACTGTGAGACAGATATGAACTCTAATTGCAAAGAGATGAGAAAGGAAAAGAGCGATCGGTGTGCAGGGAATGAATAACCTGATTGTAATAAGAGTATGGACAATGCTTGAGTCCTTACCAGTGGTCCTCACTTTTTATTTAGACCAATTTAAGTAAATAAGTGAATTATTATTTTTTCTCTTATTCACTTAAAAAAAATCTCATGAGTAATTTAACGTCTACATATGCGTGTATACTTATTTGTATATATAGATTGATATATGTGTGTACACTTTTTATTTATATATAAATTGATACATATACATATATATATATATATATATATATATATGCTATGTATATTACAATTGAATTCAAAGGATGATAAAATCTTTTGTGTTATTTCTGTAATATCATTAATTTGGTGCGGTGAGTGACACTTTACACATGAGATTTCTGACTTTTTCTCCAAATTTCTATACTTCAATCACTTTATTTTTATTTTTTCTTATTTGTGTTCATAATATTTTGTATCCAATTCATTTATATATTTTTGGATTTTACGAAATATGGAGAAGTACCCATCACAATATCGAATAATATTCGTGGATTGTGACTTTTTTCTTATTTGTATTTTAAGGAAAGTGAACATGCATATATATATATATATATGTATGACGTTAAACTGCTCATTATATTTTTATTTTTTAAAGTGAATAAGAGAAAAAAGAAGAATTCAAATTCGGGTTGAATCCCATAAATAATGGGCAATACCCATTTCAATTTTTTAATTAATATATGCCAAGTGTCTTAATTATATTGGTTCAAATAAGGAGTGATGACCAAGTTGGTTCTCACTGGTGAGAACCCAAGCATTGTCCTAAGAGTATTATGGTAAATATATATATTAAAGACTATTTGTGACGCCGGATAGAATAGAGATTATTCTGTAGGCTAGCGCAACGGGTAATTTGCAAGGGAAAAATGGGAGAAATTCGACCCAAAAATCAGAGAACACTCTGAAATTTAATAAAATTCTTAATATTCAGCAAGCATTCAAAACAACCCACAAGCCGGGTTTAAATAGCTAAAAATCGACCCTTAATAGAATTTTACCAAAAATAGCAAAACCCTAAAAGTCTTACCAAAACAAAATACTGAATAAAATCAAAAGATTGCCAAAATTCTAGCCCAAATCGGGTTCAGAATCATTTCCTAATTGACAAATTAAAGATTACCATAAATAAAAATTAACTAAAAATAAAGATTTGAAAAGGAAACCGCCCCAATTAGGCTAGATCACGATTTCCTGTTATCCTTGCGCTGATCCTCCTGCATCAGTCACCCCGGGTTGGAAAGAACTCGTCCTCGAGTTCACAGCAGCATCAGCAGAATCCGCAAAACAAGGGAGATGCAACCTGACGATAATGACTGTCTGCTCGAGTTTTGTACTTGGCATTGCTCTCGTGAATGACCAGTTTCACCTGCTCATGGATGCCTTCTGGCGGCAGTCCAGGAGGAAGGTCTGAAAACAGCTGCTGGACCTCCGTGGGTAATACTGGAACCTCACCTGCTGCACTATTTCCACAAGGTAGTAAAGCATAGACTACATTCTCACGCTTAACCAAAAACCTGGACATAAAAAGTAGATTGTTACTATTAACAACCGGGGTGGGATTGGATCCTTCCCGCCGAGGTGCCAACACAATCTTTTTCCCTCTGATGCTAAGGGAATATGTATTATTCCGTCCGTCATGTACCACACTTCGATCATATTGCCAAGGTCTGCCTAACAATATATGACACGCATCCATGGACACTACATCACACCAAGCATTATCGAAATATTTCTTGCCAACAGAAAAAGACACTAAGCATCGTCTATCTACTGTTACCTCAGTGCCTTTATTCAGCCATGACAGTTTGTATGGCTTGGGGTGACGATCTGTCTTCAACTGCAATTTCTGGACAGCGTCTTTTGAGACTACGTTCTTGCAACTGTCACTGTCAATAATCATCTTGTAGACTTTGTCAGCCACGGTGCAGGTTGTGTGAAAAATATTGGTTCTCAACCAATCATCTTTGGAATCGCCTCTGGGAGTCAGGAAGTTCTTACGAATGACCAGAGTTTCATGGTCGTCTTCATAAAACACATCCAACACATCCTCATCTCCTTCTTCGTCATACACTGGCTCTCCAATCTCCTCAGTCTCGTCTTCTTCGTCATACACTGACTCTCCAACCTCCTCAGTCTCGTCTTCTTCGTCATACACTGGCTCTCCAACGAAAGTATCAATTTTCAACCAATCATCTTCGGAATCAGAATCTTCCGAAAATATTTGCCATAACAGTGGATACGGATTTTCGAAGGTGGAATTGTCGGTATCAGAATCTTCCACATCATGATTACCGATTTCCTGCGCCGCCAGGCGCTGGGTTAACTCTGCCACTTGCCTTTGCAAATCCTCAATTATAATATCCTTAACGTTACGATCACGGTGCGGGACTTCCTCAATCGGAACCTGCCCACGACGACCACGACCACGATAATTAGCCATCGAAAACTGATGGAAATACCGCCTCAGGAAGATGCTGAGCTCTGATACCAATTGACGCCGGATAGAATAGAGATTATTCTATAGGCTAGCGCAACGGGTAATTTGCAAGGGAAAAAGGGGAGAAATTCAACCCAAAAATCAGAGAACACTCTGAAATTTAATAAAATTCTTAATATTCAGCAAGCATTCAAAACAACCCACAAGCCGGGTTTAAATAGCTAAAAATCGACCCTTAATAGAATTTTACCAAAAATAGCAAAACCCTAAAAGTCTTACCAAAACAAAATACTGAATAAAATCAAAAAATTGCCAAAATTCTAGCCCAAATCGGGTTCAGAATCATTTCCTAATTGACAAATTAAAGATTACCATAAATAAAAATTAACTAAAAATAAAGATTTGAAAAGGAAACCGCCCCAATTAGGCTAGATCACGATTTCCTGTCATCCTTGCGCTGATCCTCCTGCATCAATTTGGTCAATTAATATAGAAGGTAACTTGGAATAAAATCAAATATAATTTTATAGATATTTAAAATTGTTTAAGGGTATTTTAGTCATTAAAAAAATGCATTTGCTATTTTTGTAATTAGTTAGGTATAAAATATGTAAGTAAGTTCTCAATTTCTAAATGCAATTTCTCTATTGTGATATTTGTAATTATATTCCATTTTATCGTTAAATCTGTAATTTTTCCATTAACTAACTCTCACACTCTTTAAACCTGTGTCTTTATGAATGAAATTCTCAAGCAAATCTTCTCCTCCTTGAAATTAAAATCTTATCTAATTTAAATACAACTAGATAATCTAATTTTTATTTTTAGTATGTATATATATATATATATATATGTTTGATTAGTTCGTAAACTAGTTGATACGTACGCATATTAATGAAAGTGTATGGTTAAGAAAGGAGACTATGTTTTTTTTTTTTTATATAGTTAAATACACACTCAAACACCACCCATAATATTTTTTAGGAGAATCGAATTCTTCATCTCTCCATTTGGGAGGTTATACCATTGTACCACTTATGCGCTGGTAAGGAGATTCTATGTTACAACACTGAAAAGGGAAATGGATCATGAGAATAGCCATGGTTTGTGTTTTTTCCTACTGCCATTTAGGGTCTGTTTGGTTGACCTGTTTTTGTTTTTGTTTGTGAGTTTTTATTTAAAACACACGTTTGGTTGAATTTTTTATGTTAGTGTTTTCAAACTACATTAAATAAACACATGCCTCTTTTAGTACAAAATGAAAAAACCGAAATTTGGTATTTTTTAACTCCTGGAGCAATATTATTTATTTATTATTTATTATAATATTTATTTATGTATTATTATTTTTCTTTCTTTATTATTTCTTCACTTTATAATATATTTTATTATTTTATTATTATTTATTAATTTATATATTAATTTATAAATATATTCTATTTATTTATTTATTCATTTTTAATTATTTAAAAATATATTTTATTAATGTATTATTATTATACTCATTTTTTTATTATTATGAAGTATTTATTTGTTATTATATTTACTTATTATTTATTATTATATTTATTATTTATTTCATTTTGTTTATTATTTATTATTTTTATTATATTTTTAAATATTTTTTTATGTAATTTATTATTTATTTTATTAATTTATTATTATTATTTATTATTTAGTCCATTTTGTATTATTATATTTATTTATTATTATTGTATTCATTTTTTATTATTATTATATTATATTATTAATTATTGATTTTTAAATTTTCAATTTCGACCCAAAAAACATCCCTACCAAACATATTTATGTTTTCGGATAAATAAACAAAAATACAAAAAACGTATTTTTTATTTATTTCAACACAAACACAACTCTACCAAATATGCCCTTAACAAAAATCAGTTATGATTGCAATTGTACTAAAGAAGTTTTATGTTTTTATAGGTTTTATATATATTTTCCTTCTGTTTGAATAATACGTCATTTGGATGTGGTTCAATGTAATTTAAATTGACCAAAGATTTTATATTCTTCCTCTTCTTCTTATTTTTTTTTTATCATATGTTCAAATTATATATATTGGATTATTTGTGTCCAAATTATATTCATATGAATTTCGTCCTATTAGAACATGACCCTTTTCAAAAAGTATTAGTCACATTTCTAAATTATATACTCTCATCCAATTTTAGTTATCCATGTTTAAAAAATTAATAATTTTTTTATATTATTTAATTTTTTATTTTGCCCTTGATAATGTAATATAGTTATGATTTTTAGTGCGATCCATTATCTTTTGAAATTAATAAAAAATAATAATTTTAAAAAATATATAATAATATTATATTAAAATTCGAAATTGGAGTCACCCGCAAACCAAAAACAAAAAATCCAGAGATATAAATATCACAAAAACAAAAAATCCAAAAGTGACTAATTATATAGGTAAAATATTGTCATAATACTTTATTTTTTATTATAGTGGGACCCATTTAGTGGTATATAACTACTGTTAATCTCAAGTCAGCTAGCTAGTCTGAGCTCTGAAGTTAGTTAGCTAAGATTATGCATCTTAAATAAGTCTGTTGTTGATGAATTAAAACTCGAGATAACTACAAACAACCCCACACTTATCCATAACTTTCTCATTATACCAGATCTGTATCTATACTATATCTAATCTTCAAACACTACAATTTCTGTTCAAATCCCCACAAAAATAGGTCTAGATCAGATCACTAGTACTAGTACTAGTACCACTCCTCTTCTTCTGAGTCTCACACCTCACTCTCTATCAGTCCATATTCACACCCTTATTATTCACTTTCTAGCCCAGAAAAGAAAAAAAGAACCATGGGTGACTCTAGCTCGAGCTCCGGCTGTGGACTATGCCGGTTCACGGTCCAAGTCCTCACCGGCCGGTGGTTCATGATGTTTGCTTCCTTTCTCATCATGGCCTGTGCCGGCGCAACCTATCTCTTCGGAGTCTACTCCAAAGAGATCAAAGCCACTCTCGGCTATGACCAATCAACCCTCAACCTAATAGGCTCATGCAAAGACCTTGGCGCCAATGTAGGTGTCCTCTCGGGCCTCCTCGCCGAGGTCACCCCGGTCTGGTTCGTCCTCCTGGTCGGCTCCGCCATGAACTTCACCGGATACCTCCTCATCTGGCTCGCCGTCACCAAACGCATCGCCACACCGGCGGTCTGGCAGATGTGCATGTTCATAATTATTGGCGCCAATTCGCAGAACTTTGCCAACACGGGCTCGCTCGTCACGTGTGTCAAGAATTTCCCGGGAAGCAGAGGCATGATGCTAGGCCTAATGAAGGGTTTCGTGGGCCTTAGCGGCGCGATCTTTACGCAACTTTACTATGCAATTTATGGGAATGATGCAAAGTCATTGATCCTATTGATTGGGTGGTTACCAGCAGTGGTTTCAATTTTGTTTGTGTTCAACATTAGGGAGTTGAAAATTTCTAGGCACCCTAATGAGGTCAAAGTGTTCCACCAATATTTGTTTATATCTATAGTTTTGGCTCTGTGTCTCATGGGCCTAACCATTGCTGAGAAAAAAGTGAATTTTTCTCACAATGCATACGTAGCAAGCGCGACAGCGGTTTGTGTTTTGATTTTTCTACCATGTTTTATTGCAATTAGAGAAGAATTAGCCACTCGGAAGCAAAAGAAACAAGTGAGTGCACCTACTAGTGTTGTGGTGGTTGAGGAACCGATATCGGATCCAAAACCGGACGAAACCCTAGTTGTGAAGAAGATGGAGGAGGCTCCATGTTGTGGGAATATATGGGATAAACCCAAAAGAGGGGAAGATTTTGGGATAATGCAAGCCCTACTAAGCCTAGACATGATCATTCTTTTTGTGTCTACGTTGTGTGGACTAGGTTGTAGCTTGACAGCAATGGACAATTTAGGGCAAATTGGGGAGTCATTAGGGTACCCTACACACACTGTTAGTACATTTGTGTCACTCATGAGCATATGGAACTATTTTGGGCGAGTTTCGGCGGGTTTTGGCTCCGAATACATTTTAAAGAAATGGAAAGTCCCTAGGACTCTAATGATGACATTGTCCCTCTTGTTGCCTTGTGTTGGTGACCTCCTTGTTGCATTCCCATTCCCGGGCTCAGTCTACGTCGCGTCGCTGTTGCTTGGCTTCTCCTACGGTGCACAGCTCACTCTACTCTTCGTGATCATATCCGAGCTTTTCGGGTTGAAGAACTACGCGACGCTCTTCAATTGTGGGCAATTGGCGAGTCCGCTTGGATCATACATACTCAATGTGAGGATTGTTGGGAAGCTATATGATAGGGAGGCATTGAAGCAGCTTGCAGCTAAGGGGATGACTAGATCAATGGTGAAGGAATTGACTTGCATTGGGACACAATGTTATAGGATGTCTTTTATAATACTAGCTTGTACAAATCTTGTTGGGGCACTTATTTCATTGATTTTGGTGTTTAGGACTTGTCAATATTATAAGGGTGATATATATAAGAAGTTTAGGGAGGAAATGGAGGCAAATGAGAAAGAAATGGCATTGGTTGCTAAAACAGAAGGTTAGGGAAGGAATTGAGTGAAGGTGAATGTTTCCTTTATAGAATATGAAGGATGATTTTAGAGCAAAATGGGAGAATTTAAATTGGTTTTTTGTGCTTTGATTGGAATTGGGAACTTTTTCTCTCTCTCTGGTTGTGTGTGTGTGTTTGTATATTGCAAGTAAGCTGTTTTCCTTCTCTTTTTTTTAGTCTTTGTGTTGTGGACAGGCATAAGCTTACTCTAGTAAGTGTGAACTTCTTAAGCCATGTTTAGCATAACTTCTGTTTTTGGTTTTTCGCAGAAGAAAAAGAGAAGCAGATACTGTTTTGAGAAGCTAGTACCCCCAGCTTTTTTAAAACGCTCTTCTAAGGCCCAAAAGCTCTTCTAAAATTTTTGTCCAACGTCGTTTAAAATAATTTTTCTTTCGAAGAAGTCAAAAACAACGTTTGAAAAATCAATCCAAACAAGACCTTAATAATGTAATATATATTGCTCTCTGCTTACCATTATTATCAAATATGGTTGTGATTTTTTATTTTGTTTTTTTTCTTCTATTAAAGAGGTAGCTTCAATTAGAGGAAGAAGTACCAATTTGGTTAATTATTTGCCACATCTAAAATTAAAGGTGATTTTCATGAGTTAAATATTTTACAAACAAATGTAACCAAAACAAATAAAAAAATTGGAGTAGTTTGGGGGTCTACTTTGCCTGTGAAGTCTTGAGTTCTCCAATATATATCAACATGAGCAATGTAATGTGTATCTCTTTTATTTAGGGCTCTATTAACCAAAAATACATACTTGTTACCTATGATTAGAAATTGTAGTAAATATTAGAATAGGATTATTAGGGCTTGTTTAAGTTTGCAATAGCTAAGATTATCATAGTATTTTGGCGTATGGGTTCCCATATGCCTCATGTGGCTATATGAAGAAGAGTTCTTGAATAAAAGATGCCTCTCAATGTTGCCCCTCTCTTTATCAAAATGTAGCTATAAAAAAAGCTCTTTTTAACAATTCTTCCTCAGTATTCTGCTGTGTATTGTAAATCTCATATCACTATATGATAGAAAGTTTTTTTTTTTTCTCCACCTAACAATACAATACAAAACAGAACAAAGAACAAAATTACATCAATTAACAAGAATTAAATCAATTTGGATCAAAGAGAGAAGCCAAGAAGACCAAAAATTCCACTGGAAGTCGCTAACTTCACACTTCAACGCCCACTAAGCCAAACTATGTGCCACCCCATTGCAATGCCGTGGGGACTAAACCAAGCTAAAATTTCTGTCAGCAACATTGAGTAGATTTTTCACATCCTCCATCAACACTGAAATAATATAATCCATAGTAGAGAGAGACTTAATTCCTTTACAATTACCTTCAATGATAACATCATTGGAATTAGACTTGTCAATGGATCGGATTAGTTAAATCCAAATCCATATCCAGTTAATATCGGATTCGGATCATAATCGGATTATTGACAGGTCTATTGATAAGGATGATAAAAACTCCCGATCCACGATCCGAATCCGATAAATCGATAAATTTTTACTTAGTTAATTCATATTTGAATTTCTTCATTATAGGATATCTGATTCGATTATCTAATTAAAAAAATACAAAAGTACAAAAATCAATAAATATTGAAACATTAAAATTATTCACACTTTTAATAATTGTATTTATGATCAATAATTATTAATAAATAATAAAATAATTAACATCTAACATTTATATATATGTACAGTATTAAATATATACACATAAAAATATCAAATATATATGTATATATATATAAATATATTATATATCGGCTCGGATTGACATAAATCCAAATTCAATTGTTAAGAAATCGGATTATCGGATTCGGATCCTAATCAGATTATCGGATTTTATTTTCAATCCATATCCGGCTAATCGGATCGGATTCAGACCAAAATCCGATCCATTAACAAGTCTAATTGTAATCCCAATTACTAAAGAGTTGGATGCCTTTGAAAAGTATCATCAACTCAGCCATAAAAGGAGAGTTGATATTCTCAACAAAAAAATATGCAACTTTATGACGGTTGATGATTTGATAATATTTGTCGTTGTTTCACCAAACTCCGGTCAACAAAATTTATAATACCTACAAATACTTTACTTAAAATAGTATAGCAATAAGTAGGGTCGAACCACTCTCAACTTAGAACTCGGTTTGAGACTCGGATCCAAAACTTTAATTTTCGAGAATAAAAATAAATTAGTTAAAAACAATTCTTGAATTTTTGAATAGTAAATTAAAATAACTAGATAATTATCAAATGGTGGAAGAAATCTCAAGGGAAGAGAATCCACCACCCAGGTCTATATAAATAATATTATATATTTCTATTACAAATTCTCCTCCAACCTATTAAACATAAACATAGATATTGGTAGGCATTCCCCGTATTTCCATTAATTGGTAATCACGGAAAATCCTCCCTCTAATGTTTTGGTTTAAAAATAAATAAATATAAATAGTGGTAGGAATTTCCCGTATTTTCATTGATTGGTAATGACGGAGAATCCTTCCTCTATTTTCAACCTTTATTGTAGGTTTTGTCACTTCAAAGAATTAATTCGGGAAGAGAATTAAACAATAAGAAATAAAATAAAATTATGTATATCTTACCCAATGTGGCTTCATCACTCCATTGAGAAGGTGTTTAAGCTAGCATAATGATATAGAAATAAAACATGATGATAGTAGAAAATTTCATTAACTAAGAAAAAAAATACAACAAAATAAAAACTTGATACAAGACTAAATTCTCTCTACAATTTTTCACCATCTACCATCTAACTCCATACAATTTCCAACTACTCTCCTATTTATAGAGAAAATTGGAATAAAATGACATCTTGTAAAGTGAAGTTAGATCTACTTTTCTTTTCTTTTTCTTTGAATATTGATGCTTTCCTAGTCATTTTCTTCTTTCTTCATGTGCATTATATTTTTCATTTTCCATCCATGTGCATTTATTTCTCACTTTAATACATTTTCTTCATCTTTTCCAATTCATACCTATAAGAAATAAAAAGAAATATATAAGAACATTTATACACTAAAATGGTAAATTAAATATTTACTTTTGACATAAAAAATAGTAATTTTGTGGACTTATCAAATTACCCCCAAACAAACTCTTGTTAGTCCTCTAGCAAATATGGACAAAATAGATTAGTTCACAAAAGTATACATTTATTAAATTTAACTAAAAATGTGTCACTTTCGCAAGCTGTTTTCGATTGCATTTACCATATGCAATAAGACCTTAAACCCCTAGGTTACCCCAGTGGACGAGCAATAGCCTCGTGAGGGTTGGATATATTACCCACAACTTCTTCATTCTTCATTTTCATGCATTCACATATTCATTAATCAAGCCATGATACAATATATAAGATAATATGAATACAAATACTACCATTCACTACCGAACAATAACTATCTCAAGCTAATGATATGAATGATCCCCACTGAAGTAAATAATTTTGTTACTTTCTACTCCCAATCTAGACAACCTTTCGTGTTTTTGTGAACATTCTACTATGGTATGTCAATCTCTCTTCTTCTACTTCATTGATCAAACTTTGCCATATTTTTCGTAAAAACTCATTATTTCCATCATTTCACTTCCATCCCTTTTTGTATTTATAAGCTCTGGACTTTCCAGCGAGGATTTTTTGTCCCGACCAACTGGGCCCAAGCTTCTTCCATGGGATTTATACTCATTAGTTTTCTCCCATTTTTAAGCGAACAATGATATTGGTGATACCAAGGCCCGGTTACTCAGATCGAAAAACTACTTTTTGCATTTCTTTGAAAATATTTTTTTTTCTTTTTATAATTTTTTTCCATTCTATCTCCCCTTCTCCCCTTTTTATAGCGGCAAAGCTAATTTTTCAACTCCATAGTAAAAGATCAACTGTTTTTCCCATAGTGAATGTGTGCATGTGCTTATAGGTCAAAGTTGTCCTTTTCGGTTTCAATTTCACTAATTCATTTACCTATGTAAAACCACATCATTTCACTAACTCAATCTAATAATTACTCTCATGAGTGGGAATATCGCATCACAAACTATTGATATATCATAAACACAAACTTAATCAACTTATAATGCAAAACACTCATGCATAAAAACAAAGAACTTTTCCAAAAAAAATAAATTTTTCATATTTTTTTTTTTTAATAATGAAATTCTATTTTGATTAAATAGATATCCACCCTCAAACAAAAATAACAATGTCCCTAGTGTTTAAAACTACATCTAAAAGACAAATTGGAACAAATTACCGCAATTGAGGTGGTGTTTTTAGAGTACCGTCCCTGCAAAGATTCTTGGCAAAAGAAAAGTCAAGTTATTGGAAATATTATGACAGATTTTACCCCCAAACAAAATCTAAACATATCCAAATAGAGTTGTTAGTCACTAATTAACCCTAGAGGGGGGTGAATAGGGTGTTCAAAAATATTTCTAACTCTTTTCGAAATTGGAACACGCTATAACCAAAAAACAATTTCTCAATAAACAAGTGAATGATTCAATTTCAATTCTCTAACAATTAATCTCAAGACAAATTATATCATACAAGATATTTAAGTGATTATAACATGCAAGTTAATCAAGTAAAGAGAAAGAGATAGAGAGATTAACACCGTGATTTTTTTCGAGGTTCGGTAACTCCTACTCCTCGGCTCAAGAACCCCTTATTGAGACTTTTCCCGATCCTTTCACTATGGCCCTTCCTTCACAGGTGGAATGACAAACCTTTACAACACAAGCCTCTCGAGCTTGTCTCTCAATCAAGAGAACAACCCTCTCTTGAACAATCGGTGGACTTCACTTGTCCGAGATTACAAATTCGTATGTAATCAATAAAATCACTCAAGAACAAAAACACTCAAAACCCAAAAATTTTTATGGAAGATAAATCAATATAAGCTCAAGTATTTTTGGTGATTTTTGAATAGCTCTAGAAATATATTCTCAAAGGATGTATCAATGAATAATATTTGGAGAATAAGAAGAGAAACTAGAGTTTTTGGTTTTCAAAGATTTTGCAGAAAATCAGATTTTTGCTTCTTGCCTTCAATGGATTTTGCAGAAAAATTTCTGTAGAAGATGAAGCCTTCTTTTCTATTTGATTCAACTCTCTTGCACTTCAATAAACTCATCTTATTCTATATATAGCATTGTATTGGGGTTAAGACATTGAGCATTGAATTATTAGAGTCAAGAGCCATTTGAAAACCATTAAGCACGATTCTTAAAACATGGAAAATGTTTTCTGATAAAACTGCAGGTTTTAAGGTGCAACTAGTCGACTACTCTTTCCTTTTAGTCGACTACAATGCTTTATGTAGTCGACTAGATTGAGTTCTAGTCGACTACATTGATTTATCTAGTCGACTACTTCTTGTAGTCTAGTCGACTCAAAGTTCTTTTAATCGACTACTTTGATGTGGATAAAAAACCTGTAGCTACTGATTGTTTTAGTCGACTATATTGAAATACTCATGGTGATTCTATTCGACTACAACTTGAAAAACATTTGATGAAAATATTTTTCCTTCCGTTTAAGTTCGGTAAAGCATTTTTCATTCTATTTAAGTTCGGTTCATTTTATACTTGAGCTTATACGATAATATCGACGCATAAAATTACCTTGTTACAATTATCGCTCCCCGACCTATCTACCCCGAGTCTTGAGTCTTCGACTTTCGCCTTTGCCGTTGAATTAATTGATTTTCCATTTGCGCTTCAATTTTTTTCACAACTTTTCGCTTTAAATCAAGATTTCTTTCCGAGCTTGTATTCTGAGTCATTTCCTTTCCGAGTTTGATTTTTGAGTCGTTCACCTGTCTTTTGCTGAAAATATAAACTTGATAATTCATTAGTATCAAACACTCTTCAATGGTTTGTTATCATCAATTTTGGAATTGTTTGCCGAAAGTAAATTTCAAAGCCAACAAGAGTGAAAAAAAAAATTTGATAGAAAATATTTACACAACTGACTGGGCTGCCTCCCGGGAGCGCTAAGTTTAACGTCTTCAGCCAGACTCAATAGAGATGGAACATAATTGATTGATAACCAGAATGACCATCTAAGAAGAAGGTCGGACCCGCTAATTTTTCCAACATTTGGTCAATAAATGGAAAAATAAAATGATCATTCATTGTCCCATTATTGAGTTTTCGATCATCTATGCAAACTCACCATCCAGTTTGGATGGAAGTATTAACTAACTCTTTATGTTCATTGAAAACAACAGTGATATCAGTCTTGTGAGGAACGACTTGGATTGAACTGACCCATTGAATATCAGAAATCGAATAAGGACTAATGCCTATGATATCATCAATGGACCATGGTAGAGATTCCCTATATGTCCGAAGAACCTTAAGTAGTTTGGGTTCTTGCTGCTTGGTTAAGTCAGATGAGATTACCACAGGATAAGACTCAGAGTCACTAAGGTACGAATTCTGAAAAGTCTCAGGTAAAGGATTTGATTCGACCTTTGGTGGTTTCTTCGCATGTTCAATTTCAGTGGCAACTAGCAAGGACAATAATTCATATTCAGCTCTATACGTGATGGTTTCAAATAGTGTAGCAGAATCTAGCAATTCATTGACTTGACTAATGTAATTAGCCTCATCAAAATCATTACCAAAATGGGCTAGACAATGCTGGAGTGGATCCTCAGGATATGAGTTGTTCAAGGTGTGGGCGGTCAATGAATCAATGAGACAAACATCTTCAACAAACTTTGATTCAATGGGTTGTTTCATCAAATTGAACACATTGACTTCCACTTTCATGTTCTCAAAGGTTAAGGTCATGCTACCATTTCTATAATTGATCAATGCATTGGTTGTGGCAAAAATGGTCGACTTAAAATGATTGGAATTTGTTTACCTTGAGTTGGTTGAGTGTCTAACACAATGAAGTCTAGGGGTAATAAAAATCATTAACTTTTACTATCACATCCTCAATGATACCCCTTGGAATTTTGATGGATCGGTCAGCTAACTGAATTCTAACATTAGTTTTCTTCAAATCAGTCAATCCCAAATCCAAGTAGACTAAATACGGTAGCACATTGACACTGGCACCAAGGTCCAATAAAGCCTGACCTTCAAAATTTTCTCCTATCCTACAAGTGATAGTTGGACTACCAGGGTCTTTGTGTTTAACCACAGCTTGGTTTTGTAGGAAGGAAGAACAATGTTGGGCTATGAAGGCTTCCTTAGGGATATTGGTTTCCATCTTGACTAAGTCTTTAATGAATTTTGCATAAGAATGAATTTGTTTAATAGCAATGAGAAATGGAATGTTAATTTGGAGATTTTGAAAAATCTCTAAGATTTCACTGTATTGAGAATCCTTCTTATTGTTGACTAGTCTAGAGGGAAAATGTGCACGTGGAATGAACGGCTTTGGAATGACCTCATCAAGCTTAGTATATATCTTGGTCCTTTTTGGATTTTTGGGAATTGGGTGGAAGAAATTTGGATGGTTCAATTTCATCACTGATGGGTGGTTCAACCTTATTATCAATTTTGTTTCCTGACCTGAGGGTAATGATGGAATTTACAGTGGCATTTGATTGGTCAGAAGTGGAAGGAGTCCTTACAAGATTAACTCCTTGTCTTTTTGGATTGATTTCGGGTTGGCTAGACAATGTACCCCTTTGTCTTTCAGGCAGAGCTGCAGTGAGTTGACTCAACTAATTTTGGAGAGACTGCTGGAATTGCAGTTGATTTTGAGTCAAGAGATCAAAGTTATTTTCTAACTTTTGAAATCTCTGATTGGAATGCTTATTGGATTGATCAAGATTAAGGGCAAGCATTTTCAAAGTGTCCTCATAATTGGAAGTATTATTGACCGGTGGGACAGGAGCAACATAGTTGTTCATGGGATCAACTGCTAAATCTCGGCTTGGATTGAACTGATTATTCCTAGGGAATTGATATTGAGGAATTATTGGTCCTTGAGTTTGAGGTTGCCTATTGGAGTTACCTTGAAAACCAGACTGACCACTTAAGTTTTGGGGAGGTAAATTTTGCCTCCATGAAAAATTAGGGTGGTTTCCAGTGTCAGGATGGTAACTTTGGTTGAATGTATTAGGCAATGGTCTCCTAAAGGTAATTGAAAGCACAAACTTGCGCATTCGAAGGTTCAGATGTACAAGAGACCAGACATTCCTTTGTTGGATGTGATAAACCAGAACAAACATTGCATTGTGCAGGGGTAGATATTAGGGCAAATGCATCAAACTTTTTACCTAAGTCTTTCACTCCATCAGCAAAACTTTTCATCACAGACTTTAACTCATTTTCAGGTTTGATATCATAAAAACCAGATGTTCTATTCATTTGATCATTCCTAGAAAATTCATTATCATTTTGGTTCCAATACCAATTTTGGGCATTTTCAGCTAGTTCCTCCAAAAATATATATGTTTGGTCAGGGGTTTGGGCATTGAACTTTCCTTGGTGCATTGACTCAATCATGGTTCGTTTCATAGGTGAAAATCCTTTATAGAAGAAATGAACTAGTTGTGCTTTATCAAAGCCATGGTGTGGGCATTTGAGTAGCAAGTCATGAAATCAGTCACAAGTTTGATGGAATTGTTCCTCAATTTTCCCTCTAAAAGTACTAATGACATCTCTCATTGATTCGGTCTTTTGCATGGGATAAAACTTACTCATGAATTTTCTTGCAAGTTCATCCCATGATCGAATGGAGTTGGGTGGAATGGAGTTTAGCCATGATGCAGCTCTATTTTCTAAGGATATGGGGAAAAGACGCAGTTTGACACCCTCTTCATTCAAATTTTGATTTTTGAATGTGTTGCATATTGTTAAAAACTTCCCTAAATGGATATATGGTTGTTCACTTTCAAGTCCATGAAATTTTAGCAACATATTGATTGTGGCGGGTCTAATCTCAAACTGGGGTGCATCATTCTCAGGTAGAACAATGCAATTGGGTGGGTTGGCTGTGATTGGGGCAAAATAGTCATTAAGAGTTCTCGGTGCAGCCATTGATAAATTATTGGTGGTTGACAGATTTAACAAGGTAGTTGATTTTTTTTCTAAATCAAAGAGTGAGAAATCACTAGTAAACCTAACTAAACGCCTGTTAACTCGCAACCACTAGGGCATAAACAAAAAGAAACCTAAAAAGGCTAGATGATAGGTAAATCACACAAAATTTTTGGCTTTGTTATCTTGAGCTTAAATTCAAGGGTGGTGAATTTTTAAATCTAATATTGTAGAGAATTAATAGGATGGTGTCCAAATTAATTCTCTCCTAAGTAGACAGCTCCTACTCTATTTCAGATTAAGTCGATAGATTACCAGTTAAGGATCATCAAACTAACAACGGAGTAGTTCCCAGGAAAGTGTGGCGAGGCACGTGGCCTGCTTAATGGTGCGTCAACCACACTCCTAGACAGAATTTCCTACAGTTTATCAATTTGATAATGACTCACTGGAGTGACTACCAACCGCTTCCTTCTTAGAGGGTCTATGAGCTCGTAACCCTAAATTGGATTATTGCTAATGAATTTTAAAATTAGGCTCATGGTTTAACAAATGCAAGAATTTTTGTGATTTGTGGGCCACGGAAATGGGTGATGAAATCCCGACCGTATCTTGTGGGAATTTTGCCCTTATGTATCTTATGCAAAATGCTAATTAAAATATGCACAAACAAAAGAAAAAAAAATAAAACACGGGAGCTTAAGGGAATTTCTAATGTTATACTATCCTAGAATTCGCATGCAAAATTTGTGTCTAGAAAAAAAACTAAAAAAAATAAAATAGAAATAAACTAAATACAAAGGATGGGAACTTAGGATAATTTCTAATGTTATTCTATCCTAGAATTCGCATGCAAAATTTTCACCTAATCTAAGAAAAAAATAACAAGGGTTTAGAGATATGGAACCTGGCTGACGAACCGGTACAGTATCTCCTGCAAAAGAAACAACAAAAATAAACAAGTAAGTAAATAAATAAAATGAAAACAAAATTGAGTGAATAATAAAAATAATAATAATTAAACTAATCTGTTTTTTTTTCTCGTTTTCTGGTTTTTTTTTGTTATATGAAATTAAAAATAAATAAAAACAGAATACAAAACCAAGCTGTTAGAAAGCTTTAATTTTTTTTATAAAAATACTATGGAATTAGGACCTACTGGAGTAAATGTTACTAAACTTTGTTTGATGCTATCCAGAATACTACAAAGAAAGTTGTAATGAATTTGTTTTTTTTTTTTTAAATGAAATCAAGACCCATTGGTTCAAAACTTGCCACACAAACTGATTCTCCAAACTCAAATCTACTGTCACGTTTTTTTTTTTTTTTTTTTTTACTTCAAATGAAACCTTACTGTGCTAGAATACTGCAGTTTTGTTTTTTTTTTTTTCAAATTTTTTTTTTTTAAAAAAACTCAAATGTGGTCACTGCTAGAGTAAACTGCAATTGTTTTTTTTTTTTTCGAAAATTAACAAAAATCACACAATATAGAAAAATTAAAATAAAGGAGGGATAGAAAGTTCGGGTGGGTTCCCAAAAAATATGAGTTGAGAATCTTTGACTCCGAATTCTTAATGTTGAAGCGACAACGACGTCATTTGACGGTTGATGATTTGATAATATTTGTCGTTGTTTCACCAAACTCCGGTTAACAAAATTTATAATACCTACAAATACTTTACTTAAAATAGTATAGCAATAAGTAGGGTCGAACCACTCTCAACTTAGAACTCGGTTTGAGACTCGGATCCAAAACTTTAATTTTCGAGAATAAAAATAAATTAGTTAAAAACAATTCTTGAATTTTTGAATAGTAAATTAAAATAACTAGATAATTATCAAATGGTGGAAGAAATCTCAAGGGAAGAGAATCCACCACCCAGGTCTATATAAATAATATTATATATTTTTATTACAAATTCTCCTCCAACCTATTAAACATAAACATAGATATTGGTAGGCATTCCCCGTATTTCCATTAATTGGTAATCACGGAAAATCCTCCCTCTAATGTTTTGGTTTAAAAATAAATAAATATAAATAGTGGTAGGAATTCCTCGAATTTCCATTGATTGGTAATGACGGAGAATCCTTCCTCTATTTTCAACCTCTATTGTAGGTTTTGTCACTTAAAAGAATTAATTCGGGAAGAGAATTAAACAATAAGAAATAAAATAAAATTATGTATATCTTACCCAAGGTGGCTTCATCACTCCATTGAGAAGGTGTTTAAGCTAGCATAATGATATAGAAATAAAACATGATGATAATAGAAAATTTCATTAACTAAGAAAAAGATTACAACAAAATAAAAACTTGATACAAGACTAAATTCTCTCTACAATTTCTCACCCTCTATCATCTAACTCCATACAATTTCCAACTACTCTCCTATTTATAGAGAAAATTGGAATAAAATGACATCTTGTAAAGTGAAGTTAGATCTACTTTTTTTTTTTTTTTTCTTTGAATATTGATGTTTTCCTAATAATTTTCTTCTTTCTTCATGTACATTATATTCTTCATCTTCCATCCATGTGCATTTATTTCTCACTTTAATACATTTTATTCATCTTTTCCAATTCATACTTATAAGAAATAAAAAGAAATATATAAGAACATTTATACACTAAAATGGTAAATTAAAGATTTACTTTTGACATAAAAAATAGTAATTTTGTGGACTTATCACTTTAATGGGTCGTCCTTATGAGTCTCGAAGAATGAATCATCTGACATCAAAATTCATCCGACCACAATGAGAAGAATGAGAGAAAAAAACAACATCAAAATTTAGTTTAAAATTACCTTGCGGAAGGGGACACCCTTTGTCGGGAACAAAGTTGGCACCAAAGAAGCATTTGACATCCGTTTATGATAGAAAGTTTCATGTGAAAGGAAATCCCAAAAAAATCTTATTATGAGAAAGGTGTGGCACATTTGTAGGTAGACATGTTATATTTATATCTAGACCTTGTAGTTTGATGGTATCATCTTTTCTCCCCAAATGGAAGGTTAGGGGCTCGAGCCTCGTGAGGCTCATGTGCAAGTGTGTGCGTTTCTTACCATTCAAAAAAAAAAACTTCTTTAGATTTGACACTATTTCAGTCAAAGATAAGTTTTAATTATAACTTTCACTCACATCCCATGTTTAAAAAGTCAACCCAAAATGACACTTTTGCTATCATTTTTTTTATACAAAAGTTTTTTTTTTCTCTGTATCACTTTCTCTCTCTACAAATATATATATATATATATATATATATATAGTTAATTTCAATAAACCCCTTATACTATTGAATTTAATCAACTAACCACCCATCTGTCCAGATTGCTCCCTATATTTTCCAATTTAATCAATTAACCCTCAATATATATATATATATAATTCGAAAAACATATATAAAATTCGAAAACAAATATATAAAATTCAAAACAAATACATAAAGTTTGAAAAAAATATAAAATTCGAAACAAATATATAAAATTTGAAATATATATATAATTTTTGAAAAATATATATTAAATTTGAAAAAAAAATATAAAATTCGAAACAAATATATAAAGTTTGAAAAAAATATATCAAATTCGGAAAAAATATAAATTTTAAAAATATATATATAAAATTTGAAATATATATATAAATTTTGAAAAAAATATATTAAATTTGAAACAAATATGTAAATTCAAAATGTATATATATAAATTCAAAAAATATATAAATTCGAAAGAAAACAAATTTCAAAAAAATATATATTTCAAAAAACAAAATTTTAAAAAATATATAAATTTAGAAAAAAATATATATATTGGTAAAATGTGATATCTTTTCTAATGAAGTGAATTAAACTACTTATCACCAACATCAATTAGTTGTATTCTTTTTTATATATTTTTCCAAAATATATATATTTGTTTTCGAAATATATATTTTTTTCAAAATTTATATGATGTTTTCGAAATTTATATGATGTTTTCGAATTTTATAAAAAACATTGGAAATTTATATATTTGTTTTGAATTTTATATATTGTTTTTGAAATTTATATATGGTTTCAAATTTATATATTTTTTTCGAAATTTATATATATTTTTTGAATTTATATATTTTTTTGAAATTTAATATATTGTTTATCAATTTTATATATATTTTTCGAATTATATATATATTTTGAATTTTACATATTTTTTTGAAATTTAATATACTGTTTTCAAATTATATATATATTTTGAATTTTATATATATTTTTCAAAATTTATATTTTATTTTGAAATTTAATATATATTTTTTCAAATTATATATATATATATTTTAATTTTACATATTTTTTTGAAATTTAATATATTATTTTCGAATTTTATATTTATTTTTTGAATTTTATATATTTCTTTCAAATTTTATATTTTATTTCGAAATTTAATATATTATTTTCAAATTATATATATATATTTTCGAATTATATATATATATAATTTCATATATATATATATATTGTTTGAGGGTGGGGGATGTGATTGAAATTGAAAAGTATAGGAGACAATCCGGACATAGAAGAGATCAATTGATTAAATTGAAAAGCATATGGGACAATCCGGACATATGAGAAGTTAGTTGATTAAATTCAATTATAGAGAGGAGTTTATTGAAATTAACCCATATACATATATTACAAAACTACTTTCTCTCTCTACCACTTTCCCTCTCTACAAATATATATATTTAACATCAAGGGCTTAGGTCTTTTTCAAAAAAATAAATAAGAATTCATTTATTTTTTTTGTGTGAATTCAATTAAGAAAAAACCCAATTAATTATGTGAATTCTTATTTATTTTTCTGGACAAAGAATTTTCTTTTTCTTTGTCAGGAAAACCCAAGAAAATAAAATAAAATAAAATAAGACTTGCTAATGGTTGAAGCTAACAGCTATTTGGCTGGATACTCATGTTCTATGAGGTGAAATATGTGTGCTTTACATTGAATCAGAAGATGCCAGGAGAAACTGTAGTTTGAATTTAATGTCATGGTTCCTAAAAATTAAATTTTGAAGATCATTTCAATGTATTCAAAAAACTAAAATGTGTTATATATTCAATATAAATCTAATATTTATGATATGCAATTCAGTAATTGATTAAATTGAAACTATATAGCCTTAAAGTCCAACAGGAAAAAAAATGATTTGGGTCGGTAGTGCAATTTTAGGAATCTTGAGGAATGAGAAGAAAGAGAAAGAAGCACAAGAAGAGAATCTTAATAATAATACCTCTAGAATAAAGATCTAAAAACTATAAATAGAGAAATTCTATAAAAAATTTGAAGTCCAATGTTATAGTTGAAAAATAGAAAATTGGGCAACTTAAACTGAATGAGCCTAAGATGTTATTCCAACGTCATTTTTCTAAAAAACTGAATGAGCCCAAAATTCAGCCAATTGCTAAAAAAATAAATAAGAATTGCTAAAAAATAAATATTTATGTTTTTTGTTATACATACATATTTGTAGAGAGGGAAAGTGGTAGAGAAAGTAATTATATATATATATATATATATTTGTAGAGAGGGAAAGTGAGAGAGAACAACTTTTGTATAAAAAAATGAGGGTAAAAATGTTATTTTGGATTGACTTTTTTTTAAACATGGGGTATAAATGAAAGTTGGAATCAAAACTTGTCTTTGACTGAAATAATGTCAAACTTGAAGGGGTGTCAGTAAAATTTACCCTTATATCTTCTGTATCTATATTATTATAAAAGTACAAAAGTATTTTTATTAATTCCATACTTTTTTTTTTTTGAGGTAAAATGAGGATGATAATAAAGGTCGACAAAATTCAAATACCAGACCAAGTATTAGTCCAGGTCTTACCTTACCAACTCATCCAAGCCCAGAGGATCCATCCATTTATCGTTCCTAAAAAATAATAGTAATAAAAATCATTAAAGTGTAGCCTCCAACATTTTAAAAAAACTATTATTAAAGTGTAATAAAGTGTATTACGGTGAAAGTCCTCTATACAAATACATTCAAAGAACTTTATACAATTACATTCAAAGAATTATTTATAATAAAAATATATTAAAATGTAAGTAGTCAATAAGTTTATCTTCTTATGATTAAAATATTATTTTAAATTATAAAAAAATGGATGAACAATCAAATTAGGAGATTAGTGTATTTATTCACCCAAAACAATCAAATTCCTTTCCAATTATAGTAAGGTTACAACTTACAAGGGGCCAAGAAAACAAAAGTCAGAATATATATATATATATATAAATTCGGTACATTTTTTAAAAAAATTCGGTAAATGCCAGAATATATTTGTGACAGATACTTATTAGTTGTTGTGTCAAACATTATCACCCCATATTATTAAACCACTACCAAACTCACACTAAATCAAAATTTGTACACATTTTTAAACTTTCTGAATAAATAATATATTTATATGTATTCAATTATGCATTTAGCAATGGGTTTAACTTCACAATGACGATTATTCCATTGTATATTTTGAAGGTCACATCATTTTTGAGCTCCAATAGTCTCTTCGTAAGAAAGGAAGTCGATATAATTTTGACTTATCAAAGACAAAAGTCTCATAAAAATGAGTTATTTATTCAAATTTGAATAGCCATTCCTCTAGGTTATAATTGTGTTTTTTCCTCAAATTTGAAGTAAACATACTCTTAACGATTGCGTTTATACAGTTACAATTAATAATGCACAACATAACTATGAAACCGATTTGACAGAACTAAATAAGATGTCGATTTCAAATTTCAGGAACTATTCAATTTTGGTACCATTCCGATCTCAGTTGTGTAGGAACTGTTCGGAGTCGAACTGATATACATAGAGATATATTGTAATATATGATTATAACACCGACTTTAAATCCATGTTAAAGTTCGTAAGTATTAAATTTTCACTTTCAATATCTTTTCGATCTCATTCATTGGGTTGTTTGATGTTCTGCCGATAAATTTAGAATGAAATCGTGATTCACATAAAATCATCTAGTTTTCAAGAACATACAAAATTTTTTATAATATATTTATAAAAAGAAAAAAAATCGTGATATGGAATCGAATCGAAACCGAAACAATCTTTAGTGGTACAGTACAATATTATACCTTGCAGAGCTTTTTTTTACTAGTTATTAAGAAAAGTTCAAATAAATGATCATTAAGAATGTTTTTGTATATTTTGGTTAAACAATTTTTGTAATATATGTATTCATATTTAAATTCTTAATTTTTAACAATATTATTTTATATATAAATATTCTTGTATTGTCTTCATTTAAATAAGAAAAAATTTAAAAAGATTTTTTTTTGAAATGACAATTTTTGAAGCTTAATATTGCAAATGCAACACTAGTGAAAAAATATTTGAAAATAAATATCAATTAACAAAAACAATTACGTATTTGAGAATTTCGAATGTACTGAGGACAAAATCACAACAAGTAAATTTTAATCTCTCTTGTTAATTTTTTGTCTTAAGTTTGTCTATCTACTCCATCACCCCCTGCCACAGAATACTGTCACAACGAAAACTATCCGCTATTACGTTTGCAATTGAATCAAAATTGACCAAATTTTAAATGTTTAAGCTTATATTTATTAAACGAGTTTAAAAATTATACACGTGCTTGGTTTATTAAACAAACGGTAATTTGAATTATTAAAAAAATATTTAAATAATATTTGTATTAGGTTATTCATTCTTTTAAATAAGTAAAAATTTGTGTTAATTGATTCTTTCTTCTAAATGTATTTCTAATATTATTGTATTCGTAATATAGGTTTCAAAATTTATTCCAAATTTTTTGGCCCATAAATAAGAATTAATCAACTTCTTAAAGTGTATTTTGGAAAATAAATACAGGACTATTCCATTTCCTTCACATCTTTCGAAGCACAACCCAGTATTTCTTTGACGAAATGACAGAAATACTCCTCAATTTTCGCAATATCAACATATATAGGGATATTATCATCAAACCCCCATGTGGTTTCATATTTTGATCAACTTACCCCATTTCTTTCAGAAAACCTCCATAACGTTACCAAATTTGATCAACTTGCTTCATTCCCTACAATTTTGGACAAAAATGCCCCTGAAACTAGATGGGGGTTTACTGATAAACAATTTTTTTTATTTATATATGCTAAAAAAACATTAATTCCAAAATAATTTTTTTTGTAACTACCAATTAAGGTAAAATATAAAAAAATTAAGTTTGAATATAAAAAATATTTCGAATTATAAATAAGATTTTTTTTTCGTTTTTAACTTTGTTTTTTTATTTTTTTACTATAAATGAAAAAAAATTAATTTATGCTGGAAAAAAACTTTAATGAAAAATAAGATTTTTTTGGGAACTACCAATTAGGGTAAAATATATATAAAAAATAAAAAATATTTCGACCTACAAATGATATTTTTTGTTTTGTTTTTAACTTTGTTATTTTTATTTTTTACTATAAACGAAATTTTTTTTGATTTATGCCGGTAAAAAATTTTAATGACAAAATAATATTTTTTTGGGAACTACCAATTAGGGTAAAATATAAAAAAATTAAGCCCAAAACATAAAAAATATTTTGAACTACAAATGAGATTTTTCTTTTTATTTTTTACTATAAACGAAAAAAAATTGATTTATGCCGAAAAAATACTTTAATAACAAATTAATATTTTTTTGGGAACTACCAATTAGAATAAAATATAAAAAATTTAAGTCCCAAACATAAAAAATATTTCGAACTACAAATGACATTTTTCTTTACGTTTTTAACTTTATTTTTTATATTTTACTATAAACGAAAAAAAAATAATTTATGTAAAATAAAAAATAATGCATCAATATTTTTAACTGAACTACCAATTAGGGTAAAATATAAAAAAATTAGGCCCGAATTTTTATTTTTTTTTCGTTTATAGTAAAATATAAAAAACAAAGTTAATAATAATAAAAAAAATTATTTGTAGTTCGAAATATTTTTTATATTTTACTCTAATTGGTAGATGCAAAAAAATTTATTTTGGCATATATAAATAAAAAAAAATTCGTTTATCAGTAAATCCCCCTCTAGTTTCAGGGGTAGTTTTGTCCGAAATTGTAGGAAAGGGGGCAAATTGATCAAATTATGAAACCACATGGGGTTTGTTGATAATATCCCACATATATATGATAATATGATAATATATCGATATGCGATAGGGCAAAAACGGAAATAAACATGAGGTTCCACCAAATAAATAACCTCTGATATTCCACTAGTCACACTCTCAGACCTCTCTCTCTCTCTCTTCTCTGCAAAAGCTTTGATGCTGTGAGCTGATAATGGTGTCGAAGGGCAAAGAAGTCGCGGGAAAAGACTGGTCGGCGAAGAGAAAGCGCGACGAAGACAGCGACAAAACCGGCCGCCGGAAGAGGAACAACCCCGGCGTCCTTCAGTTCTTCGACGACGCTGCCGAAGTCGATGAAGACGAGTCCAGCGACGATGATCTCGATGGTATAAACCCTAACCCTAAATCTTTCATTGCTCTGTATTAAATCCCGATTTTCCCTCCATTTTCTGGGATTTTTGGGTTTATTTTCCCAAATGTTGATGTCATGAGGGCTTATTTCAGTCGATTGTGATGTTATTTGTCTTGCATGTGGTTTTGGAGTGAATTGATCGATGGATTTGGGTTGGGACGTTTTTGGGTTTGAGTGTGTATGTGTGTGTGTTTTATTGTTGTTGTTGTTGTTATTATTATTCTTTTTTCATTTTGTGTCTTTTTCTAGGTTTTTCTGTTTTGATTGTTAGTAAATTTTGTATCAAAATTCGGTGAAAATAAATGTCTATTTGCAGCGTTTAGGTCTTTTAGCGGTTGTACATGAGCTTTGAGGAAAATGTGAGGTGGAATTTGGTTGTCTTAGGGTTTTATATATGGGTTCTGTTTGCTGCAATTACTGGAACTTCTAGTGTTTTATTTTGGAGGTATGTGTTAGTCAACTGTAAATTTAGAAGAATTTGGGTGTATTTGTTTCTTGAAGGTTTCTTGTGGCTTCTCTTTGTATCCTCTTGATGGAATATGTGTTGTATTTATTTTTATACACGTCTTTGCCTGGATTTATTTATTTATTTTTTGTTTCTTTTATGGGGATGTTGTGTGTTGGATGGTCACTGCACATTGGGTGACGACGACATGTAGCACAATAGTTTTGCTAGGTGCTAGGGGATGATGAAATCGTCGAACCTCGAGTTCTATGTTGTGAAGCTGATCTGTGGGTCCTCTCCATTAGAGTATGTTATTTTGCCAAAAATCGACTCGGGTACTCTTCGTTATTTGTCTTTTGGTATCAATACCACTTGGAGAGGACAATACGCTGCTTTCTTTTTATAATAACAACTGTGAGAAAAAGAGCAGTGTTGAAGGAGTCTTGACATAAAAAGCTATATGGTTCTGACTTCTGTGAAGGTGCCTTGTTTGTGTTGGGCACGAAATTTTTATGGAATGGACATTTCGATAAATCCTATGTGAATGTTTGCTTATCTCTGTATCATCTGTAAGATAGTCAGTATATTATGGTATGACAGAATGATATGTATAATTGAATACTCGGATTCTATGTGAATAATTGTTCTGATGGCTCCTCTTTTTCTTTATTGTATAAATTGGTGAAACAATAATGATTGTATTTTTCTACAGAAGTATTCCTAGTTTGCTGGTATTATGCCATTTTACCTTTTCATACAATATGAGCTATTTAGCAGAAGAAAATATTTCATTGTTTGAATTACATTTGTCAACTTTTTATATTAAGAATGTGCAAAAATTTAGGCGGGGTCATATAACTAGAAGGCACCAAGTTTTACAGAGTTCCTGATTGCGGTTCTTATTAGGACCTTTGCTAAAGGATCATTTAATCCATGCTACATGCATGCTGTTGTTGGTAGAGTAAAGCTGAGTGAGTGTGATCCTTCTTGTTACTTGGCATAGAGAATGTCATCCTTCTTGATGCGTATGTATTTTCCTGGCTTGGATGTTCCGCTTCCTGTTGAACCTGCTCAAATAAAGCAGAAGATATCTGCCTTTGGAGAATATAGAGCTTCAGTGGATGTTTGTGTCCAGAAAGAATTGGGATATCATGGTTGATAGCTTTTATAAAATAATTTTGAACTTATAATGTTTGATATGCGAGTTAAAAGACCACACTGTTCCCGTTCTTCTTACATTTTTTTCTCGTTGAAAACAGATTTTCTGGAAGATGAATTTGACACAGAGGCTAAAGTAAAAAAAGAACCTGGAAAGTCTCATAATGTTCCATTTTTCCCGAAAGAGGAGGAGATGAGTGAGGAAGAACTGGAAAAATATTTGGAAGAGCGTTACAGACCAGGTTCCAGTTTTGTTAGATATGCAGAAGATGGATACGAGTCCAAAAGACCAATTGAAAGAAGTGCAGCTGTTCCTTCTGCTAAGGATCCAACTGTTTGGAAAGTGAAATGCATGGTATAGTGTTTAATGACCCCAGGAGTTGATGTTTAAGGAAACTCCTCTTATCTCTTTTCTCCTTTATTCATTCTCCTTTGTGCCTTCCTAAGCAAATCTCCTGGTGTAGGCTGGACGTGAGAGGCATTCAGCTTTCTGCCTCATGCAGAAATTTGTTGAAATGCACTCTCTAGGAAGTAAACTGCAAATATTCTCTGCATTTTCGCTTGACCATGTGAAAGGATTTATTTATATTGAAGCTGACAAACAATTTGAAGTCAATGAGGTACTCTTTCTTTTTTAACGAACTTTATATATGTAGGGGGGGGGGGGGGGGGGGGGGAGTTTACCAGAGACGGTAATGCGTTGTAGTTATCATTGATTGTATTGCTTCAAAGTATAAGTTAGGTAATATGGTTAATTAGTGTATCATTAACTGCAGGCGTGTAAAGGACTTGCTAGTATATACTCCAGTCGGGTGTCGCCTGTCCCGAAGAATGAAGTCTCTCATTTACTCTCCGTTCGAAGCAAATTTAATGAAGTTTCTGCAGGCACTTGGGCTCGTGTGAAGAATGGGAAGTACAAGGGAGATCTAGCACAGGTATCTTGTGTTTATCTGTTTAAACATGCTATTTACGGCCACTTTTAATATTTCTCTCCTGTCAATTTTTTTTGGTTGGCCTTGATATTTTTCAGCTGGTTTAATGTTTTTCTTCCACGATAAATTTTTTGTAGGTTATGGCTATGAATCATGCGCGGAAAAAAGCTACAGTGAAGTTGATCCCCAGAGTTGATCTACAGTTGATGGCTGAAAAATTTGTAATAAGATTGACTTGTGCCTCTTTTTTTTATCTACTTTAGTTGTTGACAGAAATTACCTATCGCGCATTCATTTTTATTTGTTCTTCAAGAAAAAAATTGAATTCTTTCCGACCAACACAAGCCTATAAGAAGCAGCAGCTGTTTGTTCTAAAATTATCACTTTGCTAAATTTTTCAGTTCGTCATCTTTTTTTTTTTTTTTTTTTAAAGTTGTCTATGTTTTTCATAGTCTGGGTTGAGGAGTGGAGAGATCTATTTGAGTCACTGCTGGCCTGAATTGTTCTTTTTCCCTTTTTAACGAAATTGTTTGTAGGATTGTCTTTACTAAACCATCCTGAGCATATGTAAGTAATTGTTATTGTAAATAATTGTTGTTGTTTCGTACCTTAGGCATTTTCAATTGTAAAAATTTGGTTCCAGTGTGCAATTTTCCTGACTGTTTTAGCTTTATAAACATGTAAATACCAGTCAATGGTGCTGACTTCGAATGATCACGCCATGCTTGGTTATGTATCATATTTGGACTTCTGCTTTCTTGATATTGTTTCTCCACTTTTTTTACATAATGTCCCACTATACTTGGTTGTCGAGAATTTTGATGCATATGTTTAGGTAACTAATTTCTGCAGTAGCAGATCTATCCCTGTGTATCTTTTTTGGACTTTTTGGTTGGGTGTTTTAGTGGCAAGTTGCAACATTATGTTCCTCTCAACGTCAGTACAGGCAGTGCTCACCAATTTATGTTTATGATCATATGAACAGGGTGGAGGAGTTACTCCGAAGAAGACTGCAACCCCGGCACCGAGATTGATCAGCTCTAGTGAACTTGAGTAATATGCATGCTCTCATCATATAATCTCATGTTTGTGTTATATTTTATATAGATTGTTTTACTGGACATATTATTTACTTGTAGGGATTTCCGGCCTCTCATTCAATATAGACGGGACCGCGATACTGGAGAAATGTTAGAGATTCTTGACGGGTTGATGTTTAAGGATGGTTTTATATACAAAAAAGTATCCATTGACTCATTAAGCTTCTGGGCTGTGACTCCTTCTGAAGATGAAGTTCTAAAGTTTAGGTCTTCTAAAAAAGAAGAATCTGGTGATCTCGAGTGGCTTTCCCAGCTTTATGGTGATCAAAAGAAAACTCCCACAATGAAGGTTGACAAAGGGGGTGGGAAAGGAGGGAAAGGAGGAAAAGGAG
Source organism: Cornus suecica (assembly GCA_963922005.1). Taxonomy (NCBI): domain Eukaryota; kingdom Viridiplantae; phylum Streptophyta; class Magnoliopsida; order Cornales; family Cornaceae; genus Cornus; species Cornus suecica. Next base: position 3,928,275 of record OY998244.1, read on the forward strand.
AGAAAGGAGAGTGTTCGTCGAGCTCTGGCATGGCAAGTAGTTTTGAAGTGAATGATCTTGTGTTTTTTGGGTATGTTCGCTACCTACATATGTTGCACAATTTTTTAGTTCTAATTTTGTTAACAACTGGATCTATTGATCTGCTTTTTTGCGTTTTTGATGCAGTAAGAAGAGGAATTGTGGTGTTATAATCGGCACAGAGAAAGATGATATGTTTAAGGTATGTTTCTAATATTCCTTCACCCCTCCACTGTTAGCAAATAAACTGTAATGTGTTGTTCCAGATTTTGAAAGAGGGTTCGGGAGGACCAGAAGTGGTGAATGTTGAACAGCGTGACTTAAAGAACATGTCTTTTGATAAGAGATTAACTGCATTAGATCGGCGCAAGAAGAGTATATTCATCAATGACACTGTCAGGGTTTTGGAAGGTCCATTAGAGGTACACAATATTTTGAATGAGTTCAAATAATCTATACTGATATTTTAGTGAAAACAACACGAATACAATGCTATTTGTGGCACTTTGCAGGGTAGGCAAGGAATTGTTAAACAAATTTATGGGGGGACTGTCTTTCTATATGATGAAAATGAACTGGAAAATAGTGGCTATTTGTGCTTGAAATCTCAGATGTGTGAGAAAATTAAACGTTCTGATGTCAAATGCAGTGGGAAGGACGTAAGTCTTCTACCTAAAGTAAACCAATAGGGCTTTCTTTTTCCTCCTTTATCCTTTAGATTTTAATGTAGTTTTCCTTTTTGATTTAGGAGGGTGGTGAATCAGAGCCCCTTGGATTCGATGATTTCCCGTCATCTCCTAAGACACCACTTTCGCCTAAAAAACCTTCGGAGGAAAGGGAAAATAACCGCAACTGTAGGTTTAGAAGTTTTTAATGCCTGTATAATTGAAGTGTCAATTACTAAATTTTCAATACTAATTGGCATTTTCAACCTCCATTGATGTTGTTTTGAATGCCAGTCAACAGAGAGGATAAAGATGGAATGTACTCTGTTGGTCAAGCATTGAGAATCAGAGTGGGACCCCTTAAAGGATACATATGCCGGGTTTTGGCTGTACGTCGCTCTGATGTGACAGTAAAACTTGATTCTCAGCAGAAGGTTCTTACAGGTTTGGTTGATGATTACCTATATACCTGGTTCTATTCGATGGTAAGGTCAATCTCTGTGACAACATTTTTCATATGTTGTTTTTGCAGTTAAATCTGATCATCTTTCTGAGGTTCGTGCAAAAAGTTCTGTGATTCCTCTGGGGTAATAGTTCATGACACCCAACTGTTTTTGATATCTATGTTTTAGTTATGTTTTCTGATAATTTCTTTCTATTATTTTGATATTGTTTCTTCTCTTATAGCGAGGATTCGGAGTCTGTAAAACCATTCAATTTTCTTGGAACTCAAGACTCCTCCACAGGTAGTCATTAGTGGTTCTTAGTTTTTAACATGAACTAATATTCCCATAATTGGTCAGTGAAGTAATATCTGTTTTCTCTTCGGAAAATTGTTTTCATAATATTACTTAGATTCTCTATGTATCACAAAAGCTTCATTTCCATGTTGACAGTTTGGTTATTAGCAGGGGTAGGAACCTGTTTTTTTTGCTGATGTTGTAACTACGTCCCTAACGTGCAAAGTTGATTTCTTTAGATTAATTTTCAGTTGATTTATTCTTTTTGGAGTATGATAGGTATTGTTCTAATTATGTCACTAATGAGTTATGGGGTGTTTTACATAGTGGTAATTAACATTGTTATTTATTTTGTAGATTGGATGGATGGAGCAGCAACATCTGCAGATGGTGGAAATTGGGCTGCTGGTGGGCTGTCTACAGAAAGGTTAAATTAAGTCGAAGTTCGTTTGTTATTGTATATCCTCTAATCATTTAGTAGCGTTAGCTCACTGCACCACCAGAGTCGAGCTTTTGGTGACTTTAATTGATCCCAGTATTCTCTGCTCTATAACATAACTTTGTATATTGGTACTATATATTCTGTTTGTGCATAATTACTAGCTGTGTTTTTATCTGTCATAATTATGATGCCTCATCTCTATCTCTGTCTCCTTCCCCCCCCCCCCCCCCCCCCAAACAAATTATGCTTGCTTGCGAGCATGAAAATGCCAGAGTCAGTGGTGGTTGCTTTGACTAGTTCAGACCTGAGTTTTATGGCTTGAATCATCATCTATCCTGTCACATTCATGACAACTCAATATTGTTATTGGTTGTGTGCAACTAATTGTTTTCGCTGATGGCAGCTTTTCATATTTCGTTCATCTATCCTGGTGTCACATTCATGACAACTCAATATTGTTATTGGTTGTGTGCAACTAATTGTTTTCACTGATGGCAGCTTTTCATATTTCGTTCCTCTTTATCAATCAATATAGCTTGTGTTATTTGATTTGTAGTGTTGATTTTATTTCTGAATCTGGTGGAATCTCCATGCAGGAGCTCTTGGCCTTCTTTCCCCGCCTCAAGCTTCTCGGTTAGTTCGAAAATCTCTTTACATATATCTATATATAGATTCAGCTTCTATCCCTGTTTTCCATCCGTTGGTTGCGTACTTGCATCTCTGCTCTCTTTCTCACATGCATACAGACACATAATACTCACTAGTTTTGATGATATTTGATGGTTAACAGCTTCAACCAGAATCTAACTCTGCAAATCCTTCTGTGGATAATGAAGGGAAGAAAGGTATTTTGTCCATGTCATGTCTCTGGAAATTCTTCAAGTAACCTTAACAATAATTTGTATATTTATATATTGCTGCTGCTTCATCTTCTTCATTGTTATGATGTGAAGATGTGGGAGATGCTTCTTGGGAGAGTCAAGTGGCTCCAAGGCAGAATTCATCTTGGGGTACAGCAGTTGCCGATGCGAAAGCTGTTGAGGAAACTCAAGATGGAGGCTGGAAAAAAGCTGAAGGAAGTTGGAAGAAAGATACTACTAACATTGACATGGTTGGCGGTGCATCTGACAGCTGGAGTAGACCAAAGATATCCACTGGAGATCAAGCCGGCTCTTCAGCAGATGCTGGAGACATCTGGGGTAAGGCAAAAGTTGGCAATGGAACTCAGGATAAACTTTCAAATGATATTGCAACCTCATGGGGAAAAAACAATAGGGCAAGTAATGATGGTTGGAAAAAATCCGAGGAAAAAACCCCAGAAATAGAAAACAGTGGTACTGAAAATGCAATGAGCGGCTGGAATAATGCATCTACAGGAAAGAACCAGCAGGATACGTGGAGCAGAGGTGAGGATGGTGGAAGTGGTGGATCCACCTGGGGCAAAGCTGCTGGATCAACTAATGAGAGTGGTCAACAAGATTCTTGGGGTAAAGCTGCACCTGTATCTACTGGGAAGAACCAACTGGATGCATGGGGCAAAGGTAAGGATGGTGGAAGTGGTGGATCCACCTGGGGCAATGCTGTTGGGTCCCAAGAGAAAGGAACTAATGAGGGTGTTCAACAAGATTCTTGGGGTAAAGCTGCAACTGCATCTACTGGGAAGAACAAACTGGATGCATGGGGCAAAGATAAGGATGGTGGAAGTGGTGGATCCACCTGGGGCAATGCTGTTGGGTCCCAAGAGAAAGGAACTAATGAGGGTGTTCAACAAGATTCTTGGGGTAAAGCTGCAACTGCATCTACTGGGAAGAACACACTGGATGCCTGGGGCAAAGATAAGGATGGTGGAAGTGGTGGATCTGCCTGGGGCAAAGCTGTTGGGTCCCAAGAGAAAGGAACTAATGGGGGTGTTCAAGAAGACACTTGGGGTAAAGCTGCACCAAAGTGGACTTCTAAAGATGATTCTGGTGGGAGCAAGGCAGATTGGAATCGTTCCACAGCTGCGCCAGAGAATCAAGATCAGACTGACAGTTGGAACAAACAGAAGGTCATTGGTGCCGATGGAGGTGCTAATTCTTGGGGTAAAGCTACTAGTGGAAGCAAGGCAGTTTGGAATTGTTCCTCATCTGCACCGGACAACCAAGGTCAAACTGAGAGTTGGAATAAACCGAAGGCCTTTGTTGCTGACGGGGGGTCTTCGTGGACTAAACAGGGAGGTGGACCCTCGGGGAACAGGGAAAATGGAGGATCTTCTTGGAGTAAACAAGCTGATGGTGATGCAGATGAGGGAAGGTCATTTGATGGTGGCCGTGGTTTTGGTGGTAGAAGGGGAAGAGGAGGTGGCCGAGGAGGGAGAGGTCAATTTGGCAGAGGAAGATCGTTTGGTCAAGGTGAATCTTCTACTTGGAGCAATAAAGGTCAAGAAAACTACGGGACAAGTTCTGGGACAGCTGCAGAGGATCAACCTAGTTGGAATAGTGGACAAGGTGGTTGGAACGAAGCCAAAGCCTTCGATGGGGGCAGTGGAGGTAGTAGTAACGTATCCAAACCATTTGGTAGCAGCTGGTCGTCTGGATGGAATAAAGGATCTACTGCAAAAGAAGAATCAGATCAAATTAAGGGCCAGGGTGATGGTTGGAACACAGGCAACACTTCAAAGGAGGATCAGGGTAGTGACTGGAAAAACAGATCTGGCTCTGCTGATCATGGAGGTGGTTGGAACAAGAGAAAAGCTCCTGAAGGGGATGATTTGAACAACATAAAACCTTTGGATGGAGGTTCAGCATCAGGATGGGGTCAAAGCAGCAACTGGAAAAGTAAAGCAAATGATGCAGGTGGTGATCAGGACCGCGGCTGGGGAAACAAGAGCAACTGGAACTCGGGAAATGCTTTTGGTGGGAGTGGAAGTAGTGATGCAGGCGGAAACCAGGATAGCTGGGGCAACAAAAGCAAATGGAACTCGGAAAATGCTAGTGGTGGGAGTGAAAACCAATTTGACACGTTTGATAATAGAGGAACGGGGGGCGGGAATTGGAGGGGAGGTAGAGGTGGTAGATTTGGTGGTAGAGGTGGTTCGGACAGAGGTGGATTTGGTGGGAGAGGTGGTTCGGACAGAGGTGGATTTGGAGGGAGAGGTGGTTCAGACAGAGGTGGATTTGGTGGTAGAGGTGATTCAGACGGGGGAGGATTTGGAGGAAGAGGTGGATACAGGGGAGGTTTTCGAGGTCGTGGTGGTTCAGACAGGGGAGATTTTGGAGGTAGAGGCCGTGGAAGGAGGGATCAGAGTAGTGACTGGAACAACAGAAACGATTCTGGCGAGGATAAGCCCTATAGCTGGACTGGAGGCTCGAACAATAATGCCGAGGGATGGAAAAGTAGTGGAGGGAGTTGGAACCAAGGTGGTGGTAACAGTAATGCAGATAGCTGGAAGAGTAGTGATGGTGGAGGCAGTGGGGACCAAGGTGGTGGTAACAAGGGCCCGGGGCAAAGTTGGAGCAAAGGAACTCTCAACAGTGGTGGTGGCGGTTGGAACAGTAAAGATGGTGGAGGCAGTTGGAAACAAGGTGGTAATGAGTCCAAGGGCCAGTGGCAGACTGGGAATTCGGGTTGGAACCCATCAAATGGAAGTGGAGGAACTAAAACCCAAGCTGTCGGAAGCGATGACTTGAACAAAGGGCCGAACAGCAGTGGCGGATGGAACAAAGAAAGCAGTTCAGGAAATGGCGGTGCTCCTGGGGCTTGGAATCAGTCGAATGCTGCAGGTGCAGGTGGGGGACAATCGTCTGGCTCTGGGTCTTGGAATCAGTCTAATGCTGCAGGTGCAGGTGGGGGACAATCGTCTGGCTCTGGTTGGAATCAATCAAAAGATTTTAAAGCACCTACTAGTGAAGGTGGAGGACCTACCAGTTCACCCGCGGGATGGAAGCAATCAACAGTTGATAAAAAAGCTGGGGGCTGGGGCAGTTCAGGAAACGGCTCTGCTTCTGGGTCTTGGAATCAATCGAATGCTGCAGGTGGGGGCCAATCTTCTGGTTCTGGCTGGAATCAATCGAAAGATGCAGAAGGAGCTGGTGCTGAAGGTGGAGGACCAACCGACTCTTGGGGTAAAACAGGAGGAAGCTCATGGGGCAACAAGGGAAACGGTGGCGGTGGGAGTGGCAGCAAAGGAGGGTGGTGAAAAAGCTCTGAAGAAACATGGTTCAATGGGATGTAGATAATGGTTTTTGTTTTCGCTTTTGGACTCGGTAGACAATCTCTTTTCCATGACGCTCTTTTATATCTTGGTAGTATATAGTTACACCCTTGTAAACAGTATATCTTTTGTCAGGGAAGAGACAATGTTGGTGCTCAAATGTTTATTTCTACATGCTACTTCCTTAAGAAGATTAAATCAATCAAGGGTTTAGTTTGTAGATACTGCTGTTTTCGCTTTTAGATCAGTTTAGGGTAGTACCAGATCTGATGACAGTTGAAAGAAATAAGTTTTTTCTTTCATTGAATATGAAGTTCAAAGGAGAGGTAGTCCAAGTCCTAGTTGGATTTATGGATCATTGCCATTGCCCGCTTTATGCTTCATCATCTGATCAGGTACTTGACCCAAAATTTATCATTCTTGTCTCCCATATCGAAACTTTTCATTTAACCTGAAAATTTAATTGTAATAATGAAAGTGATAACGTGGGCCTGTAGAGTGCATGTCCCTTTTTTTTTTTTTTTTTTTTTTTTTTTGTAACAATAAATATGAACTGTTCCTTTTTTTAAAAAATAAAAAATATGAACAATGTGTTCTTAACATGGTAGAGCAGTCTATCTATACCTGTGTTTTTTGACACTAAAAAGTCAAATAAAGTTATGAGAGGACAAATGTTTATAATGAATTATCATATTTGTATTAAACATTTAAAATAGATTTATGGGGGCGAAATCTATGATATTTATGGTCTGAAAGTGAGACTTGATCAAATGTCCACCATAAACTATCGTCAGCATTCACAGATTCGGATACCGTCAGTATTATCTCTTTAGAATTATCTTTTATATATATATATATATATATGCAAGTGCAACTAAACTAGAAAAACAACAAAAGAGTTCTATGAAAATAAGTGTTTTTATAATTAATTTTTTTGAAAACAGTTTTAAAAAAACTCAACCAATCAAACTTGTAGTACAATTTTTTAATTTTCAATTTTCGAAAAATAAAAATTTAATTTCAAAAATACAAACCAAGTTTGTATAAACTAAAATTAATTAATTGTCTTTTAACATTTGTCTCAGTATATGACATATCAGAAACACTTCAGCAAAATAAGGGGAACATAATAGTAACACCATATCTACCTAATACTTCCACCAGAAACTAATTACACTTATAAATGAATTAGTTATTTTTATTCTTCCTTTTCTGGTACAAATCAAAGAAAGCCAACTAGCCTTTTCCATTCCCATTTTCTTTCCTTTCTGAGCAATTGCTCCCAAACAGCCCCCAATTGCTCCCACTCCACGTTCGTCCTATGTTTCGGTTTTCTTGCTTTTCGGATCTTTCGTCGTCTCCGTCCATCTCAGGTACTTCTTCTTCTCCCTTTCTCTTTGTTCCCTTAGAAAATTCTCTCTTTCTATATTAATTATATATATATGTGTGTGTATGTGTGTGTGTATACACATACACATTCGGAAGTAAGTATCTCATTTTACTTCGAAGTCCATCTTTTGCTTACTTTCAACACTCAAAATTTATGACTTATTTTATTTATATACCGTCAAACACTCCAGTATTTAGGGTTTCATTTGATTGCTTACTTTCAACTCTCTCGCTGTATATATATGCGTATATATGTTGCTGGACGTGTCTAATTTTTCTTTATTGGATTATTATAACATTGTCGAATTCTTAGGGTTTCAATTGATTGCTTACTTTCAATCTCTCTCTCTCCATATATATATATGTATGCACGTGTCTAATTTTTCTTTATTGGATTGTTTTAACATTGTCGAATTCTTAGGGTTTCAATTGATTGCTTACTTCCAATCTCTCTCTCTCCATATATATGTTTAATGAAATATGTACTTTAATGAAATATGTACTTCAATTTTCTTTAATGAAATATGTACTTCAACATTGTCTAATTCACAGGGTTTCAATTGATTGCCTACTTTCATTTCTCTCTCTCTCTATATATATATGTACACTCCCACACGTATATATGCACTTATGCTACTTTACTGAATTGATTTACTTACTTCAACATTTTCCAATTTCTTAGGCTTTCAATAGGTTGATCAATTACTCTGACTGAGACTGAATAGAATCAGGAAAACTACATTAGGGCTACTGCTAGAGTTTAGGATTTGAACAATGTTCAAAATCATCAAACGAGGACATCGAAAGGTTTCCAAATCGGACGCCATTGAACCACCCAATGTGATTGTAAATTCTCACTCTAGTGCATCACTCAATTCTGGTGTAGTAGAAGCCTTACCATTGTTGAGGGATGTTGCGGTATCAGAACGTCCAGGTCTGTTTATTCGAAAGCTTCAAATTTGCAGCTTTCTGCCTGATTTGTCGGATCCGTTCAAGTCTCAGCATGTAATGGAGGTCAAGAGGCAAACCCTTTTGGATCTTCTTGATTTATTGCAGTCCGGGGCGTGTAAAATGAATGAAGCAATGCAGGAAGAGTTGATTCAGATGGTTTCGGTGAATATTTTCCGATGTTTGCCTCCTGCTTCGCATGAAAATACGGGGACAGAGGCTGGTGATCTGGAAGAGGATGATATGTATTTGGAGCCGACATGGCCTCACTTGCAAATTGTGTATGAATTAGCTTTGAGGTATATTGTGTCACCCGATACGGATGCTAAGGTTGCTAAGCGGTATATTGATCATTCCTTTGTGTTGAAATTGCTCGATTTGTTTGATTCGGAGGATCCAAGAGAGCGGGAGTATTTGAAGACTATTCTGCATCGCATCTATGGGAAATTCATGGTTCATCGACCCTTCATAAGGAAGGCAATAAACAATATTTTGTACAGGTTTATATTTGAGACAGAGAGACACAGTGGGATCAATGAGTTGTTAGAGATTCTTGGAAGTATAATAAATGGGTTTGCACTACCCATGAAAGAGGAACACAAGTTGTTCCTTGTCCGGGCGCTTATTCCTCTCCACAAGCCTAAATGTATATCAGCTTACCATCAACAGTTGTCATACTGCATCACACAGTTTCTGGAGAAAGACCACAAGTTGGCAGATACTGTTATTAGGGGATTGTTGAAGTATTGGCCGGTCACTAACTGTGGCAAGGAGGTTCTCTTTCTTGCAGAACTCGAAGAAGTTTTGGACGCAACCCAATCTTCTGAATTCCAACGCTGCATGGTTCCTCTTTCCAGACAGATTGGACGTTGCCTCAACAGCTCTCATTTCCAGGTTTGAGAATCACCCTCATGTTTCTTTATTCTGGCTTTTATGTTATTCTCCTGTTGTAAAAGTTTGGACACTTACGATGAGAATGAGGGGGTCTTAATCCAAGGGAACACACTTCGTACAAATTGGCAATTGTAATGTTTGTAACCCGATCAGCGTTATAATTAGTGGGGACAAAAATGGACAATAGATTTTAGAATTGCATGCATGTGTTGGTATGGTTATTAGTGTATATATATATATATATATAAAGGAATGATTGTATAGATTATTGTTTTTCTTGCTATGTTTTCTGAGTAAATTCCACATTAATGCTGAAAGGTATTATTATCATTATTATAGTTCTTATTTGAAATAATTGTGAATGGTTTGATTCCTTCTTCTGGCCATTAGCTGTTGGTTTGCTCAAATGGCTTGAAGATGAGAGTGAAGGTTAGAAAAATATTTGAAACCTATCTTTAAATTAAATTTTGGTCCTCTTACTTAATTTTTTTTATTTTTTTGTCACCATATTGAGTTTTTTTATGAAGAAAACAAGAGATTTGTGCAATTTCAGAGGAAGTACTTTAGGTCCATATAAACCTTCATACACACACTTTCAATATCATGCTATTGGTTCCAATGTTTTCCTGTGTTTTGATGTACTTACCTTATTTCTTAAAGATAGATATGTTGTTTGTGTTTTTTATTAATTAATTTAGTTTTACTATCATATTTGTATTAGAATAATTAATTTGGCAGTTGTCACTAGTTTGGTTAAGGTTGTATTTTGTCAGGTCATCATTTTTCCTGCTTGTTCTGTACATCATGTTCTGTTTCTTCTTCAGTTCCGTCTTTTCTTGTGAATTTTTTTTTTATTGTATATAGGGTCAAGCGGAGTGTGTGGTAGAATGCAGAGCATTTGGCTTTTTCAGAAGATTATAAAGCAAAATAAACTGGCATTATATGAAATGTCTCTAAGAATTATGAAAATCTACATTTCACTTTTTTTGAAGTGACATTTCACATTCATTGAACCATACTACGAGGTGTTATTGATTACTATTGGGGATTTCCTGTTTTTTGACCATGCCTGTACTGTTTATTATTCCATCTTTTTTCAGCATTCGTGTCTTTCTGTGCTTCATCATAAGGTGCATGCCACTTGACTCATAATTTGTTGTGAACCGTTAACTTCAACAGACTTCCAATTCCATTTCTAGAGTGGAAGCTACGAAGCATGAACACTAATGTAAATGATTTGTTTCTGTGTTGTACTTCTTAGGGACACCTACACTTCACGAACACCTTGGATTCGTGTCCAACACTTTATGTACATGTCCAATATGAAAAATAAAGTTAATAATTTGGACACTTACCCGACACTTTTGGACAGTTGCAGGGAGAGTCACATTAGGTATGAATATTATTCGATTGATCTATCCAACACTTTTTAGACGCTTGGCCACATGCTATGGATCCAAACCTTATATCACATATCCAATGTTTTTCTTGTAAGAAATTGACATTATACACTTAAGTCCAAGGGGAAGCATATAATGATACCTTTTCATGGAAAACGAAACATTCTTACAGTGACCAGTGGAATATTACTTTATACTCCTTGGCCACATGCTATGGATCCAAACCTTATATCACATATCCAATGTTTTTCTTGTAAGAAATTGACATAATACACTTAAGTCCCAGGTGAAGCATATAATGATACCTTTTCATGGAAAACGAAACATTCTTACAGTGACCAGTGGAATATTACTATATACTCCTTTTTCCATGTCAACTTTTAAATTAAAATAAAAGAAATGGAATCTGACTTGATATATATAGATATTAATTTTTGTATTTATATATAGCTGTTTCCACACTGTAGTTGTGACCTACTTTTAAGATGTCAAAGTATCCTGTCTTACAATGTCCATGTCTATCCTACCCATGCTCATGTTATATCAATATTGTTTAATAGTCATGCATCACTTGAGGCAGAATGTTTACTGATTATTAGCGCAGGTTTTTGTTTTGGATATTGTTCTATTAGGGTGTTGGCATATATGAATCTTAATTTACATAAATATGTGAATAGTGTATGTGGTTAGGTCTATTGCAACTATCCTATTACCTATTAGTATAAGCTAATCAGGGGAAAAGAGTGTTACTAGGTCATTGGAAAGAGATGGCTTCAAGGCCACTTACCACAACATATCATGACATTCCTTGTGAGGTGCTTATGACACGTAGGTTATTTTGAGAGCAATATACATTTTAGGTGAGGTTTCTGTTTCCTGGGATTCTTTTTTTTCATTAGTTTCTGGCATTTTGTCTTATATTACCTTTAACTGTGTTACAGATTGTTGAGGTAGTTTAGCAATCAGCATCATAAGCTTGCTGATATAGAAAGCACGACACAAGCAGTGTGTTTTTTTCTTTTTCTTTTTGCATATCAGTAAAAAAAAAAAAAGTAATAGACCTATCGATATTCAATATTTGGATATTTATGTAAATCAAGAATTATGCTATAAACCCGAAGTTTCAGTTTACCTTATAAAATTCTCAATTTAATACTAGTAGTAAAGTTCTTTTGTTTATTATAGTAATCTGGATTTTCTTTATATTTTGTTGTCCAAAGACCGCTTCCTCTCAAATAATTTTCTGCCTCTATCTCTTCTCATTCGGTCAGGAATGAGACCTTCCCAATGTGCAATTGGAAAATAATGTAGTTCATTTTGCACTCTTTATATTAATCTTCAATTTCTCCTCCTTTTTTTTTTCCTTTCTTTTCGTTGTGGTTTCAAAATCCCATTTTTGTTTGAAATCTTGTTTTTGACAAAGGATGTTTGTTGATTTAGATTGAGTGATTTGATCTGTCTCTCTCTCCATTTTTCACTTCTTCCTTCTTTTGGTTTGTGGATGCGGGGTTTCTTAGTATGTCGAACAGGTCTAGCTCCACTGCTAAGGTTGTTATGCAATTTAAGCTACTGTATCATCTGTTGATGTCAAATTACTAAACAAATGGTTCGACTCAGTCTTGAATTCTAGGTGATGTACAATAATAGAAGGTAAACTTGATTTCTAATAGAAGGGCTTTAAATTTCCTTTATAGTCAGGTGTAGAGATTTTCCCTACCAACTTTGTTTTTCGTCAGTGTGGAATTTTGTCTCTAAACAGGCTAGATTTAGTCTGGTCAGTATGCAGACAAAACAATACTACTAGATTTCAGTTGATTCTTTAACCCACTGTTGCCAAAATTGTTGTGGAATTTCGGCATTTAGTCTCGACGTAGGGTGAAGTGAATAGACTGATAAGTTATAGAAGCACGAGGGCATTAGTGCACGTAGGTACTCAGCTTTTTCATTAGTTTATTTGTAACAGCCTTTCTTTTGTGTGATTGGAAAAGGTACCACTGAAAATTTTGCTTTTGTAACTGATCTGAGGATTATTTCCATAATGGTCCAGTGTTTGTGGATTGTTTCTCATTTTGCATATGATTCTTGTCTCTTTTAAGAAAAGTTCTCTGAGTCGAGGGTGCATGGCAGGTTGCAGAACGAGCTCTCTTCTTGTGGAACAATGAACACATAGTGAACTTGATTGCTCAGAATCGATATGTTATATTCCCCATCATATTTGAAGCACTAGAGAGGAATTTGCAGGGTCACTGGAATCAAGCAATCCATGGCCTGACTGCCAATGTCCAACGGATGTTCCTGGAGATGGACACTGAACTGTTTGAACAGTGCCAGAGACAATATGGGGAGAGCGAAGCCAGGGCCAGAGAGTCGGAAGACCATCGTGAATTGGTTTGGAAGAGACTCGAAGCGGTTGCTGCCCAGACTGGTGGAGAGGACATGGTTATGGTCAAATGATTAACAAGTGGACTGAGAAGCTCTTCTTTCTCTCCGTTTGGTGGACACACTCTGATCTGTTCAAAATGTTTGAGGTTATCAAGGCACTTGATTTAGCTCAAAAGAAGGAAATATTATTCGCGAGTGTCCTGAAAATCGTGAAATTCTTGTGAAGAGTTTCCGGCTGCTCTCTCTCTCCTCTTCTACTTATTATTTCTTACTCCAACAAGGAAAATATATCAATATAACTCTGTATTTTGGATGGTATATTATCAGTTAGTGTGTCCCTTCATCCATTACATTTTTTCCCCAGTGGAGGAAGGCTTGCTTTCAGTGTTGTTCGTCTTTTGTATACCATATGATTGTTCTTTTCCCTACTGGTTTTCTTGGTTAGAATAACAGTTGGATATTCGTTGTGAATATATATATTCATTTGTCACCTTTTGAACGTAAAAGATAGTGGCTTTAATGTGTTGTGCTTTAATGTTATTGTTCAACTGGAAGTTGTCAATTGGTATTCAATGGACTGAGGAAGTCATTTGTTTTATGTATAGGAATCTTTATTCTCTCAGGTTCATATTTCATCTGCATCACTATCAATCTGATTAATGTAATTCTAAATTTTTTCTTATTCTTATTTGTGGAGATTGTGGACAACTGTAGATAGGAATAAATTATTCTAGATAGTAAAGTGATGTAGGGAGGAATTGAGGATTCTACTCGAGAGTTTGTAGGGGTTCACAAGTTGATTTATTAAGGGTTAACTTCATTTACACCCTCTGAGATTTGTCCTATCTTTACTTTGATCCCCTCAAGTTTGCATATCTTCATTTACACCCCCTTCTATTAGTTTTCATTTGATTTTGGTCAAAATATTAGTGAAATGTCTAAATTACCCTTCAAGTAAAACCTGATTTAAAACCAGAATGGGGATTGATTTGTACCTAAACACTCCTTATAACCCTAGATATAAAAGCCACACTTAACCCATTTTAGGGTTCAAACTTGAGCCACGAACGCATCACTCTCTCTTCAACCTTCTCTCTGCAACCGGTCACTCTCTCTCTTCAACCCTCTCTTTGCAACACACGACTGCAACCCTCTCTCTGCAACACACGACCGATCACTCTCTCTCTTGAACCCTCTCTCTGCAACACACGACCGGTCACTCTCTCTCTTCAACCCTCTTCTGCAATGCACGAATCGTGAAATGCCCTAATGGAGGCTCATATTGAGTTCGTTGGAGGTTGATTGAATCCTTTCTTGTCACCGATTCAAGCTTTGTTCGTCTGGATCTGCGATAACATCACTAATCACTGTTCATCTTGGATGCGAGTGATTTAGAAGCAAAGAGGTATGTCAATACACCATCGCTGTTAGTTTAATTTGGGAGTTTTGCCCTAATTTTTGCAATTCGTGAGTTAAATTTGGGGTTTTGCCCTAAGTTTGAATCTTGCAATTCAAACTGTTCATCTTGCAATTCGTGCCCTAATCTTTGGCTTCCATTTACGAAATGCTGGATAAAATTCATGAGGAGATTTCTAATCTTCAACACTGAAAAATAGTTTATCCGGAAGAACTTTCATCTTTTTGATAATTTTCTCAATGATGTATCAGTAATTCAGTATTAACTCCTGAAGTATTATTGTTTTCTGTTCATGAGAAAATCTGTCATGCATTAATTCCGAAATTCAATCAATAAGTGCTCTCTTAACCAACCACCCTTTCCTGGCCACACACACCCACACAAATATATATATATATATATCCGAAATGTTATTGGAGAAATTTTAGATTATCATCATCCATGCTATCAAACATAGCTTGTGAGCAATTAATAATAATAAAAAAAATTAATATTATACTTCGTATTAAGTTCCCCAGATCTAGTAATCTATGTAACTCAGTAAAAAAAAGAAATGAATATGACAAAAATAAGCTAAAACTCATATATGATTTTAATTACATTTATCTCATATATAATTAATCTTAACTTATTCAATAAGAAATTACAAGAAATACAATATTGTTCAGGTATAATAGTATAAATATAATTCTTATCAAAATTTCTTGAACTATTTTTTTATTTTATTTTTTAATTAAATTTTTTCCAATCCAACTAGTACTGTTTCAATCATATTCAAAATTTTGCAATTAGGGCAATAACAGTGGGTTTATTTTGGGGGTTTTGCCCTAATTTTGAATCTGATGCATTTTGTATTTTTTATTTCTTTGTTTCTAGACATTTTACAGTGATGGCAAACCCATTTTTTCTCCATGATATACATGTGCAATATGAGTCAATGAGTGTCAGTATTAGGAGAGTAGATTCTGATAAGTATGGGATTTTGGACTTTCTAGAAGATATTACCATGGCTTTTCTTAGTGATGTTGGGGGTTTGGGGTTTGCTTACACATTGTATTGTAAATTACCTGGGTTGAAGGGTAACATGTTAATTGAGACAGATAATCAAGTAATTGATATGTTCTATCAATATGTGGGTGTAAAAGACATCAATTGTTACCTTAAATTGCATGAAATTGAACCCTTGAATGTTGTAGTCGAAAATGAACCTGTTGATATAGATGATGAGGGGGGGGGGGGGGGAGGGAGAACCCACTGAGATAGATGATGAAGACCATGAAGAGGGTGATGTATATGGTTTGAAACAAGAGGAGCAAGACTGGAGGGCACAGGGTGACACCGACATTGTTGAATCTGATGAATCTAGCTCGGAGGATGGAGAATTTAATGAATGTGATAATGTGGCATATGATGTTGGTGATGAGGTTTTGTCTAACTATGAGTCGGATGATGAGCCACATTCTGACTCAAGTGTTGATGTTGGTGAGAGGCCAACAAAGAGGAATAGGTCTAAGAGTGATAGGTGGGAAAGAAGAGTCAAGGGTAAACCATTTCAATACATTAAAGGCCAGCCTATTAAACTAAAAGAAAAACTATTATTTGAAAATGTTAAAAAATTTAGGCAGGTGGTGTTGGATTACACTGTCCAAGAATGATTTAACATAACTAAGAGGAAGAATGAGTCAACAAGGGTTACTTGGGAGTGTGTTTTTCCTGGCTGTCCATGGAGGGTTCATGCATCTCCATTACCGGACGGGGTTACATTCCAAATTAAGAAGTACACTAATGAACACATTTGTGTCAGGGTTTATAAGAACCCAGCAGTTAAATCAACATGGATCGCAAAAAAAAAATTCAAAAAACTTAAGCAAAATCATGAAATGACAGTTGAGAGTATAATGGAATATCTTGATACCAAGTATGGGATTAAAACAGGTTTACAGCAGTGTTATAGGGCCAAAAGAAAGGCAATGGAAGTAATTGAGGGGAGTCATAAAGAGTCCTACAGAATGCTATATCCATATAAAAATGAATTGCAAAGGACTAATAGAGGATGTGTGGTTGAACTTGACTATTCTCCCCCTATTTTGAATCAAGAACCCAATTTTAAGAACATATTTATATCATTTGAGGCTATGAGGTCTGGATTCATCAAAGGATGCAGACCCTTCATTGGTTTAGATGGGTGTTTCTTAAAGGGACCTTGTGGTGGGGTATTGTTGTCTGCAATTGCATTGGATGGGAACAATGGCCTATTTCCTCTTGCTTATGCTGTGGTTGAGAGTGAAGGAAAAGAGACTTGGTCCTTTTTCTTGAACAACTTAAGAGAGATGCTTGGTGCAGATGCTCAACATAGGCCATGGACCATGATGACTGACATGTATAAGGTAATTTGTTTTATTTTAATATATTTATTGTTTTAATATTGTTTGTTGTTTTATTTCATTATATTAATCTTTTTCTTATTTGTTGTTTTATTTGTTAAATTGCTTAGGGTTTAGAAAGTGCAATACATGAATTTTTCCCCCAAGCCAATCATAGATTCTGTGCAAGGCACCTATTTGCTAGTTTTAGGAAGAAATTCCCTGGTGTACTGTTGAAAAAATACTTTTGGAAGGCATGTAAAGCCTATAACCAGATTGATTTTGAAGCTGCCATGGGTCCTATTATGGGAATTAGTCCAGATGCACATGCTTATTTAATGGAAAAACCTTTGGAAATATGGAGTAGGGTTGGTTATAGTGAAGGATCAAAGAGTGACCACATCAATAATAACTTGGCAGAATCTTTTAATAATTGGGTAGGTAAACAAATGAGTAAGCCCATGTTGACCATGCTTGAGTGGATTAGGACCAAACTAATGGTTAGGATCCAAAAGAGATACCAGAAATCACAGTCTTGGCAAGGGACAGTGACACCCCAAATTAAGAACAAAATAAACAAGGCTATTTCAGATTCAAGAGTGTGTAGGGTTATGCCAGCTAGTAATGGGGAGTTTGAGGTGCATGAAATGGATGTAGGAGTGACTGTGGTTAATCTTGGCTATGGGATATGCTCATGTAGAGCATGGCAGGTATCAGGAGTTCCTTGTAAGCATGTTGTTGGGGCCATTTTGTTAAATAGAGATGATGTGGAGAAGTACTGTGATCCATGTTATACAATTCCTTGTTACAAGATTGCACATAGTGGGATCATACATCCCATACTTGATGACAAGTTGTGGCCCAAAACACATGGTATTGCATTGTATCCTCCATTAGCAAGAAGACAGCCTGGTATGCCAAGGGTTTATAGGAGGAGAGAAGAAGGTGAGGCAGGAAGGTCTTTGGTTCTTAGGTGCAAGTATTGCAACAAAACAGGGCATAATATGAGGACTTGCCAAAGAGCTCAAACTGCAAGGGAGGTGGCTGCAGAAGCAAGGCAAGAGAGACAACAGAGAGCTAGAAATCCAGTGAGTTAATTTTAATGTAATTTAAATAATTTAAATTACATTAATTAATTTATTTTGTTTATTCAATTAGGAGGCAGCAGGTGGATCTGGAGGAGTAGAAGCTGAAAATAGCACTGTGGCTTGTGGATCTTCTCTGACACAACAGGTATATGACTTGGTATAATGTTAAATGATTTATGTAAAGTTTTGTACATGTTTAGAATGATTTAGTAATCTGTTTTTTTGTTTTTGTTTTTGAAGTCTCAAACTGGTTCAAATGTGGCTGGAACCAGTAGGCCTGCCAGAGCAGAATGAAGGCATGAAGAAGGTTTTTTTGGTTTTTTGAAGTCTCAAATTGGTTCCTAACTTTTTGATTTGTTCACAACTTTTGGGGGGTACATGATAGTAGGGCTGACAATTGGTTTTTTTGGTGGGTATATGATAACTTGGATTTTCATACTTTTGGTTGGTAAAGTTGAAAATTGACCAATTTTTTTGGGGTACATGATGTTGCGACTAATTTGGGATATGTAACAGATATTTAAACTTTCAATTGCAAATGTTGAATGTTTGTATTGTGATGTATTGTATTTACACATCACAGTTGTTTGTGATGCTTTGATCCGAATTGTTTGTATTGTATTTAAACTTTCAGTTGCAACTTTTTTGATGTTTTTCGATTTCAATAATTTTGACAATAGCAATATTTTGTAGTCTTGAGACATGAGCAAATTTGGGGAGAGAAAACTGAGTAGAGGGGTAAAATGAGTGTGTGAAAAATGGTTTTGTTTTACAAAACACAACTTTTTTTAAAGCCAAAATTATTTTTAAAATATTGCAATTAAAAAAATATATATATTATAGGGGGTCAAATTGAAAAAATAAAGTAGAAAAATGGTGGCAAAAATGAATAAATTGGCGCGAAAAAACCATGAGCTAAATTACTTAAAGAGGGGGTGAAATTGATATATAAAAGTAAGTCATTGCTATCCTTGCATCCAAACTGCATCTTGAGGGTAGAATATGAATTAATAGAAATTATTGGAAGGGTTAAACTGATAAATTAAAGCAGGGGGTGTAAATGAGTTGAGTTAGGTAAAACAGGGGGTGTAAATGAAGATATGCAAACCTGAGGGAGTCAAAGTGAAGATAGGACAAACCTCAAGGGGTGTAAATGAAGTTAACCCATTTATTAATAGTAATAAAAAGTAGCAGAATCTTTGAGGGTTTCATGTTCGGTAAACAACAATAAAACTGATTTTTGGTAGTTTGGTAGAATGGTGTATTGACACCCTCTTTTCTCAAGAGTTTTAGCTAATTCTTACTAAGCAAAAATTCAGTGACAAAATATTTACGTATTTACCATTATATGTATTCCTCAAATAAGGGGGCAGATTTAATATTAAAAATTTAGTTACAAAATATTAAGTATTTACAGGGGAAGGTTTATTATAATAGAATAGAATGTATTTACAATTATGTGAATAAATCTTAGAAATCATGCATCAATTGTAATATCAGACATAACCATTGTAAACCCGTTCGTAGTCACCGAACGAATTGATACTTTTACAAATTTATCAGAGGCAATGTATTTGGAAAAATGACAGGAAAAACAATAGAACTTACAGAATTAGAACAAATGGGAAAAATTGGATCATTTCTCTTGGTCTCTTTCCATCCTTTTTATACATGAGCTTAATTTTGACCTAATAAATGGGTATTAAATTACATTAAAACTAATATTACTGTATTGAAGGCAGATTTAATGCTTTTAATTAGATTTTATTGTGCATTTTGTAACTGCCGGGCAGTTACAAGCTTTTAATCTGAAATGGGCTTTTATTTCTTGGGCCTCATTCTCTTATTGGGCTAACTGACCTTTATGTTGAGTTTTGATCAAGTATTGCTTTGACTGATGGGCCATGTGTAAAAAATGGGCCTACACTTTGCACCCAATTCCCAAGCCCATTTCGTGTTTTGAAATAGGGTGGGAATTCGAGGCGTCATGTAACTGTCATTTTCCTCACTTCACTTCATCTTCTCCAAATTCACCTCTTCATCTACATGGGCAGACTCTTACTCTCTGAAGCTTGACGATTTCAGCAAAAATCTCTTGAGGTTAGTCTTACTTTTCCATCATTCTCTTTTCTTTCTTAAATCTAGTATCATGAATAGCAACAGTAGCCGAACCCCTTCTCTGGAAGTGGTGGCAAATGAAATTCCTGTCGTATCTACCTCTGAAGTTTCCCCCAGTTCTAGTAGATTGAAACCACAAAAACCTTCCCGCAAACAATTGCGCAAATTATCCTTAACCGATAGGTGTAAGATAGAGTTCGAAATTCCTGATGATGTTTCGATTTCTGAGTATTCTACCGATTTGAACTTCAAATCGTATGAAGAAGTTGGTGTGGAAGAAGCTCTTTTCTCTGCGAATCACTTGGCCGTACTCAGATTTCCCCTTCATCATTTCTATCACTACGTTCTTTTTTCTTTAGGGCTTACGCCCTTGCAAGTGAACCCTAATTTTTTCAGGGTTCTGTCTGTAATGCTCGTTCTGAATCGCGAACGAGATTTGAATTTAGGTTTGGGTGACTTCTTGCTCTGCTACAAAGTTGATCAAATCAGAAAAAACCTTGGTCGGTACCATCTACACCCTCATTCAACTCTGAAACTTTGTAATGGGAATCCCTCTTCCGAAAAGGAATGGAAAGATAAAGTGGTGAAAATTAGGGGAAATTGGAGGCTGGATGTGTCCGGCCCGTACCCTCTACCAAGGACCTTCGGTATTTGTAAAAAATACAAATGTGGATTAAAAAATCCTGGCAAGTGCCCCTTTGTATTTTTCGAATTTGACTATTTTTCTTGAATTGAGCATTAATTTTCTTTTGATCACCCGTTTGTATGTTGTCTACAGCCGAACGTCTGGAGTATCTGAACGAGAAGGTCTTTGCAACTCTTCCCTACAATAAAATTCTTTTAACTTCTCAGAATCTGAAATCCATTGCTGTAAGTGCCTCAGAAGCCACCGTAATGGAAATTCCAGAACCGGCCTCCAAATGAGTCGTAGTACAAAAATCTGACTGAAGATCCGAAGAAAGCAAAGGGGCTTATGAAAAAGACGAATGCCGATGATGGATCTCCTATTCAGAAAAAAACTGAAGCTTGGCCCTCCTTCAGAGCATGTAAAAAAGAATGACTCTGAAAAGAATGAGAAGATATTGAGGAAGGCTAGATCTGTGAGTGGCTATACCATTCCTGATTGATGTTTCCCTCCAAAGTTTGATCCTAAAGGCAGTTGGACTCCTAACTTCGTGATCCTGATTGTTGTTCTGAATCGCCGTTCGCTAGCTATGTCAAATCTGGATTCTCTGATGACACTCGCTCGTGGTATGTGGCCACCAAAAGATGAAAATTTTCAACAGCATGTCTATCAGAACGAGCTTTTAGCTAGGGCTCATGTTTCTATTTTGGAGGTAATTTTTTTTTTAAACGTAATGTTAACGCTTCTGCTCTCTTCAGTCTATCTTTGATGTCCTAGCTCTCTGCAAAGCCGTTGAGGCGGGGGAATACAAGAGAAAAAGCATAGACATAGTGTATCTGAGGGCTAACAAGTGTGCTACTTTAGTTGAAAAGCAGAAGAAGATCGTAGAGTCTGAATTGGAAAGCTTAAGGCAAATCCATATGAGAGATGCTGAACGGATTGCTGAGTTGGAAAAGCAAATCCATAATCTTGAGACTTCGAATGTTGTACTGAAATCAGGTTTGGAACTTTGCCGAATAGGAGGTATGGAAATGCACCGAAGGTATGTGAACATTTTTGATATAAAATTCTGTGATGGGTTCAGATTTTGCTATGGTCAAATGTTGATGAACCCTTCTGAGCGTTCATACGAAGATCCGGATGCTCATGATACTGTTTGTGGTGTCGTTCACCCGTATGTTAAGCCTAAACCAAGCAAAGACGAGAATGACTTCGCTCAGTTTCTCTTGCATGGAATCTTTCCGGTTGAACGTCCAGATCCTATTTTTACAATCCCTTCTACTGCAAATGTCACCGGTGAAATATCAACTGAACCCTTCGTTCCTCCTTCAGAGAACCAACAGCCAAGTGCCGAATGAGTGATTCAGAACGATTTACCTTCGACCTCTTAATTAGAGGTTTTATTTTGAACAATATTCATGGTCTGTAAACAATATATATTTTTGTTGCTCATGTGGTGAGCATTTTTGAACAGGTTTTGTGATGGCACTGATGTGCTAAGAATTTTGATCAGGTGAATGTGTTTTTAGAACACAAATTTTTTAGGCGCATCTTCGTGCGTCTTTTTGAAACAGGAACTAAAATGGTGTCATCTTTTTAAATGGTCTTTTATTTTCGCCTAGATGGCTTATATATTTTGGCCAAGTTTTTTACTTGGTCTTTTCATGAACTTTTTTTTTGTGACTGTTGAGCATAAGTATTGGAAAATATGAATGCAATATCTTTATTGATTTGGTACAGATCTTATATAAATAGCATACAACTTTGAAACAAATGTTTGAACAAAATTTAGGGCCATTTATATAAATCTTATTTTGCAAATTTTAATTCTCTACTGAAAATACCTTTTCAGATGGATTGCATTCCATGCCCGTTCGATCTGTTTTCCATGTGGATCGGCCAACCTGTAGGCTCCTTTGCCGATCACCTCTGTTATTGTGTACGACCCATCCCATGCAGGATCTAACTTCTTTGATCTTTTGGCCAACACCCTCAGTACTTGATCCCCCACTTGGAAAGATCTTGGTTTCACTTTTCTGTTATAGCTCCTCATCAATCTTTGTTGATATTCTGCTAACCTTATTGAGGCCATTTCCCTTTTATCATTCATGAAATTGCCTTCAATTTTAAGAATTTTCTCATTCTGTTCAGGATCAAAGAGTTGTGTTCTTGTTGTGGGAACTTCCAATTCAATTGGAATTACTGCCTCAACGTCGTACGCCATAGCGAATGGAATCAACCCGGTCTGCTTTTGGAGAGTCGTTCGGTAGCTCCAGAGCACTCTTGGCAATTCTTCCAACCATCGTCCATTTTCTTCAATCCCTTCTAGTTTTCTTTTTATTCCAGCAAATATCGTTCTATTTGTTATCTCGGCTTGGCCATTTGCTTATGGGTAACTGACCGGTAATAAGTTCTGATTGATGCCGTACTCGTCCAGCAATTCCCGAACGTACTGATTGTCCAGGTTTTTGCCATTGTCCATCATTATGTACTTTGACACTCCGAACCTGTAGATTTTATGATTTAAAATAAAATAAATCACCTGAGTGTGCGTGATTCTTACATAAGCCTTTGCCTCAACCCATTTAGTGAAATAATCTATTGCCAGAAGCACATGTTTTTTATTTGATGTTGCCCTTATTAGCGGACCGACAGCATCCATTCCCCATCGTGCGGACGGAACGGGGGATGCCATTGCTGTGAGGAGTTCTGTTGGTTGATGAATTATATGTGAATGCCTTTTGACACTTATCGCATCTTTTTGCGTAATCTTCCGCATCTCAGATCATATACGACCAAAAATAACCTTGTGTTACTGCCCTGTGGGATAATGATCTACCCCCAACATGTCTCCCATAAATTCCATCGTACAATTTCTTGAGTACCACTTGTGCTTCACCCGGGATCAAACACAACGGGTAAGGCCCGGACATCGATCGGCGATATAGAAAACCATCGATCACTGAATAGTTGGCAAAAATTGATCTCACTTTATTTGCTTCCCATCGATCTTCTAGCAAAACCCCAGTCTGTAAATATTGAAGAATTGGGTCAATCCAACTTGGTTCATATGGAATCACGTATACTTCTTTCTTTTTCCCGATCGATGGAACGAACAGCTCATCCACAGGAATTACCCTAATCATATCGTCCCCAGTTGATGACGCTTGATTTGCTAAATGACCAGCCCCATGATTCTCAGCCCTTGAAATTTGTTTGAAAGTTACTACCTGAAAGTTTTGTGCTTATTCCTGAACAACCTATTTGTACTCCAGCATCCTTTCCTCTTTTGTGTTGTAACTTCCTGCAACCTGATTTATGATTAATTGTGAGTCGCTGAACACTGTTAATTCCTGGATACGGAGTTCTTTTGCCAGTCTTAAGCCTGCTAGAATTGCTTCATACTCAGCCTCATTGTTCGAACTTTCAAAGCATAGTTTGATTGATTGTTGCAACTTGGTGCCTTCTGGGGATATTAATTTGATCCCCACACCTGCCCCCAGGCTATTCACAGATCCATCCACATAAAGCGCTCACCTTGGATTTTCACCGTTGATCTCATCTTCGGTTGTTTCATACTCGAGAAAGTCCGCCACCACTTGTCCCTTTATTGACGTTCGTGGTTCATTGGTGATATCGAACATACTCAATTCTATTGACCACTTAGTCGTTCATCCAGAGAAGTTAGGTTTTGCTAAAATCGCTTTGATCGGAAATGTTGTAGGGATCCTGATCGAATGGGATTGAAATAATGTCGTAGCTTTCGTTTAGCTTGGACCAAAGCCAAAATTATTTTCTCCGTCTTCGAATACCTTCTCTCGGCATCAAGAAACGTCTTACTTGCATAGTAAATTGGGTATTGTCTGTTCCCATCATCTCTCACCAACATTGAACTGACAACGTTCGGTGAAACTGCTAGATATAGAGTTAAAGACTCATGATCTTTGGGTGCCATCAGGATCGGTGGTTTTGTCATATAGAGCTTCAGTTGATTGAAAGCTTTTTGCTGTTTCTCTCCCTAAGCCATCGTTTTCATAAACTTCAGTACATCAAAGAACGGCTTGCATCTATCTGACAACTTGGAAATGAACCGGCTTAGAACTGTTAATCTTCCTGTAAGCACCTGAATTTATTTTGGAGATTCTGGTGCCTTCATCTCGATCAATGCCTGGACTTGTGCGGGACTAGCCTTGATTCCATCTTTGTTAACTATGTGCCCTAAAAATTATCCCGAAGAGACACCAAAAGTGCATTTCTCCAGATTCAGCTTCATTTTGTGCAACTGCCGGGATGTGAACACATCCTCCAAGTGTTTCAGGTGATTATCCTTGCGTTGGCTCTTAACAACCATATTGTCTATATAAGCCTCAACCGTGTCTCCAATCTGAGTCTTGAAAATTTTATCGATCAGTCGCTAATAAGTTGCACCTGCATTTTTGAGACCGAACGGCATGACTTTGTAACAATAGGTCCCTCTTTCGGTTATAAATGTCATTTTGTCTTCATCTTTTTGGTTCATTAGGATTTGATTGTATCCAAAATAAGCATCCAGAAAGGTGAGCCGTTCGAACCCGGTAGTGGCATCGATCATGCGGTCTATCTTTGGTAAAGGAAAACTGTCCTTCGGGCAAGCTTTATTTAAATTGGTGAAGTCCACACACATTCGGAACTTCTCATTCTTCTTTTATACGACAACAACATTGGACAGCCAATCTGGATAATGAACTTTTCTGATAAAACCAGCTTCTAACAACCGGTCAACTTCTTCAGCTATAAACTTTCCTCGTTCGGTTCTGATCCTTCTGGGTCGTTGTCGTACGGGTTGTGCGCCGAGATGAACACCTAAAGTGTGCATCATGGTTCTTAGGTCAACCCCGGGCATGTCATTGTGCTCCCAAGCGAAAACATCGGCATTTGATCTTAACATGGAAATCAAATTGCTCATTTCATCTAAACTGAGGCTTCTTCCAATTCGGGTGGTCTTTCCCTTGCTCCTGAAGATCAGATCTACTATAATAGTTTCTTCCTCTGTCTTCTCGTCATCATCAGTCTGATCAGGAACGTTCGGTAATTGCTATAAGTGGCGTTCGGCACTTTCGCCACTCAAGCTTTTGGTGGAAATGGTGTAGCATTCTTTTGCCACCACTTGATCTCCTTGGATGTCAACAAATCCCTTCCCTGAAGGATCAACACATCGCATCACCTGATGGAGAGTTGAAGGAACTCCCTGCATTCGGTGAATCCACCTCTCCCCATGATCAAATTGTAGGAGGGCTGCACGTCCACCAACATGAAATTTTCCGTCAGAGTTCGCTTTGCCACTGTTACAGGTAAATTCAGTACTCCAATTGGGCAGATCCTCTTCCCATTAAAGCCTACGAGTGGACTGGCGGTTGACCTGATCAACTTCGTGCTGATGCCAATTTTTTCGAAGGCTGACTTGGTCAGGACGTTTGTACTGCTACCTAGATCAACCAATACCTTTTTAACTAAACAATTTGAAATTATGATCGAAATTACCAGTGGATCCTCATGTGGCAGTTGTACGCGTCTCAAGTCCTCTTGGGTAAATGATATGGTCGGCATTGGGTAGTTACAAATTACGTTCACTTCCCCAACTCTTCGGATCTTGTTCACATTGCGCATTCGTGAACGCTGAATGGAACGGCTTTCCTTATCCTCTTCTAGTCTTCCATGGATTGTGTCAATGATTTTCACTAGCTTTCCACCCACAACCTTATTGGTCTTCGGACGATCAAAGTTTTTCATTCCGTTGTCCACGTACTCCTTCAAATCTCCTTTGGCTATTAAGGTCTTAACCTGCTTTCTCAAATGCCTACACTCATTGGTCAAATGGCCGAAGTCATTGTGGAACGCACAGTGCTTCGAACGATCCTGCTGTTCTGGTGGCATTCTCAGCGGGAATGGTGAACGAAAGATGCCTTTTGCCTTATTCTTGTTATACAATTTCGCTAAGGTCGTTCTAAGCGGAGTTTCAGGTCCATCATACCTTGGCCTCTTCTCCTGTTGTCTGTACGGAGTTGATCGTGGGTTGTTCGTACTATCAGTTTTCTTAATGATCCTTTCTTTCGATTTGTTTTCCACACTGACCAACGCTGAACGATGACCCATTTCGTGTTCATCTTTTTCCAATCTCAAATATCCCTGTGCTCGTGAATTCAACTGACCCATATTAAGGGGTGTTGACTTCACCAATGATCTATGAAAACTGGTTCCTTGTTCGATAGCCACTTTGAAAGCTTTCACCGCCGCTGGTTGATCACAACTTGGTATCATTCCCATTTCCAAATTGAATATTAACAGGAAATTTTTTAAAGTTTCTCCTTTCGCTTGCCTCATCGTGAATAGGTTAGAAATGGTCCGCTTCTGCTTCCGATTGCCAAAATACTGAGCTAAAAACTTTTCCATTAAAGTTTGGAAAGATTCAATTGAACCCCCATGTAACTATCTGAACCATAACAGGGCTGGGCCAGTTAACTCGTAAAAAAATCTTTGCACATTAGCGCGTCATCCGCCATGTCGAGAGTCATCATCTGCTTTACATGAAAAATGTGTTCAATTGGATCCTATGTCCCATCAAACATGATGAATTTTGACATTCGGAACTTGTCTGGCCTTCTTGTTTGTTGTATCTTAACGCTGAACGGGGATTTAATCATTTTTGTTGTCATCTCGATTGCTAGATCAGCTGGTGATTGCGTTCTGAGATCTTTGACTTGTTCATCCACGATCTTTTGAAGCCTGGTCACCATGTCGAGTGAAACTGCTCGATTATTGGCGTTTGTCTCATCTCCCATTTGTTGGGTATGAGTACGATTCGCTAAACTTGCCTCTTGATGGTTGTCCTCTTCTTCAACATCGGGGCCATTCCGTCGTCCTGCTGCTGGCAGTTCTTGACACTCTGACTGATCCAGCCTTGGACTTAATTCTTGATTTTCTTTTTCAAGGGCCTCCAGACGCTGAAGAATAGCATATGTGTCTCTTTGTTGCGTTGTGGATTCACCTGATAGCTTCTGATTAGAACATTCGTTCCCACAGACGGCGCCAAAAAGTATAAACTCGTTCGTAGTCACCGAACGAATTGATACTTTTACAAATTTATTAGAGGCAATGTACTTGGAAAAATGACAGGAAAACCAATATAACTTACAGAATTAGAACAAATGAGAAAAATTGGATCCTTTCTCTTGGTCTCTTTCCATCATTTTTATACATGAGCTTAATTTTGACCTAATAAATGGGTATTAAATTATATTAAAAATAATATTACTGTATTGAAGGCAGATCTAATGCTTTCAATTAAATTTTATTGTGCATTTTGTAACTGTCAGGCCGTTACGAGCTTTTAATCTGAAATGGGCTTTTATTTCTTGAGTCTCATTCTCTTATTGGGTCAACTAACCTTTATATTTATTTTGATCAAGTATTGCTTTGACGCCATGTATAAAAAATGGGCCTACAACCATATAAAAATATCTCAAAAATCAATATTAATAACAGAGATAACCATATAAAAATGTCTCAAAAACAGCATTTACTTTGATTCTAAATTTCTCTTCTTTTTAGATAAGAATCTTAAATTTCCGAAAAGAAAATAGTTTACATTTTCCATAATATCCTTAGTTATAAATGAATTGGACGGTTTGAAAATCTTCTACTGATGGGGACACCCATGTTATGTGTGACATAATTCAATAGCTCTGAAAATGACGGCGGATCCGAAACTCCCACGGTCCCACCTCGCCCACCCATATCCTATCCTCATATTTTATACAAAGTCTTGGAATGTGGTACTCGTATGATCGTATCGGATACAATACATGAGAGGATCCTTTCGCTTTATGTTGTTTTTGGTAACCTTGAATGAAATGAAGGAAAGGCGGGAATGGAATGGTCTTAGTGTATGTTTGGCAATCGGTGCGGTATTTATTTTTGGTTTTGGGTTGGATTGGGTTTGGTGTGGTTTTATTCTGAACTGAAATCATGTTTGGTGTAGATAGTTTTGGTGTGAGAAAAAGTAAAGCTGAAAAACCAAATCATATTTGATAAAGTTGGTATGTGCTGAAATTCTGAAACCAAACCATGTTAGGTAACTTGAAATAGTTTGACATTTTATTTATTTATAATAATATTTTGTAAATATATATGTTTTAAAAAATGAAATATATAAATAAAAATACATTAAGGATGATTTTTTTTTTTACAAAAAATATTAATATTGGATAATAATATTTCACCATATTGCAAAAATTATTCAATCTTTTTCCATTTCAAAATTAAAATGTTATTTTTACCAATTTATTATTTTTAAATATTTATTACTCAATATTTATTATTTGTTTGGTTTTACTTTATTTATTATTTTTAAATATTTATTACTCAATATTTATTTATTTATTATTAATTATATTCTATTGTTTGATAACTTTTATTTAGTTCTTTAATTTAATTAAATGATATTTTTAATTAAATAAATATATATGTATATGGTTCGGCCAAGAGATGGTTTGGAAAATGGTTTTGGTTTGGTTCAACAGTAATAAAACTATGCAAAACCATGTCAAGAGATGGTATGAAAAACATCCCATTTGGTACATAAAAAAAAACTATTAGCCCAAAAATCAAATGAGCCAAACATGGTATGGTTGGTACTGTTCACCTTTTTCACAACCCAAAACAAAAAATTCCCACCCCAAACTATCTACCAAACAACCTCTTATTATTTTGTTTGGTTAGAGCATTACTAAATAGAAAATAAAATATATTTTTTAGTTTAGTTGGGAAATGGAATGCCCTTTACTAAGGCTTCGTTTGGTATGAGTGATTTGAAAGGATTTGGAAAGAAAAGAAAGTATTGTGTAAGAGTGGAAATGTCCAGCCCAACTGAGTCCATCTGTCATCAGGCTCATCAAGGCCCATCCGTCATCAGGCCCATCAAAGCCCATCTGTCATCAGGCCCATTAACTTTTTGGGCCAACAAGCTTTTATGAACCCAGTAATGAAGTCCATTCAGAAAATGTATATAAAGAGAATCCGAAGATTAATAAAGGAGATTCGAAATGGTGTTGAACATTTTTATGTGTTTACACATTGGCGCCGTCTGTGGGAACCAGATGAGGAGTTCCTGATTTTTCAAATGCCCTTTGGTACCTGTAAAATCGCCTCCTTCTTCCCATCTCAAAAGGCTAAGTCTGTTTGATAGGCAAAAGACCCTCCACCTCCAAAAAACCTCCACTCACTACCTCCCCGGACGAGAATGCTAGTCACTCGTTCACAGGCAGGCATTCTGCCCACTGAGGACAATCGTGCAGAGGATTCCCAGACCATGGAGCAAATTCTTCAACGCCTGGCGGCTGCTGAGGAACGTAGCGTGGCCTTGGAGAAACAGAATGCAAAGCTCAGGGAGAGGTTGGCTCCACCAGCAGCTGCCTTACCGGCAGTTACGCCTAACCCTCCGGTGGCGGCGATCGACCATTCTCTGAACCAACCTGAAGAGCACGCCGAATCTTCTCAGCGCTCAAGAAAGGCTCCAGCAGCCGACGAGTCTATAACCCCCCAGAAACTTCAAGCAATGATGGACGAGTTCCAAAGGAAAGTTCTCGGGGACTTGAGGTCCCGATCTACGGACGACATGGCCATCCAGGCGTCCACTGAATTGATACAGTCGCCCTTCGTTCAGGAAATAACCCAAGAGCCTTTCCCAAAGAAGTTCGTTATGCCACAATTCACCCCTTATGATGGCACAAGGGATCCCGAAGAGCACATATACCAGATTCATCAGAAAATGACCATGTACGCCGAGAACGAGTCTCTGCTATGTAAAGTGTTCTCCACAAGCCTTGCTGAGGCCGCCCTATTATGGTTTAGGAAGCAGCCACCCCGATCCATTGGCAGCTGGCAACAGTTAACCAGGCTCTTCATCGCCCAGTATTATGGAAACAAAAGACAGAAGAAGACCATATCCTGCCTCTTCACCATGATCCAGGAGAAAGGAGAGTCACTGAAAAGTTTTCTATCCCGATTCAACATCGAGTCCTCTTCTGTGGATAATTGTGACCAGCACTCTGCGGTTGAGGCATTCAGGATGGCCCTCATTCCTGGAACAAAATTCCATCAATCTTTGGTGAAGCGCCCTCTATCGGGCATTGGGGAACTAAACTCTAGGGCTCAGGGATACTTGAGAATTGAGGAGGAGGAAACTATCAGGCAAAGGAGATCAGCCTTTGTCGGCCTTGAAATCCAGTCCAAGGATCGATTGATCGATCGGAAGCGATTAACTCCACCGGGATCGTCAACCCCAACAGGAATATCAGTCACAAAGCTATCTAAACGACCCAGGTTAGAAGAAAGGATAACACCCCTGAAGGTTAGCCTTGCAAAACTTTACCAGGAGAACAAAGCCAAAGGAATTTTCCAGCAACCCCCTACCATGCGACAACCACTTGACCAGAGAGACAAGACAAAACACTGCGCTTTCCATGGTGATTTCGGGCACATCACGAACGAATGCCGCAATCTAAGGCAACAGGTGGAGACGTTACTACTTCGCGGAGTACTCTAGGATTACGTCCAACGAGACAGGCCAAGAACCGATCAGCGCGCCCCCGGCGTCCCTCGAAACCCCTCGGATGCACAGCCGGTTAAAATCATCAACATGATTCATGGTGGCCCCCCACCCAAAGAGACCGAAGGATCGCGCCAAAGCTATCTACGGAAAGCCCACAAAATGAGAAAAGTTAACGAAATTAGTGAAGCCCGATACAAGGCTGAAGAAACTCACATCACTTTCTCGGTGTCGGACCTTCGGGGAGTCCAAACCCCGCATGAAGACCCTCTGGTTGTGACCCTAATGGTGGCCAACTGCCTTGTGAAAAGAGTCGTGATCGATCCTGGAAGCAGTGCCAACATCATCACCAAATGGGCTTTCGAAAAGCTCGAAATCAATCCATCTGAAATTATGACATCCCGATGCCCCATCGCAGGTTTTGACGGCAGGCAAATCGAGTCGATCGGTGAAATTCAGTTACCTGTGTCTGCCGCTCATAGGACCCTGACCGAGACATTTGTTGTGGTGGACGCCAAACCTTCATACAATCTGCTTATGGGAAGGGGATGGATTCACCGAATGCAATGTGTGCCTTCGACTCTTCACCAGGTCATGAGATGCTTAAGCCCTGACGGTACAGGCACCATTGATGTCAAGGGCGACCAGGTGGCCGCCAAGGAATGTTATTCGGTCACTCTGAAGGAGATCCGGAAGGTCCAGGCCCCAGGGGTACCCCGATCGAAGGAGCAAAGTTCATGCTCCAAATAGCAATTAAAGAATGGGGAGTCGGGCTCCCCAATTGTGGTTGAACCACTACAATCGGTTTGTGTCGTGCCCGACAACCCGGAAAAAGTTACTTTTGCAGGTACAACCCTCACCGATTCTGAATTTGAGGAACTAACACAATTGCTGCAGGACAACTCTGACGTCTTCGCATGGGAGCATACAGACATGCCGGGAATAGATCCCGACGTTTCACAACACTCATTGCATGTTGACCCAAACGTCAGGCCAATCAGGCAAAAGCAAAGACGCATGGGGGCACATCGGAACCTAATTATAGCAAATGAGGTATCCAGACTGCTCCAGGTCGGCTTCATCCGGGAAGTCAGGTATCCCGAATGGCTTGCCAACGTCGTGGTTGTCCAAAAGAAAAACGGCAAATGGAGGGTTTGCGTTGATTTTACCGACTTGAACAAGGCATGCCCGAAGGACAGTTTTCCACTCCCAAAGATCGACCAGATGGTTGATGCTACATCGGGCTATGACCGTCTAACTTTCCTGGATGCCTATTCAGGTTACAACCAAATAAAAATGAACCCGAAGGATGAGGAAAAGACTTCCTTCATTACTGAAACAGGTACATACTGCTTTAAAGTTATGCCTTTCGGACTGAAAAATGCAGGTGCTACTTTCCAGAGATTGGTCAACAAGATCTTTAAAGGTATGATGGGCACAGTAATCGAAGCCTACATTGATGATACTGTAGTCAAGAGCAGAAAGAAGGAGGACCACATCACTCACCTACGCCAAGTGTTCGCTACCCTCAGGTCCCATGGCATGAAGCTTAATCCAGCAAAATGTTCTTTTTGTGTATCATCTGGACAGTTCCTGGGGCACATCGTGGACCGGACTGGTATCCAAGCCAGCCCGAGACAGGTCAAAGCTCTCATAGAAATGAAGGAGCCCCGAACACATAAAGACGTTCAAGTCTTGACGGGAAGAGTGGTAGCACTTAGCAGATTCATCTCACGACTCACTGATCGGTGCCGACCATTCTTTCAAGCAATAAAGGTGAAGAAGGGAGAGATCTGGGGTCACGAACAATCGGAGGCCCTGGCGGGGTTAAAAGAGTACCTGACCATGCCCCCCATCTTGTCTACACCAACCCCCGATGAAGTCTTATACCTTTATTTAGCAGTATCCTCCGCTTCAACCAGCGCCGCCCTCATCAGAAAGGACGGGAACCTTCAAATGCCAATATTCTACACCAGCAAATCCTTGGCTGAGGCAGAAACTAGATACAGCAGGCAGGAAAAATTGATTCTGTCACTGGTGAACGCCAAGATAAGGCTAAGGCATTACTTTGAGACCCACCCGATCGTTGTCCCAACAGCTACACCCCTACGGGTTATTATGTCGAAGCCTGACCTCTCAGGACGAATCTCTAAGTGGGCCATCGAGTTGGGCATATATGATTTGACATACATACCCCGGGTTTCCATCAAAGGACAGGCTATAGCAGACTTTTTGCTCGAGAGTGAGACTGAGGAGCCAGACCAGAACAGTGAACTGGATACATGGAAGATCTTTGTGGATGGATCAGCCAGCTCTTCCGGATCAGGAATTGGCCTGGAAGTTTTAACACCTGATGGGACACGCCTTCATATGTCGGTGCAGTTGCAGTTTCCGGCCACAAACAATGAGGCAGAGTACGAGGCCATCGTATCCGGTTTGAGGATAGCCCGAAGCCTTAAGATTCAGTCCTTAGCAGTACACAGTGATTCTCAACTTGTTGTCCGTCAGATCAACGGAGAATACGAAACAAAGGACCCGACAATGAAGTTGTGTCGAGCGCTAGTTTTGAAAGAGACATAAAGTTTTCACAGAGTCACCTTTACCCAAATCCCCAAGAATGAAAACTCTGAAGCTGACCACCTGGCCAATCAAGCTTCCTCGGCCGGAGAGGATCTAACCCGGGTTGCACTGTTGGATTTTATTCAAAGGCCCAGCATTCAAGAGCCCGAACGAATAATGCTCATCCCATGGGAGCCCAGTTGGATGGATCCCCTGACAGATTACTTGCGTAATGGAACTCTTCCCGAAAATAAAGCTGAAGCTCACAAGGTCAGGAGGAATTCGGCCTGGTACTCAATAATAAACGGGCAACTCTACCGAAAGTCCTTTTCCGGTCCCTACCTGAGATGTATCACACCGTCAGAATCTAGAGCAGTGATGCACGAGATTCACAGTGGGGCTTGTGGAAACCACTCTGGTAGCAGGTCCCTTGCCCATAAGGTACTGTCTCAAGGGTACTTCTGGCCCTACCTGTCTCGGGATGCCGAGGAATACGTCCGAAGGTGCAAGCCCTGTCAAATGCACGGGGATGCTATCCATCGGCCACCTGAGTTCCTGCATCCCACTATAGTACCGCACCCATTCGCCCGGTGGGGAATGGATATAGTGGGACCCTTACCGAAAGCAATCCGGTCGAATGCGTACGTCCTTCTGGCAACCGATTATTTCACCAAATGGGTTAAAGCCGAAGCATATCCCACCGTCAAAGGGAGTCACGTCGTCAAATTCGTATGGACCAACATTATATGCAGATTTGGGCTACCAAGAACGATCATGATGGATAACGGAACAAACCTGGACAACAAGGAGGTAAGAGCATTCTTTGCCGAACATGGTATCAACCAGAACACGTCTTCCGTCGGCTACCCGCAAAGGAATGGGCAGGCGGAAAGGACAAATCGAACTATATTCAACACTCTGGCCAAAAAACTTGAAGAGGCCAAAGGGGCCTGTTTAGAGAAACTGCCCGAAGTTCTCTGGTCATACAGAACGACCCCCAGACAACCCACTGGAGAGACCCCTTTTGCCATGGCGTACGGTGCTGAAGCTGTGATTCCGACTGAGATCCGGGTTCCAACCCTCCGGAGCGAGGCCTGGGTCGAAGGACCAAGTAACCAGCATTTGGCTCAGAATCTTGATCTTCTGGATGAAAGAAGGGAGGCCGCCGGGATCAGGCTGGCTGCTTACCAACAGCAAGTCCGGAACCACTTCAATCAAAGAGTCAAAAGAAGAGAGTTCCAGATCGGAGACATGGTCCTTAGGCGCAAAATCGGGCTTGTAGGCAAGCTCAGGGAGCCTTGGGAGGGCCCGTACACCATCTCTGAAGTCATCGGTCGCGGAGCATACCGAGTCCGAAGGAATATTGATGGCGGAATGGAACCAAACTCCCAGAACGCCTCTCGCCTCAAGAGGTACTACCCTTGATGGGCCAGGTCCTGTTTTTACTTGGATCTTTTTGTAAAAAGGCTACAACAACTGGTCGGTAAAAATCATTATTATGATTATTATAAAATCTGCTGGTGTGCCCGAAGTCACAACACATACCCTGAAGAGATCACAAAACTTTGAAAAAATAAACAAAGTAACCAAGAATCGTTATAACTGTAAAAGTAAAAAAAGAAATGGACAAAACCTATTATATCTCATTCAAAATGGGCCCATGTGGCCAAGGCTTACAATGCATTTCATAAACAGTAAATACTAAAGGTCAACGCTGGTGCCCGATACATTTGGGTTCACTGAAACGATGGCCCCATCGGGAGCCGGAGGATCAGGAGGGGCGGTTATGCTCATTCCTGGAAGAGGCTTGGTCAGGAACTCGCAGAAACGAACGTCGTCTGGACCACCAACCGGATCGTCGTACGGAGGGGAGATGCCCAGACTCTCATCCAGCTCTTCCACCGAGGCAAAAGTCCTTTCTTCGACGGGTTTCTGCATGTCATTAAAGCATGACCTCCAACCAAACCCGATCCGGTATTGGGAGGTTTCGCATAAACGCTTATACATTTCGTTCCCACCCCGGTGACACATCTCCACCACCGACCTCTCCGTGGCAAGGAGATTCTCCATCTCAGCCCTCTCCTCCAGGAGCTTCAAATTGGAAGCCGTCAAGCTCTCATTATTAGCTTTCAGATTCCCATTCTCAGCCTTCAAGGCCTCCGTCTCAGCAAAGAGGGCCCGCCGAACTGCTTCCATTTCTTTAATTTTTACTTGAGCCGCCCGAAGCTGTTGCTCTGCAGCAACTGCCCTTCGGGTCTGGACATCCAACTTTTCATTGGATATGGACAGTTGGTTGGCGACCTTCATCCGGGATTCCTCCTTCAGTCTCAGGAGCTCGTTGGACTTCTTGAGCAACTTAGTGTCCTCCTCCATTTTTGCATTGTAGGCCTGTGTCAGGTAGAGCATCTGCCAAAAGGTTAAGTGTTAGCCTGATAAGGAAGTAAATAAAATATTAAATGCAGTTGAGAAATCTGCAGATTCAAGCACTACCTTCATAGCAATCTCTAGACCTGTCAGTGCCAACTCCTCCCGATCGATGGTTCTCAGCCTCTTTCGGTCTATGGGTGTCCAGATCTGAGATCCCATAGCCCGAAGGGCAGTGTCATTGTCAATCGTAGCATGCCCTGCAACCAGAAAGTCGCCGCCCGGGAGTCTAATCTTCGGCGCCCAGGGCACGGGTAGCTCCGTTTCAGCTGCAGCCCCACTGTCATCCAGTATGATGGGAGATGATTGTGTCTCCGTTCGGGTAGATCCTCCTCCGATCGGGGATGTCGCGCCCCCGTCAGGCTCGTTTCCCCTTCGACCAACCGGAATTCAGGGACGAGAACATCCCCTGAGAATTGAGCAACCTCCTCTGATCCTTGAGGAGGAGTCTGGCCGCTTTGCACATTTCCCATCGGTGGGGATGGAGCTACCGGGCTATTCTCTACAGGAGGCAAGAGAACAGGACCAGCCGGAGGGGTTAGAGCACTTTGTGATCCCTGCCCGATCTGGATCTCACCGGGGGCTGAATTTGAGGCTTGAGGTCCAACAGCCCGCTTAGGCTTCTTCTTCAACACCGCCTGCGGGATCCTCGGCATCTCTGTAGATAGGGCCTGCAAATTGGAACCTGTCAAGAAACTGGTACACATCCTCAAAGGCTGTCCCCAAATTTTTGATTTAAGCAATTCAAAACGGGTTCTGATATAATTTGAGGTTTTATATTCGTCGGGCGCTCCCAGAAACTCAAGCACATGGAGGCCTAACTTATCATTGCACTGATCACAATTGCATGCCCCCCTATGGAATGGCTTGAAAGAAGGGAAAATGTGTTGGTTAAACTCGTTGGGGACTTTGAATCTGGATGAGCTTGGGAGTCTCCAACTCCCACTCACAAGGACCATCCTTTCTTTCCACCCTTTATTGGATTTTTCAGTACCATCACAAATTTTCCTCCCACTAAGGGGAAAAAGATTGTACCGGCCCCTGCACTCCTTCTGGGCCTGTATTTTGTAACAGAACAGAAGTTCCGCCAGACCAAGGTCAAGTCCTAGATCCCGATTGATCATCAAGATCATGGCCAAGACCCGGAAGAAGTTAGGTCCCACCTGAAGTGGGGCCAAACCTAAGGTAGCTAAGGCATAAAGGAAGAAGGGCTGGATCGGGAATCTAATGACCTGAAGGTGAAAGGCCGACAACAAAATCTGATGATCCAAAACTCCCTCACCCTTCCTAAAATCATACTTTTTAGGATAATTTTTAATAATCACCCGATCGGGTACCCCGCATTTAACCCTTAACTTTTTTAATACCGACTCTACCCTGTTCATAGGGGGAATGGGATAAGCATAAAACTGATCTCCCGAAACCCCTGCAACCGGATTTCCGGCTGCTGCGGCGTTCCGGTTAACTTCCGTTGGGCTAGACACAATTGTCCTAACCACCTCCACTGAGGGTGAACTGAGGGATGCGTCCGGGTCTACAGGGGAAGGTAAACGGTCGCTACCCGACCGGGTATCATCACTATCAGACATTTCGAAAAGAAAGACGTTGAGATGGAAAGAAATAACTTACTCTAAGATGAATCCCGAAGGATTTCTGACGCTTTCCTGAGAGAGGAGGTGGACTCTGGCAATGATAAGTCAAGATCTCAAGTGCAGGGAGTTCTCTAGAATTTTTTGAACTGTGAAACGGAATGAATCCATAGCACTGCAGTCATTATTTATAGAAATCTCAGAGGCGCCTGAAAAGTCGTGCGCTCGGGAACCGAAGCATCATCTCACTTCACGTACGCCTCCACAACCTCCCTTTTCGCCAACCGAGGCCACCCGGACCACGAATTTCAAACGTTGCAATGATTGTACAACCGTCATATTAATTGCGTCAGCCACGTCACCCCGATCAAGGGTGATGCATCTCATCCCCACTCTGTATCCTTTTTAATGGGCCGGGAAGATCGACAACCCATCACAAAGGATAGGGCCTGTGTAAGAGTGGAAATGTCCAGCCCAACTGAGCCCATCTGTCATCAGGCCCATCAAGGCCCATCCGTCATCAAGCCCATCAAAGCCCATCTGTCATCAGGCCCATTAACTTTTTGGGCCAGCAAGCTTTTTATGAACCCAGTAATGAAACTCATTCAGAAAATGTATATAAAGAGAATCCGAAGATTAATAAAGGAGATTCGAAATGGTGTTGAACATTTTTATGTGTTTACAAGTAGTATATGTGTTTGGGTTGACATTTTGAAGAAAAAAGAGAGGAATTGGAGGGATAAGTCTGTAATTACAAAATCCTTGATTGCTATCCCTCAAAAATTGAGAAAATTTGGAAAGAAGTGATAGCAACTTAAGTAATAATTTTAAAATGACAAAATTATCATTTATAATTAAAAGAATAATTTTAGTAAGTAAATAATATAATAGTACTTTGATTATTATCCCCTTTTTTCTTTTCTCATTTAGCTTATCCAAACAAAAATGATATTATTTCACTTCTTTTCCTTCATAATTTATCCAAACATAAATTTCAAATATTATTATCATTTATTTTATTTTCTTTTCTCTCATAACTAATATTATCATTTCATTTCTTTTCTTTCCTGCCAATCCAAATGAAGCCTAATGGAATGTATTTTCATTTCAGAAAATGATCATTCTCACTTTAAAATACATGTCAAACAAAAGAATGGCTAAAATGGGCATTCCATTCTTGTATACCAAACGCAATATTAATGCATCCCTAAAACAAATATTTTTGGATACCGGTATGAACACATTTTCCACTTTTGGAGAATATGTTTTAGACACTTTGAGAATAAAATGGAATAATTTTTTAATTAATTTAATGCAATTGAAAAATACATTATGAATTTATTAAAATTAATATTAAACTAAAAAAATAACAATAAAAAGATACAAACTTTATTTACCCAGAAGAACTGAAAAAATAGAAACTTTAAGATCCAAAAATGAGTGATATTTTATGATTATATAAATAAATTAACTAAAATTATTTATTCTAAAGATGTGGTGTACGTATCGTATCGTGTTCGTGTCTAGCTGCCATAATATCAAAAAAAATATTACTGTATACAACTTTTCTCATGCAAATAAATGGGTTAACATCATGAATTCTATTTTTGTCCCGTTATGAAGTAACTCTATTACAAGAAAATTCATTCACACCATCTCACATTCCATGCAAGTCAAATATATTCGAAACAAAAGTTCGATCCAACGTACTCAACTACCACGGTAATATAGCAAGTGCAAAAAAATTTCTTTTTTGTCAATCTCAAATTCCTTTCTTCTCCAATTACTATAACAATTGTTGTAATGATAATAGAGTATCATGATTGAGAATGGTAATGTACATAACCAAAATTGGTAAAAGAGTGAAAAAGATTGTGGTGGTTGTGGATGAGGGCGACGGTGGTGCTCCGCTCCCAAATATCATTCCAAAGTAGTCGGCGTCGTCGCCATTGGACCCACCACCACTACCGGCGGCAGCGGGGGTGGTGCTACCACTGAACCCGGGGGACATGCTCACACTACCTTCACTGGTAGTTACACCAACACATCAAAATAATGTAAGTGAATGAACTAAGAAACAAAACTATGGTTTGTCATGTTTAAATGTTTAAGATCATACATATTAATTCAGGGACTAATTGATTAATAATGCAAGTGACCAGGTCCCAAGTATCCAAGGCAACATTATTAATTTATATGTGTATATATAAGAATAAATAGATGTATTTAAAATGTATTAACATCAATATGAATATATCAAGCCTGAGAAAAGAAAGTTAGGAAACAAGTGGGACCAAAATAAGGAAAAAAAAAAATTAGAGCAAACTCAGCCCATAGACATTTCCGAGAGATGCTATGTTTAAACTTTCTACATCAATCATGTTTTTATTTTTTCCAAATATTAAGATAAGATAAGATAACGTATATGCACCCCATTTTAGACTCTATTTTTCAAAACTGTCCATTTTCATAATTAATCAGAACTCGACTGTTTGACATTGAAATTATATCAATAAAACTATGCTGATGGGCACATTATATCTACCCTATTGTAACAAAAAATTATAGGGGAAGTAAATCGGGATAGTAAAAGCAAACTCCCGAACACTGCGATTTATGACCAACCAAAATGATTAACCTAAGCATTTGCATCCCTTAATGACCAACCAAAATGATTAACCTAAGCATTTGCATCCCTTACATGCTTATTCGGTCATTTTAAGTGCAATAATGTTATCATAGATCAATCTTGTAAATCAATGCGTACAGTCAGATGAATTTTTTCTCCAATTAAATTCTCTTTCAAAATATTGGGGAATTGACAGGAATCATTTTCAAATTCAATAAGAATGGTTTTTCTTCCAACCATCTAATTTCAATTCATAATGACCTTACCAACCTCTCAATTATAATATCCCGTAAGAGTCAATAGGAAGCACTTGAGTAGCAAGACGATCTTAGATATCTAGTGGGAGAAATTATTGAATAATTTTGAATTACATGGTTCAGACCAATCACACTCCGAAAAAATAATTGTTCGGACATATAAAAAATCCGAGCATCCTTATTAGTCATTAATAAAAATGCTCGGATTCAACTTAAAAGGCCGGTTGATTAGAATCCGTGCCACTTAGCAAGGAATAGTGGTAGACGGAAATAAATAAAAAAAAATTACGAAAGTAAGGACTACTAAAGCAGGTATATTTTCTCTTTCCTTCGTATTTTAACTTCAAAAAACGGTTCGGGGAGGGCAGAATAGTAATATCATAAATGTGAAATAGGAAGGTATGGGCCAGAGTGAATGACTTTTTCCATCAGAGGAGCGGCTACTTGTCTAGTTGAAGTTTTAATACAAGGAGTGTGACCACTTTTATTTTTCATTTCCATGAAAGATAAAAGTAGGTCCCATAAATTGGCTGGAGTGCAGATCTAAAGAATATTACATGTAACAAAGGACACCAAACATGACCTGTGGGTGTGTGCCCTACCTTCACCCTCCAACCATTAGCCACCCCTATACATTACACACATATTTCACTGCCTACACACATGCCCAAAACCCTTTTAGCATGGCCTTTTGATCTTTACACTGTGCACCACCCCTTGGGAGAAAATATTAAAAATTCAAGATATTGGGTAAAATGCACCGATCTTTCATGAGATTTGGTTCAGTTCCACACAATGATTATAATTGATACTCCCTCTGCCATGTATGATAGGTCTTTCTTCACGAAATGAACTTTTTAAGGGAGTTGGTTTTATGTTATTTTATACCAACTTTGCCCTTGTTGATGTGTAGGAGTATATTGTAGGCCCCCGTGTTTTGAAAATATAAGAAGGGTAATATGAGAATGTTGGAAGAAATATTGTATTGAGATTCTAGTTTGGACATTTATTTTGGGACAACTAAAAAGAGCAAAGTGGACTTATAATTTGGGACAACT
The DNA here is from genome assembly GCA_963922005.1 of Cornus suecica. Lineage (NCBI taxonomy): Eukaryota > Viridiplantae > Streptophyta > Magnoliopsida > Cornales > Cornaceae > Cornus > Cornus suecica. The sequence continues at coordinate 3,970,057 of OY998244.1, forward strand.
AAAAAGAGCAAAGTGGACTTATAATTTGGGACGGAAGGAGTATTTATTATAATGAGTATCCCCTATTACTCAATAACAATAAATCCGCTTTAGGTACGTAGATAAAAAGTATTTTGTCAATATGTTAGATCATATAACTGAAGAACATTTTTAAAAAATTAGTAACAAAGTCACTCTAAATAACGACATTCGAGTTCTAAACACTAATCATAAACACTAATCATAGTCATGTTGATCCAAACCACTTTTTTATTTACACTTAAACGATCGGCTTAAATTGCATTACACACTGTCAACACAAACAGTGGTGGAGCTCAGTCCGTGACACACTTTTTTAACTGTGATTAGTTGTAAAATACATCTGAATTCCCTTTTGTATACATTATATTTATACATACATATATGTGAACTGAAGTCCCATTCCTCAAGACTTCAATAATTTTAAAATAAGGGACACAAAAGTCATTTGTTAATCCAAAGAAACCCCAACCCAAAACCAATCAAGGAAGGATATACTCGTTTACAATATAAAAACACTTCTTGAAAAAGGAACACAGAAGAAGTCAGTTGTGTAGGACAACTCAAGACAGTAAGTAAAGCTGATGGACAGTTAGATTCTCAATCCCCTGATCACGTGCCCTACTGTCCCATTATATACAATATATATATATATATATATATATGAGTATATAGTATGGCCGTAGAGCTGGTAAAATTGGACACGAGACGAAAATTCGACACGACCCGACACGAACACGACACGACACGGTTTAAGGTCTTAAATGGATTGACACGAAAATATAAGGGTCAACCCGAACACGACACGTTTGACACGATTACTGTTCATATTTATCTTTATTTTTATATTTTTCTCTTCTCTAATTGGTTATGAATTGAAATATATCAATAAAATAATATTGGATCGTGTCAAAATCAATTTAATTTTGTTAATAATAGGTTAAAATTTACCTCTAAAATGGATTATGTCAAATTTAATTTAAAATATTATAATAAATAGGTTAAATGAATTAGCATTTGTATGGCTTAGGCCTTTGTTTATTTTTATATCATCTTACCATTAAAAAAAAAAAAAAAATTACATAATTTACATGGATCGACCCGAACACAACACGACACGACACGTATAATAACGACACGATATCGACCCGACAAGAACACGACCCGTTGACACGAATCGGCACCCTTAAGTATGGGGGTTTGGAAACAGCTGGTAGCGTGTGGTGGAAGAAGTGGAAAATGAGGTGCAAGTATCAAATTCTAACAACCACTATTCTGACAAAACCTGAAAAAAAAGCTGTCAAAAAGTACCATAATGGCAGAGGGGTATTTTGGTAAATTATGGAAAACTGATATTTATCTAAAAGACGAGAATACCCCTGAGTTGACACAGGTAGACTAGAGATGACAGGTAATTCAGTTAAAAGAAAAAGTTGGAAGAGTAGTTTAATAGAGTTTACCTGGGCCCACCAAGGACACCGGCGTCGATGGTGAGTTGGTCGACCAGGTTAGCGGACTTGGGCTCGAGACTTGAGGCCTTGGCGTACTGGGTGCTGAGCCCAGGCCCAGAAGCCACGAAGAATGCTCCATTTTCCATTACGTCCCCTTCTGTTCTCCAGTTCCAATCTGACCAATCTCCTTCGTTTGTCTCCACGCGCTTCGTCACCTGTCAAATATCAACCAACACAGATAGTCATTTTATCAATCGCTGAAAATAGTGCATTATAGTGTGTGATGAGAGATGTTGATGTTTGTACATTAACATGACATGGGTTGGCAACCACACTACAACCCACTTGACATTGTTTGGTGTGTTCAGTGTACAAGTTGGTTCTATAGGTACAGGACAGATTAATTGGCTCGAGGCATGCATGGTCAACATTAGCATATATATATATATATACTTTCAGAGAAAATCAACATCAGTGGCCATGTTTGTTTTGAGATAAAAGAAAGTTAAACTCGGTTAGCAAAATAGAATTACAAATCTATGGTTTAATCCATAATTATTAATTGATGTTGCACATTTTTAATTTTCTCAAGCTTTTTAAATTTGATTGGGACTATTATGTCAAGTTGGATACACAAGTCTTTTCAAGATGTGGACTCAGGTGTTGAATCATCACATGGAACCTATAGAAGTTAAAGCCCACATGACCATTTTTCTGTATTTAAAATTTTCTATTTCTTCAACTATCAAAGTGTCAAAGACAACTTATATTATATTTACAACAAAACTTTTGACCTCAATTCACTACCAACTGTCATGGTGAAATTCCAACCTGAACCACCACTTTGCTAGCAAGAAGAAGCTGAACTAGTTGTTTCACACATGCGATCTTTCGATGAAGCGCGGATACTTCGTTTTTGAGTACCCTACCCGTGTTGGACACAGCTAAAAGTGTCCTGAAAAATAAATAGTTTAAGACACGACTAGAACCCATGTTTAGACCCTTCAAAATAGATTTCTAAATAATTATCGATAGCGTTTAACATGCAAATCCCAAAAAAACAGTAAATAGGAACATGCGCTCTCAACATGAACTACAAAAAATTGAAAGCCAATGGGTGGAGCGTGTAACCACGCGCCTCCACATCGAATTGGCACCAACCACACTTTCCATCCACCTATATACCTTTCCAACAAAAGTCAAAAAGTTTCCTCAAACCAAATAAAATAAATTAATCAAAAAATTCAAAAAAATTAAAAATAAAGAAATAAATAACCCACCTCCTTCGCGTCCGGGTTGGTCGGCGCAATGTAGCGATTCCCCTGACTGTTAATGGTGGGGTTAGCGCTACCTCCGATAGCATACATCTTCCATTCCGTGAAATCATTATTGACCACGTGTATATACCCGCGTCTGCACCGAGGCATACGCTGCACCAGCGCCTCACCGAACCGGTTAAACGCAATGGTCACCTGCATACCCGAGTCCGGCAAGTACTTATCATCATGACCCAACAACATCACCTCATTATGGTGCGAAAAATAATTATTCGAAATCGTAATTCCGGTGGACCCCATTATCGCATCAATCAACCCATCCGTGCAATACCCGAGTGAGCAATGATCCACCCATATGTTCCTCGACCCGAATATGGAGATCCCATCACCGTCCGATTTGGATCGAAAACCGATGTGGGTCGGGCTCGAGCGTATGTTAGTGTTTCCAGCGGGGACGCAGTGGTGGACATGGATGTTGTGGATGATAATGTTGCTGACGTACTGGAGGGTAATGCAGCCGCCGCCGGTGACGTGGACGTTCGCGCCACGGCCGTCGAGGGTTTTGTAGGAGTTGAAGATGAGCTCGTATTTGAGCTTGATTAGCATATTGGAGGAGAAGATTATCCAGAGGGGTTCGGTTTGGATGACGGCGTGGCGGAGGGTGCCCGGAGTGGGGTTGGCGGGGTCGTGGTCGGAGGAGTCGGTGACGGTGTAGATCCGGCCGCCTTTGCCGCCAAGGGCGGATTGGCCGAAGCCGATGGCGCAGTCGGCGAGGCGTTGGCGGTTGGAGGACCAGTTGGGGTCGCATTTCCAGCAGTCGTCGATGGGGTTTCCGGTGAGGCAGGTCTGGGTCTTGTCCTCGGTGGTGGTCAGCATTTGGCGCCGGGAGAGAGAGGCATTGAGGGTCCTGTGGCGGGAACAGAGCAAAACAGAGTGAGAAACCCTAGAAAATGAGGGGAAATTATTGAGATTTTTGTTGGGTTGGTTTGAAATTGGGGGAAAAGTGAGTCACCCAGATGGTGAAATGGTATAATGCACAAAACCAGATGGGGAGTTTCTTGTTCTTTTCGTGTGTGTGTGTGAGTGTGAGTTTCTGAAAATAATTTTAAAATAATCATAAAAGCCCTAAAATGAAAAGCACAGAAATGTGGGTTTATTTTCTTTCAATCTTTTCTGTGGAAACAAACAAACATCCAGAAGAGACTCTGGTACAATGAGAAAAACCCAAATGGGGAAGAACTCCGAAAATGAGCAAAAACTATACATTTTGTTATTTTGGGCTGAGATTGTGCGGACAGAGAGGGTGACCCAGATGGTAAAATGCTGTAATGAAAAAAACCCAGATGTGGTTTTCTGTTTTTTAAACTTTCTCAAAGCAATGTGAAAATAGAATCCCCCAAATCATAAGCCCTTGAATCAGTGAAACACAGATTTGCATTTTTTTTTTGTGAAAACAAATAAACAAACAAAACCCAGATGAGATAATACTGCAATGAGAAAAACCCAGAAGTGGATTTGTGTGGTTTTGTGAGTAATGTTTACCTTTGGAGTTCTTGAACAACAGCTTCAGGGTTGGGGTGTTGATGGGGGAGGGTGAGATTGAGAGTGGCTGTAATGAGGGGAGAGAGAGAGGTTAAGAGGCAGAGTAAGAGAATGCAGGTGAGTGGAAACATCTTTCAAGTAGAGCAATAATGGAAGAATAATTGAAGAGCCAAAGGTTGTTGTATGCTTTCAGTTAAAGAACTCAAGAAGAGAAGCCTCTTTCGCATAGGAAGCTACAAATATTGGGAAAATGTGATGTGATTATATAATGATAAAAATTAAATATAAATTAATGGTAATAACAGTGGTTAATTGATGGAAAATGTGGTAGCTCTAGCTCTCTTGGGGAGAATCTTGGAGATGAGAGAGAGCAGAGGAGAGAGAGTTATCTCTCTGCTTCCCTTGCAGTTTCTAACACTCACTTGCATAATTGCACTCATAAATTGCTATCAAATCACTATGAAAGGTAAAAGGGTAAATACAGTAAATACTTGAGAGAGAGAAGGAAGGGAGAGGCCTTGAAGATTCTTTTAACTTTATTGCACTCAAAACAAAATGCAACTGTACATTTTTAAAGTCATATGTGTAGACAAAATTGCTATAAACAGATTAAAACAATATCCTACCTCCTAGAGTGTTTTAAAAACATTATAATTTTTTTTAACAAATAAAAAACTGATTATAATTATAAAAGAAGTGCATTTTCAGCAAACTGGATTAAGGAGAAAATTTCAGTTTGGATCTTCATAAAACTGTTTTGGCCAAAATGACAGCAACCCCCTATTTGTTATACTTTTCCAACTAACCCCCTAAATTACAAATAATCTCCTGAACTATTTAATTTCTCACAATTTCCTCCAAATCCATTCCAAAAGACTATGCTACCATTTTTAGTAAATTTATTTTTTAGTCATCTTATATCAATATTTTTTCTCTTATTTGAAATATCAATTAAACCATTCACTTCAATTAATTAGTGTAAATATATATATTTGTAAGTTGGAACTACTTTGTTTTTAATAGTAATTAACTTGTTATTAAACTTTGATTTAACTAGTAAAATTTACTATCCTAAATTTAAACATTTTTACCTCAATTTTATATATATATATATATATATATATACATATAACTTAAGGATTAAGGCATCTACCATAACACAAAAGCTCACTAAAAAGTCAAAATGCTGTTTCATTTGTATTTCTGAAAACTGTTTTTGAGAATTTTGAGAACAATTAAAACATTTTTCAGAACTGAAAATCAAAAAACCATAACGAAGTCTGCTTGGTTCAGTTTTCTGAAAATTCAATTACAAAAATGACTGTTTTCGCATAACTCATTTTTATTGTTCTAAAAAACTGTTCTCTATTCTTAAAATTTTGAAAATTTTTTTTAAAAATACAAGTCAAGCAAACCCTAAATATCCAAATATTTAGGGTAAAAAATATATAAGAAAAAAATTCAATGGGGCCACTACCCCCACTGGTTCTTAGATGTATTCGTAGCTATAAATCTTGGCAATTAAAGAAAAGTCAAACAATAATACAAACATGCATGAGTGATGAATTTATTATAGCGCCGGTGGCTCTCACTGAATTTTTTAATTTTTTTTTACATTTTTTCTTGAAAAAATATCATATTTATGCTTATGCCCGTACTAAAATTGAGAATATCACTTATCTGCCCTTGCTAAAAAAAAATTCAAATCCGCCCCACTCATGTAGAAATCTAAATCCGTCACTAAATGCATGCATAATTTTGTGCATACTCTTAAGCAAATGGGTTGAAGGAGGCTATGTATTTGGTTAAATGCATGGATCTCAATAAACTTTTAAAATGTCAAATATTTTCTTTGATTTTCTAGACACTATAAGCAAAATACGAACCCAATTTTGCTCTATCTTTGTTGTCTGCTCTGTTTTTTTAAAAGAAATTTTGGTGGAATTAAATGAGCCCCGCTTCGACTTTATGTCTGTTTTTCCCTCAACTACCAATTAGTTTTCCACATAAAAATTAAAACAAGTAAAGCGCTATTAAATTGACTAATAAGGAACGTTTTGAATTTTGATTTGTTGAAGACATGCATGCAAACTGAACTTCATAAATTCCAAGAGACAAAGCCCTTTTCATGAGTTGGGCAAACACAAGACTTTTGAGAACAAAACTCAAAAGTCCTTTTCACTGCTTACAAATAAGCCCATTGGAAGCCCAGTTGGAGCCTTTTTGTGTCATCTTATATTCTTCCTCTACACAAGTGGTGGCCTTGGCGGCTTTACAACTAAGAACGTACTGGTTAATAAGGGCGGTCCTTGAAACCCGAAATATTTAGTACTTGTTTGGAAACTGATTTTAAGCTGAAAAAAATAAATTTGGGCTATGAATTATAAACCAACTCATATTTAGCTGGATGTGGGTTGGTTTAACAATACCGAATCATGGTATACCATTGGCCCCATTTTACAAACCATCTCAATACATGATTTTTGTATGATATGGTTACTCTTGATAGAAACCAAAACCATTGTTTCCTCCAACGAAGCCCAAAGCAATCCAAATTTGGTGTACCATTTTGAAGAAAGAACAAAATCCTGAAAACTTAATGTATTTTATTTTTTTTGTTTTATTATTTGTGATAGGTAATCAATTACTGAATAATTTATGGGGAGGTGTTGTCAAAAAAAATTTAAATGGTAAAAAAAATATTGAAATTTCAAATGGAATAAGATTATAAATTTTCAAACTACATATATGAACCAATTGAATAATTCTTGCAATATGGTGAAATATTATTATCTAATATTAATATTTTTTGTAAAAAAAAAATTCATCCTTAAATGTATTTTTATTTATATATTTCAATTTTTAGAACATATATACTTACAAATAATTATTATAAATAAATAAAAATGTCAAACCATTTCAAGTTACCAAACATGGTTTGGTTTCAGAATTTTAGACCATACTAACTCTACCAAACATTGTTTGATTTCTTCAACTTTACTTTTTCTCAGACCAAAATCATCAACATCAAACATGATTTTAGTTCAGAATAAAACCAAATCACACAAAATCCAAACCAAACCATTTGCCAAACAGACACTTAGAGATTCTAGCGAGACCAAATGTGGGGCCCTTTACACGGGTTTTACGCCCTTATAAATTATAAATATAAAAAAATATTAATAAATTAATTAAAGATATTAGTATTGAAAATTTTAAAAATAGATTTAATTTTTTGGTATTGTCGTGAAAAATTATTGTAGTGTGAGTGCAGCTAGCAATCACGAGACCCCTAAGTGTACTCATGTGAAAATTTGTATACGTCATGCGAGTGCGGCAATCACCAGAGCCCTAAGTATAGTTTTTAAACGTTGTGCGAGTGTGACAAGAGTCTTCTAGCCCTAATTAGAATACTGGTTAGATTTGATTTAGACTTTAGTTTCATTTGATTGAAAAATTCATTAATTTTTTTTAGTCTATATTAATAGTAAGTGAAATATAAAATTGGGGGCCCTAAATTAGAAAATTGGATTAAGATTTAGTACAAATTAGAATATTATACAAATTATATTTTTTTGGGCACTATGGAAAAACAAAATAAAATAAAATTTGAAGCCCTAATTTGTGTAATTATATTAGGCTTTGTTTTGAATTGAATTAAAAAATTAATTATTATTTTTAAAATTTATAGAAATATTAATTTATTTTTAAAAAAATACAAAAAATAAAATAAAATCGAGTGGTGGCTTGAATATTTCATATTATCCTCTGGCATATTCATTGTTGGCTATTTGTCTCCCTCAGCGGATTGAGAATCAAGGAGGAAAGGTATATACAGCCGCGGTATTGGACTATATGCAAGATTTAATACTGGCTCCTATCACACAGTGGTTTCTAATTGAGTGATTAATACTAATGGTCAAAGACTAATATATGGGATAATAATTAATGTCCAACAAAGACAGCTATCATTGCTAAGATAAGATTAGAATCTCTTTACCAAAGGTTTAATGACCAAGAGGTACTTGTTCACAAATGAGACGTTAACAATTGGAGCATGAGTGAAGACAATGTGTGTAAGTTTTTTAAAAAAATAAATAAATTATAATTTCATTTATAAATAGTTTACCTTAGATATCAACATCAAATGAACCGAAAATAGAAATCAGTCATTGAATCGCCTTTGTTAAAAACTTAAAATTAGCTTACAACTTGTTGGGAGTATTGAATTTCTTCTCACAATTTCACACACAAATTCTAAATAAAACAAATGAAAAAACACAACTTTCTTATGTCGCTCTTGGCAGCAAGTATAGACCTAGAAATTTAGGTAAGTGGGGGCCAGAATTATTATTATTTTAAATCCAGTGAGGATTTTAGGGGTTTCTTAAAAAAATTCAATGGGGACATAAATGTCCCTCCCCCACTGGGCCTTGAGTAGGTCCGTGGCAAACCCAGGTAGTCACCTAAGGCCTCCGGTTCATGGGACCCCAAATTTTTTATTTTTTATTTTTTCTCATAATTTTAGTCACTTCTTTCTTATTGTATTCTCTCTCCCCGCTATTATCTTCCCTCAACCTAGCCTTGATTTGTATACACTTGTATTTTTAATTTCGTGTTGGTCAAAATTTTCCACAGCTTATTTACTAAACAAGTTTAGACAATTTAAAAAGTCCAAAACTCAAAAGAAAACTATATCACCCAATTTATACAGGTAAGTGGACCGGTCCGGTCCAATTCCATGTACTGATTCCAAACTCAACAGTACAAAACTATGAAATTTTAAGCCACGCCACTTTTAAGTTTAAAGGGAACTCCGGCCCATATTAAGTTAAAGTATTCGTATATGATGTATATATATCAAACTTTGATTGTTTTTATTTTTTGCATACGGTGTATCAACGTTTTGTTTTTATTTAGTTATTTATTCTACATGATGTATCCAATAATACATCTAATCTAAGTAAAATAAAAGAGGTTTTAAGCAACATTCATACCAAATTATTAAAAAAAAACTATAAATATAGTTAGTGCTCCATAAAATGAAATGAATCACGGAGAGCCTCACATGCCTTTTAATATGAATCATGTTACACGAGTTATGAAATCAGTTCATGTAATACATTCAAAAAATGATCTCTTTCAGGTCTAAATCACATGGAGATCCTCCTTGGGATTAGACCTTTTAATATTAATAACAATTTCATCATTCTTATACTCCATATCTATAAAGTAAATTTAAAATATTATATAAATTAAAATAAAATTGTACCAATTCCAAACAAGTCGTATCATAGATTATCACTTGATTACATATCATTTATCGTCCTCACTATTATTATAAGCAGAAATAAACTTATCATTATGATATTTCGTTGTCAATTCATATATATATATATATGTATGTATATATTTTCTCTGTCCGAAGATAAGTGTCTACTTTTTTAACTTTATCCCTCCCAAAATCAATGTTCATTCTCGAATTTTAATATAATATAATCTTATACTTTCTCAACTTCTCATTCTTCATTAACTTCAAAAAATAATGGACCCTACTAAAAACTAAAATTATACTATATTTTAAAGAGTAAAATTAAAAAAATAAAATATTCTAAAAATAATTAAAAAGTTAAATGTGTACACTTTTTTGGGAGAGAGAGTATAATTTTGAGTGGGGCGTTCCTTTCACCACTAATCATGAAAATTTTGACATGAGGGCCCAATATCTGTCAACCTCTCACATGCAATGGCAATGAAATATGGAAAAGTGCGATCTTCTTGTAACAAGAAAACCGCGTTCGTGCACGAACAGAAAAAGAATTAATTAATTAAAAAAAAAAAACAGAATGCTCTATTCGGTCCATTCTTATTTAATTTAATAAAGATCGACATGACACATAATATTTTTGAATATTATAAAACAATGTGATGGCATTATATTCACAAGTTAGCTAGTCATGTCTAACTGTTAAGGATTCTACAAAATCCTATCAAGATTCAAAAATATATAATAAGACATTAATTCAAACCAATTGGATGTCATTCTGTAATTTATCACTTACCAAAAGATAGAAATTACAATTATAAATATTTAATTTATAGCAATTATGAATCTTTTAATGTTCATAAGAAACATGTACTTGTCTTGGGAAAATTCGAACCTTTGGAATATTTTAATAGGATATAGCATATGTATATACATTCTTAAAAGGGTAAATTACACTTACACCCCCTCAAGATATGATTTATTATACTTACACCCTATATCTTTATGATAATTACAGTTTCACCCCTCAAAGTCATCAAAGCTCAATTAAGATGACCGAAAAAGTGAAATAACATATATACCCATGGATATTTTTCAATTAGGGTGTAAAAAATTGGATTTTTTATCTGATTTCCCCTAATTATCCAATTAGGGTGTAAAAATTGGGGCAAAATGAAAGCACTAATCTAGTAGACTAGAGCAAAAATGTTCATAACAATAAAATTGGGGGTATTTTAGACATTTCACCTAGTATTGATCATGTTTGACCACGCCGGAAGTTCATCCTAAGGGAATATTTGTTATAACTTACAAATTTGAAGAGGTAAAATTATAATTATTCAAAGAACAGAGGGTGCAAGTATAATAAATCATATCTCAAAATAGTGTAAGTGTAATTTACCCTTCTTAAAATAAAAAGCACGTATATTTGTCTCAATGAAACTTAAACATTCTTGTGCTAATACAAATGTTGTTATTATATATTATTAATATTTAATATAGAAATGATATTACACGGATTTGTTTGGTTCAAAAATATAACTGATGACATTTTTAGTGAGGGATACCGGAGGGGAAGCTCGAACCTATCTATTTCAAATGAGGTGAGCTATCCGTAATCTTCTTGTAGCTAAGCAAATGTGGCTTTGTGAGCTAGTTAAACCTTGAGATTTAGGACGCGCTACGAACTTCCTTCACTTTAGATATTATTTAATATAGTTGATTAAGTTCACATATTAATCGTTGTTTTGTCTGATGCGTTAGATATTGTATGATTTGTAATGCTTTTGGAAATTGTCGCAACACCGATACTTGTCCATATTATCCTATTACATTGTTACCACAATCAAATTAAATTGATACCGTGACGGCGAATTATAACATGAATCTAAAATAAATAAATAAATCAATCTTATAAATAAATTTGATAAATTAGTATGAACTATTTCCCTACTTAATAATCAAACATCATTTAGGCCATGTTTGTTTACCGGTTATGGTCTCATTTTTCTGGTCTGGTCTAAAAAAAATATAACCAGACCAAATTGAACCAAAATGACATTTTTTAGGATCAAAATTTTTGATGGTTGTATCTGGTCTGGTTACAAATAATTGAACCAAACTCATCATATTCAACCAGACCAAAATCATTTTTGCCCAAATAATTGAACCAAAGCATTATCCACAAACGATCGTCGATTGAACCAAAAGCCTCCCACGAACCCTTTCCACTCATCGTCGCCTCTCCACGAACCCTAGATTGAAGTCGATTCCACTCGTCGCCTTGTACAAGTAGAGGAACCCTCACTCTCCAGATTCGCCTTCGCTCTACGATAAGCGTCCAAGGTTAATTCGATTTCTCTCTTCGATTTCTCGATTTCCTCTCTTTACTGTGCTTGATTTGTAATATGGGTGGAAATATATACATATATATATATATATATGTATAGCTATGTGATAGATCTATTCTTGAAAGCTCATTTGTGTGTTGTTTCAATTTAGGGTTTTCTTGTTGAAATATTAGGGATTTTCTGAATTGAAATTGAGACTTTTCGAGTTTAAGGTTCAATTCTGGGTTTGAAATTAAAGGAACTCTTTGGAATGATGAATTAGATCCATCTATTGATGTGTACATCAAACCATTATTGGGTCCATGTTGCCCAATTCAACTAGAATATGCACAATTTATCTACGATTGTAATCCAACCATGCTTCCTATCAAGTGTGGTTTAATTAATTCCTAAATTATGAGTTGATTTGCATTTACGTCATACTAGTCTCTTAAATACTATTTTCAGTTAGGTGAGACTATAATGGACATTACAAACAAAGTTGTTTTGTACATATGATATAAGTTATTATAGGTTGAATTTGTTGGAGATGATTACATTTTTTCCAACTCAAAAAATTGGTTGTTGACCTAATGGTTAATGGGTGTTTGGTTACTGCTTCAGTTTCATACGCTCCTTAACCAAGGGATTAAAGTCACTATTAATCCAAAGCCTTTTTTTTTTAACTCATCAATTGCAACAGGTTAGAGGTTAGAGATCATTTTACAACAGCCAAAGAGTTTTTGTTTTCCAGTAAATAAACCATTTTATAGGAATGAAAAGAGAAAACATGTTGGAATGAATATATATATATTTTTAACTCATCAATTGCAACATGTTAGAGTTTTTTTTTCCGGTAAATAAATCATTTTACAACAGGTTGGATTACAATCCTAGATAGATTATGCATATGCATTCCTATTTTTAACTGTGATCAAGTTTCTTAAGCATATTTGTGTATATAGGGAAGGTTACCCACTTTGCATCATTCCTATTGAAATCTGTATAAGTAGTAGAACCTTGAGGGATATGTTTAACTGTATGATAATTATTAGGACATTGGAGTTCATAGTACTCATGGGACCTTTATTATGTGCAGACTTACTATATTTTAACATGTCCTTGAAGTCATTTTCTTATTTATGACAGATTACCTAGTCTGGAGTTGTGGAATTTATGATTGTTGTAATTTTATAGGTGTTCGAACATGGATGATAATTTGCATCTTTTGATGGTGAATTTACTACCTTCAAGACAATGAGATCTTGCAATCGTCTTGCACTATAATGTGTGCCGTGTGGGAAGAGCATTATACAAAACATTACAACAAACGTCATGTTAGAAATTCTACATTATGTGGTAGGTATTACATACTTGAGATCCTTTCAAATCTGTATATAAAATGTACATTGTGGCATAAGTTTCAGAAATTATAAATGACAAAAACAATTATAATGTCATATTATTGTATGCTTGGAAATCCTAGAGAAATGAGACACTCTGGGAATTGATGGATTTAGCATTGAAGGACTGATGGTGGAAGTTGTGAAGCTGATGCTTGAAGTAGTGGAAGTGGAGAACTCTTTGGAGGCCATAATATTATGAATTTTTTGTGTTTTGGGATGTATAATTTTTTAAAACAAATTGGGTTGTAAACCGAACAGTTGTAATTTTTTAAGAAGGATGGTTCATGTCAGTTTATTTTAACTATGGTGTATGTCATTTGCAATGAAAATGGTATTTTGGCAAAATATGTGTTGATCACTTGTCCCGATTATTTTTATGAATTTTTTCAATGTTAGTGAGAACATGTTAGCAATTTGGGTAATTATAAAACCAATTTCTTAGCAATTTAAGTGAAAGTGCTATCAATTTTTTTTCAAAACTAATATGATATTATCATGTAAAAAATATACAATAAAAACCTTTAAAAAGATTAATCAAACATTCCATATGCAAATTCAAAATTTATTTTAACAAATGTTTAGTTGAAAATTTTCGGTTTTTAAAGGTTATTACAGCATAAAAAATATAATCAATATTTTTACAAATTAATTTTTTGGGTTTTAAGGTTATTACAACATATAAAGTATATTCAATATTTTCATAATTTTCTAAAAATTTAAGATCAAACCAGTTTACCAAATATGGTCTGGTTCAAAAAAGTTTGGAATCAGACAGTTTACCAAATATGGTCTGATTCCAGTTTTCTCAGACCAAGATTATTAGACCAGATCGCTTACCAAACAAATTTTCAGAATATCGCACAGACCGGACCAGACCGGTATCCAAACGGAGCCTTTGTTTTATGTTAATGGTAGAGGATGTGGGACTCACACGGAAAGAGTTGGATAGTCATTGTCCCCTAACAGTGACTTCTCCGAATTGGTCAAATGGAAGCCGTTATGTTTCCCTCCGAATACTAATTTTTAGTCCTAAAGTGCTGCACATTTTTCCATTTTAAGTCCTTCCCTACCAGCGTGTGTTTGTGTGTGAGAGAGACACTGTTACTGATCATGGATTTTAAACCTCCAATTTTTTTAGCATCACTAAATTGAGAGTTGAGACAAATAAATTGAAATATCAAACATTATAAGTAAAACAACACACACACATATATATATATATATATATATATATATATATATATATATATATATATATATATATTAGAGTCCACAAATATATGTAGAGTTTGTTTGAGATTGTGCTTGTGAATAGAAGACCAAATGTGGAACTGAGGAGCTGCTTTCTGCATGACAAAATTTTGCCACTAGTTGTCTATAATCTATATCTCAATTTGTCAAAAAGAAAACCTAAGCATGTACTCTCAAAGCAAAAAAAAGTAAGAAGAATGAAATGGCTTTAATCATTTCATAGTACTGGCTATTTTTCTATATAATCTATATAGATTTTCTGACCACTTAGGGCCTGTTTGGTTGAAGGGTTTCTGTTTCTGTTTGTGTGTTTTGGTTTAAAACACATGTTTGGTTGGATTTTTATGTTTGTGTTTCCAAACCACATTAAACAAACACTTGCCTCTTTTAGTACAAAATGAAAAAACCAAAATTTGGTGTTTTTTCACTCCACTATTTATAAAAATGAATTTGGTCTTACTATTTATTTATTATTTATTATAATATTTATTTATGTATTATTATTTTTCTTTTTTTATTATTTCTTCATTTATAATATATTTTATTATTTTATTATTTATATTATTAAATTATTATTTATATTATTGTTTATTAATTTATATATTAATTTATAAATATATTCTATTTATTTATTTATTATTATTTCATTATTTAATTCATTTTATTTATAAATTATTTATTCATTTTTAATTATTTAAAAATATATTTTTATTAATTTAATATTAATTTATTATTATTATACTCATTTTTTATTATTATTATGAAGTATTTATTTGTTATTATATTTACTTATTATTTATTTATTATTATTATTTATTTCATTTTGTTTATTATTTATTATTAAAAATAATTTATTATTATTATTTATTATTTAGTCCATTTATTATTATTATATATATATATTTATTATTGTATTTATTTATTATTTATTTCATTTTGTTTATTATTTATTATTTTTATTATATTTTTAAATATGTTTTATGTAATTTATTATTTATTTTATTAATTTATTATTATTATTTATTATTTAGTCCATTTATTATTATTATATATATATATTTATTATTGTATTTATTTATTTTTTATTATTATTTATTTCATTTTGTTTATTATTTATTATTTTTATTATATTTTTAAATATGTTTTATGTAATTTATTATTTATTTTATTAATTTATTATTATTATTTATTATTTAATCCATTTATTATTATTATATATATATATTTATTATTGTATTTATTTATTTTTTATTATTATTTATTTCATTTTGTTTATTATTTATTATTTTTATTATATTTTTAAATATGTTTTATGTAATTTATTATTATTATTTATTATTTAGTCCATTTATTATTATTATATATATATATTTATTATTGTATTTATTTATTTTTTATTATTATTTATTTCATTTTGTTTATTATTTATTATTTTTATTATATTTTTAAATATGTTTTATGTAATTTATTATTTATTGTTTAGTCCATTTTTTTATTATTATATTTATTTATTATTATTATATTCATTTATTATTATTATTATATTATATTTTATTTATTATTTATATTATTAATTATTGATTTTTAATTTTTTAATTTCAACCCAAAAAACATCCCTATCAAACATACTTATGTTTTTGGATGAATAAACAAAAAAACCAAAAACCTGTTTTTTTTTTATTTCAACACAAACACAAACACAAACACAGCTCTACCAAACAGGCCCTTAAGGATTTCATTATTCAATTTTATACAATACAATCATTCTTATGACTGCATTTTCAAAATTTGCAACTACAAGAGTCTAGTCTGAATTTGTGTGAGTTGATGTTCTTTACCTCACGATATGAATAAATATGTAAATATCAAAACACATAAATGAAATTTCATATAGATAAAAAAAAATGGTTTAATTTCAGTAATCCTCTATATTATTGAATTTAATCAACTAACCCCTTATGTCTGGATTGTCCCTATACTTTTCAATTTCATCACATTGCCCCTCATCCTCACATTTCAGTCAAAATACATAAACTACTCTCAATGTATATATTTTGGAAATATATATATGTATATATTTTTTGAGAAAAAATATATATTTTTCGGAAAATAATATATATTTCGGAATATATATATATATTTTAAGGAAAAAAAATATATTTTTTGGAAAAATTATTGATTCTCCTCTAATCAAGTTTTCTACAAAATGTCAAGGTCTACCTAACAAACCAAGCACAAGTGACTCATCTGCTCAGATTGATAAATTATTAAAAGCCTTAGAATCTCAAATGATCAAGGACGAAAAACCCCTCATAGTTCTTAGTTTTGGTTCTCATAACAATACTGATAACTCTGAAACCTCCTCTGCAGAAGATACATATAAAGATATATGTAAGTTAGAAAATGCCTTTAAGATTAATAGAATCACACACCGACCAGTTAACCCTATCAGTCTTACAAAAAATTGATATCCCCAACCTACTCCTGTCGATATTCAATATGAAGAACGAATCTTCCAAAACCAATTTTTTGTGTCATCTAAAAAAATTTATGAATGGAATATTGATGGATTATCAGAACAAGAAATTCTAAACAAGTTAAACCACCTTTCTATGACAACCAATAGTTACCTCACACATCACAATATGCCTTAACCTGATATTGTAGAATTACTCACCTCTGAATTTTCTGGTATGTTACGAAATTGGTGGGATAAACATCTTACCCAATAAGCACGAGACAATATAACACATGCAGTCCAAAAAACAGAAGATGGAACCCCTATTTTTAATGAAGAAATTGGCCTCGGACTCCCTGATGGATTAAATACATTAATTTATACAATTATATATCATTTCATTGGCAGACCTAGTAACATTACTTCTAGAATTCATGATCAACTTAGTAACCTTAGATGTCCTACATTGAGTGATTTTAGATGGTACAAATATACTTTCTTGTCACACGTTATGTTACGAGAAGATAGTAATAAACCATTTTGAAAAGAAAAATTTATTAATAGATTGCCCAGCCTTTTCTCTCATAAAATACATACAGAACTAAGTAATCCTACTAGTGTTATTGAATATGATAATCTAACCTATGGTAATATTATTAGTCTAATCCAGAAAGTTGGACTCAAAATTTGTATAGATATGAAAATTAATAATCAACTCAGTAAAGATAAAAATAAGACTAAATATGAAATGAGAACATTTTGTCAACAATATGGATTACCCCCAATTGCGCCATCTCAGCAAACAAAGAAATCAAGACAAACAAAATCCTTCCCAAAATGTTCTACCCGCCATTATAAAAGATATAATAAAAAATTATAGCATAATGAATTTTATGATAGAATTTTTTAAAAAAAGAACGAAAAATATACGAGGAAAACAAAACCTTTTGAGAAAAACAATAAAACTGCTCTAACTAAAATTCCATGTTATAAGTGTAGTAAGAAAGGTCATTACGCAAGAAATTATCCTATAAAAAATAAAATTAATCAATTAGAAATTCTTAATGAAACTAAACAATAAATTTATACAATTCTTGAGTTAAAAAATACGAGTGACAGTGACACTAGTAACAATGAAATTGAATCCACTTCTTCTTCAAAATCTCCTGACACCTATCCCAGTTCACCTGATATTAGTTTTGGTGCAAAGATAGTTGTTGTACCAAGACAATCAACATGCTGAATTGTCACAAACTTAGAACCATTAATGTTCTCACCAAGGCAGAAGAACAACAACATCTTCTTCTAAATCTCATAAGTAAAGTCAAAAATCCAGATTTAAAAAATTCTTATCTCCAAAAGCTTACTAAATTATTCACAATAAACAAAGATATTCAACCCCCTACCATAAACAAACCAAATTTTAGTCTTCACAAAACTCTTGAACGATTTACTCCTAAGATATAAATCACTATACAAGACCTCCAAACATAAATCAACATAGTTAAGAAAGAAATTAAAACTCTAAAGAATGAAAACCAAGATATAAAAACCCTCTTTCACACCCAACTTAAAGACCTAGTTAAAACTTCACATCAATTTTCGGTTTCTGCTTCATCTTCCTCTGACAACACAAACCCCTTTACAGAAAATGATGAGGAAACCAATGGTTTGAATCTCATTCAAAATATGAAAAATAAAAGTCACCTTAGTTATCAATAAGGAATACCATAAGACTGTCATTACTCTAATTGACTCTGGAACTGATCTTAACTGTATACAAGAAGATTTGATTTCTAGCAAATACTATGAAAAAACAAATGAGACACCTAGTTCCGCTAATGGCAGTGCTATGCAAATCAAATATGAATTATCCAAAGTTCATAGTTGTCAAGATAATGTTTGTTTCAAAACTATCTTTGTCTTAGTCAAAAACATGACCGATACCGTCATCCTAGGCTTCCCATTTTTATATCTCCTTTATCCATTTACAATCAATAATGATGATCTCTCTACTACACATTTTGATCAAAATATTAATTTTTCCTTTTTGCAAAAATTTGCTAGTAATAAACTTAAAATTATCATTGATTATTCAGTCTCTAAAAATATTTACGTTTTTCATCATAAATAACAACATCTAAATTCTTTAAAAAAAAAAGTAATTCACAAAAGAACAGAAAGCCAACTAAGCAACCCTACCATTCAAAATCAAAAGAAAATCACATGCAATGGCAATGAAATATGAAAAAGTGCGATTTTCTTGTAACAAGAAAACCGCGTTCGTGCACGAACAAAAAAAGAATTAATTAATTAAAAAAAAAAACAGAATGCTCTATTCGGTCCATTCTTATTTAATTTTAATAAAGATCGACATGATACATAATATTTTTGAATATTATAAAACAATGTGATGGCATTATATTCGCAAGCTAGCTAGTCATGTCTAACTGTTAAGGATTCTACAAAATCCTATCAAAATTCAAAAATATATAATAAGACATTAATTCAAACCAATTGGATGTCATTCTGTAATTTATCACTTACCAAAAGATAGAAATTACAATTATAAATATTTAATTTATAGCAATTATGAATCTTTTAATGTTCATAAGAAACATGTACTTGTTTTGGGAAAATTTCAACCTTTGGAATATTTTAATAGGAAAAAGTGCATAATACCCCTTTTGCTCTAGTTCATTTACAAAATACCCCTATGTTATTTTTTGCCTCAAATCACTATCTCGTGTTTTTCAAAAGTTGCAAAATACACCCTTATGCTTTACTTAGTTTCAAATCACTATCTTGTATTTTTCAAAATTTACAAAATATCCCTATTGGTTATGTTTTACACAAAAATATTGACTATTGTACCTCTCTTGTTTTGTAATAACCCATTTAGTATTTTGTTTACTTTTTTTTCAATAATATAATTAATAATTCAAAACTTCACACACATATATTTATTTATAGGGGTGTTCAAAACCGATTCGGTTCCTTAAAAATAGGAATCACAACCGAACCAGAACCAAAATTTTGGTTTCAGTTCCAATTTCGATTCATACTATCAATTTTTTAAATTACCAAATATCAAAAGATAATATAATTTTATATATGTCAATATTTTGGTTTGTAAACATAATGATAAAAAATAGAGATAAAGAAACGAGGTGAGCTAAGCTTTAGTGAAATCCGTAATTCAATATAGTGTTACTTATAATTTAAAAAAATTATATATATATATATATATATTTTTTTTTTTATTTTTTTTTTTGGTAGCTATTCACAAAAAGTTTTTGGTAGCTCTTTTACTTATATTTTTGGTAGCTTTTTTTTTTTTTTATAATTTTAAATAGCTTTTCACGAATTATATATATTTTTTCACGAATTAAATATAGAAACATATATAAAATTATATTATCTTTTGATATTTGGTATTTATATTATATATATATTTTTTAAAAATGATTGTACGAATCGGAACCGAAATCAAAATTTTAGTTCCAGTTTGGTTCGGCACGGTTCTGTTTCCTATTTTAAGGTTGCGTTTGGTAACAGTTTGGTGCGGTGTTAGTTTTTGGTTTTGGTTTGGATTGAGTTGGATTTGGTTTGATGTGGTTTTATTTTGGTTCCAAATCATGTTTGGTGCAGATGGTTTTGGTGTGAGAAAAAGTGATGCTGAAAAACCAAACCATGTTTGGTAGAGTTGATATGGGTTAAAATATATTAATATTAATATTAAAATTAAAATTTATAATATTAAAATATATTATATTAATATTAATATTAAAATAATATTATTATAAATTTTAATATTAATATTTCAATATTAAAATTTATAAATTTTAATATTAATATTAATATAAATTTTAATGTTAATATATTAATATTAATATTAATATTAAAATTAAAATTAAAATATATTAATAACATTAAAATTTATATTAATATTAATATTAAAATTTATAAATTTTAATATTGAAATATTAATATTAAAATTTATAATAATATTATTTTAATATTAATATTAATATAAATTTTAATGTTAATATATATATATTAATATTAAAATTTATAATATTAAAATATAAATATTATATTCGGTGCTACAGTGATTCAGGTTGCTACAGTGGAGTGCTACAGTGGTTTGCTACAGTACCCGCACCATCCAAAACCATAAAAAAGATGGTTCCAAAATCCTTCACAAATTAATATATTTTAATTTTAATTTTAATATTAATAATTAATATATTAACATTAAAATTTATATTAATATTAATATTAAAATTTATAAATTTTAATATTGAAATATTAATATTAAAATTTATAATAATATTATTTTAATATTAATATTAATATAAATTTTAATGTTAATATATATATATTAATATTAAAATTTATAATATTAAAATATAAATATTATATTCGGTGCTACAGTGATTCAGGTTGCTACAGTGGAGTGCTACAGTGGTTTGCTACAGTACCCGCACCATCCAAAACCATCAAAAAGATGGTTCCAAAATCCTTCACAAATTTGGCACCATGGTTTGCTACAGTAACGGTACCATTTTTTGGCACCAAACCTGTTTACAAAACAGGGCCTAAAAGAACCGAACCAGTTTTGAGCACTCCTATAAATAAATATATGTGTGTGAAGTTTTGAATTATTAATTATATTATTAAAAAAAGTAAAAAAATACTAAAAATGGGTTATTACAAGGTAAGGGAGGTAAAATTGTCAATATTTTTGTGTAAAACATAATCAATGGGGTATTTTGCAACTTTTGAAAAACACATGGTAGTGATTTGGAGCTAAGCAAAACACAAGGGAGTCTTTTGCAACTTTTGAAAAATATAGGGTAGTGATTTAGGGCAAAAAATAACAAAAGAGGGTATTTTACAACTGCACCAAATCACATGAGGGTATTATGCACTTTTGTCTATTTTAATATAAAGGTTTTAATTGGATATAGCATATGTATATACATTCCTAAAAGGGTAAATTACATTTATATTCCCTTAAGATATGATTTATTACACTTATATCCCTTATTTTTATGATAATTATAGTTTCACCCTCTCAAGGTCATCATATCCCAATTAAGATGACGAAAAAAGTGAAATAACATATATACCCCCGGATATTTTTCAATTAGGGTGTAAACAATTGGGTTTTTTTTGTCTAATTTGTCTATAATTATCCAATTAGTGTGTATAATTTGGGGCAAAATGAAAGCACAAATCTAGTAGACTTGAGCAAAAATGTTCATATCAATAAAATTGGGGGTATTTTAGACATTTTACCTAGTATTGACCTTATTTGACCGCGCCAGAAGTTCATCTCAGGGGATATTTGTTACAACTTATAAATTTAAAGGGATGAAACTGTAATTATTCAAAAGATAAGAGATGCAAGTATAATTAATCTTATCTCGAGGGATGTAAGTGTAATTTACCCTTCCTAAAATAAAAAGCAGGTATATTTGTCTCAATGAAAACTTAAACCTTCTTGTGCTAATACAAATGTTGTTATTATATACTATATATATATATATTTAATATAGAAATGATATTACACGGATTTGTTTGGTTAAAAAATATAACTGATGACATTTTTAGTGAGGGATCACTAGAGGGGGAGCTCGAACCTATTTATTTCAAACGAGGTGAGCTATCCGTAATCTTCTTATAGCTAAGCAAATGTGGCTTCGTGGGCTAAATAAACCTTGAAATTTAGGACTCGTTACAAACTTCCTTTACTTTAGATATTATTTAATATAGTTGATTAAGTTCACGTATTTGTTATTTTGTCTGATTACGTTACATATTATCTGATTTATAATATTTTTGGAAGTTGTCGCAACACCGATACTTGTCCATATTATCCTGTCGCAATGTTACCACAATCAAATTAAACCGATATTGTGATAACAAACCATAACATTAATCTAAAATATAAACTTTTCAATCTTATAAATAAATTTGATAAATTAGTATGTACTATTTTCCCTACTTAATAATAAAACATTATTTAGGTTTATGATCATGGTAAAAGGATGTGGGACTCACACGGAAAGAGTTGGATGGTCATTGCCCCCACAAACAGTGACTTCTCTGAATTGGTCAAAATGGAAACCGTTTTGTTTCCCTCCAAGTACTAATTTTTAGTCCTAAAGTGCTCCACATTTTTCCATTTTAAGTCCTTCCCTACCGGGCTGTGTTTGTGTGTGTGAGAGACATTGTTACTGATCATGGATTTTAAACCTCCAATTTTTTTAGCAGCACTAAATTGAGAGTTAGAGACAAATAAATTGAAATATCAAACATTATAAGTAAAACAACATATATATATATATATATATATATATATATATATATGAGAGTCCACAAATATATGTTGAGTTTGTACTTGTGAATAGAAGACCAAATGTGGAACTGAGGAGCTGCTTTCTGCATGTGATAATTTTTTATTTTGATAATTATGATATTCGGATAAATTTACGCAAAGGTCGATAAATTTATTGAATCCGTAGAAGACGATCCCACAGTGTAAGGCATGTGATAAATTTTCCCGAGAAACAAAGGACAAAATTGTGTCACTTCTCAATTGGTCAAAAAGAAAACCTAAGCATGTACTCAAAGCAAAAAAGTTAGAAGAATGAAATGGCTTTAATCATTAATTTCATAGTACTGGCTATTTTTCTATATATTATAGCCTAATAGATCTTCTGACTTCCTAGGGTGCGTTTGAAAATTTTGTTTTTTTTATTTGTTTTTGTTTTTTTCAGTAAAAAATTAAAAATAAAAAAATGTTTGGATGAAAATTTATATTGAAAAATAAAATAGTATTGGTGGGCAACGGTGGTGGCTAGCGGTGACCGGCGGTGGCGGGGGGCGGTGGTGGTGGGTGACTGGCGGCGGCGGCGACCGGAGGTGGTGGGGGCCGACAGCGGCGACCGGAGGCGGGGGGTGGTGGTGG
Organism: Cornus suecica; assembly: GCA_963922005.1. Taxonomy (NCBI): domain Eukaryota; kingdom Viridiplantae; phylum Streptophyta; class Magnoliopsida; order Cornales; family Cornaceae; genus Cornus; species Cornus suecica. The sequence goes on from OY998244.1 coordinate 3,994,035, forward strand.
TTGGTGGCGGCGGCAGCCGTGGTGGGGGCGGTGGCGGAGGTGGTACCCTAAACAGTGAAAAAACTCAAAAAATAACTAAAAGTTGTATTTGGTGTTTTCACCACTTTTACACACTATTAACAGAAAACAGTTTTCTTGAGAAAAAAAAAGTAAACAATAAACGCGTTTGCCAAACGTGTTTTTTTTTTTTAACTGGATGAACAGTAAAAAAACAAAAACTGTTTTCTCATATCCAAATGGACCCTAAGAATTTCATTATTCAATTTTATACAATCCTTCTTATGCATGCACTGTTCAAATTTCTACAAGAGTCTAGTCTGAATTTGTATAAGTTGATGTTCTTCACTGTACAATATGTAAATACTGAAGTACATAAATGAAATTTCATAGACATAAATCTATGTACTAAAAACGTTTAGATTCGGCTTTACTCAAACTTTTCTCGAATGACAAATTTTTTTTTTGATAACCTTGATATTTATGCCAGTTTACAGGTGCTTTCATTAATTCACATCATCTGTGAAAGACGACAGAAAGTATGACATTTCCACGTGCAGGCTCAGGTGCCATCACGTGTAGTTGGTATATCAGGAAAAAAGTTAATTTTATGAAGGGGATTTAGCCACAACTCTAATTTACATTTTTCCCGCAAAGAATAAAAATGGTCCTCGCGCATGTAAATTCTAAAAGCATAAAGACATGCACCAAACATATTACCCTTCTTTTATGGTTTTGTTCTTTTCTGTTTTTGTCCAACCCAAATGTCCCATCACCCATTAAATAAATTTAAAAAATAAAAAAAACACAAAGATAAATAGAGAACCAACTAGTTAAAATCTCACAAGACACTTTAAAAAACTCTCTCTCTCTCTTTGTTCTTGGTTATTAGTGGTACGAAATGGAGGTGCAAAGTAGTCCTTTTAGCTGGGCTTGCTACAACCAAGAAGAGGTAACTTTCCTACTAGGCAGATCTTCCTTCCTTGCTTGTATTGAGGGTAATTTGGTAACAATATTTATATTTTCTTTTGAATTTTGACAGGGAATTGAGGAATTAAGACATTCACTTTCGTACACAACTTTAGAGCTAGAGACAACAATTGTATCTGCCCATGAGGAAATTGCAAGAAAAGAAGATGAATTGCTTCATCTCAAAACCCTCTTGACAAAGGCCTTTAGAGAAAGAGATGAAGCTCAAGCCAAATGCCAAAGCCTAATGTTGGAGAATTTGTTACTTCAACCACCACCACCACCACCGCCACCACCATCAAAATTCACTATTTTCTCAGAGGCTACTAGTGGTGAAAATGAACCGAAAGGCGACTTCAATACCGAATTTTCCTCCCCGGATTGCAACAAAAACAACATCGCAATGCCGGTTTTGGACCCGATTCTTCAACCAAACACTGTGCATGAGACTCTCGACATTGCCGGATTTGAGGAGGGGCAAATGTACGCGATTTATGAAAAACAGATACCATTGTTAGAAAAGGAGAAATTCTGCAAGAATCTTGACATTGCAGGATTTGAGGAGGGTCAGATGTACACCGCCTACGAAAAATTGATGGCCAAAAAGGCATTGCCAGAAAAAGGAAAACTATTGCAGGCGGTGATGGAAGCGGGACCGCTATTACGAACCCTTTTAGTAGCGGGCCCGCTTCCTCGGTGGCACCACCCACCACCCCAACTTGACTCCATTGACATACCACCGGTGACCGTCAATTCTCCGGTGGCTCGGCTTCAACACCAGGACTCTTGTGCCAGTACTAGTACTGCTGGTTTCACTAAGAAGAGGGCTCTAATGCACTGTGAAGACTCTGATTGTTCACCCAACACCAAGTATCAAAAAGTTGCTCACCAATCACCATTGACCAATTGCTAGTGGTCCAAAAAAATTTGCTACCTTATCAATCCTTTTCACACTGTCAATAATGAAAAAGGCAATGATCAAGAATTGATTGGATAGCATTTATATAAAACTGTTTGAAATTAAGCTGCCTAACCTCTAAGAGATGGCTCTTACTAGATTTTAGATGTTGGATTGAGACTTGATATTTCTATTTCTTTAGTGCAACTATTCTAATTTTGATGTAAATGTGAATAGGGAGATTAAATTCTCCAAACTAGTGTGGAATTTGATATGAATATGTTATATTTGATATAATATTAATATATGGAAGTGTATCTTGCTAGATTATACTCTCTTGGCTTATGCTTATGATCAATAAGATAATCTTATTATCATGTCCTTTTCAATTTAAATTGAATGATCGTATGTATGATTTGAACATGCAATCAAAGATCTTCACATGGGTCATCCCTTCTCATGATGCTCTACCTACCTTGCATGGTAGCATGGTCAATGTTTGCCATTAAAATGGCTTATGATTAAAATTCATTTCACAATCATGCTAAAATGCAAGTGAACCAATGACAAAATCAAATTTTAAATAAATTTTGAATGAAGCTACCCAAATTTATTTCCCAAGTAGAAGACCACCCTGCCAGCCTGACCTGAACGTAGACTCAATCCAGGTGCAGACATCTAAGCGGGTGCTTGGCGTGATACTGGATCAAGGACTGAGTCTGACACTGATATCAATTGTAACGAATCGAATGCTTAGCGTTTCGATCCAAAAACTTAAACTGTTAGGTGCGATTAACATTCAACAGTTATATTTTTTTATTTAGATTCGAAGTAGGAATGTACACCTCTAACACAATATTTTACTAACACTGTACTGCCTAATATGGTCACACCCATAGAATATGACAAAGTTTTAACATGGTTTAAGACCATGTTATTGACTTGGTAAAGAATTTTATCAGTTTGGAATTAGATGCCACAAATTAAGCAGTGAATTAGGGGATCCTAACCTCTTTGTTTTACATAGACATAGCCAAGGTTTACCAATTCGTCTATTATTAAAATCATGTTAGAGTAGTATTTGTATGTTAGACAAGTTTCGGTTCAAAGTCATGTTTGAGAGTTAAGAGTGTGAAAAAATGCTGTACATTTTTGTCAATATTGGTCTTCCAAGTCCGAGTTATGAAGACCAAACCTATCTATAGAGATCAAAGGACAAAATAACAACTATTTTTCCTGTACTAAAGATACCTGTCCTTTGAGAAGTTAACTGAGAAAAATGAATCATTTCATACACACACATATATATATATATATAATATTGTGTCTCTAACTTTCAAAAAACTTGAATTTTGAAAATACATTTGAAGTTTTCAAGAGAGTATGAACTTATGCTTTTAAATATATAAACATCTTTTACAATTCCTTTAAACAGGTGTACTGTCACACTCGGTGCATCATCCGATTCTCTATTTCGTGCGTGCGTTTTGTTCGATTCTTATTATATTTAATAAAAAAATTGTCTGACTCGCTCGCATTATATAACTTATAATATAACTTTCCCACTCTCATATTATTTCAAATTGAATCTTTAAGAATCTTTGAATAAGTTAAAATAAAATATTACAAATTATCCACAATAAAAAAATTTCCCATCGAATTATAAAATCCTTATACAATGCTTCAAGACCCCATAGTAACAACAAAGAATGTGATATTCCTTTTAAAAAAAAAGATTGTGCTATTAGTATCCATTTCTCTTGATTTTTAATAAATGATTTAAATTAAGATAACATAAAGAATAATTGCATTAAGATATCGTACGAAGAACTTACTAAAATGAAACATCAACAACTATATTTAATTTTAAAATAAATAAATAAATAAACAACTATATTTCCAATAGAGGAGATGAGTTTGAACTTGGGCTTTAGACCCAACAACTATATATCCTACAGATGAGATGAGTTTGAACTTGGGCTTTAGGCCCAACTTCGAATTCCAATTAAAACCCACCCCAATCAAGTTCCAAGAGGTTTTCATTTTCCAGCGGCCTCCCTCTCTCTCTCTCTCTCTCTCTCTCTCTCTCATACATATACATGGACATATGTATACATATAACATATACATATATATATATATACACTAATACACACTTGTAATTGAGACTATCTTAATTTCCCCTTATTTCAGCGTAAAATAGTACAGTTGAATGGCGCAGAGAGGCATTTGGCAGCTCCAAAAGCTGATTGTGAGCTACTGCGATTGGGGAGGAAGTAGTAGAGGAATAAGGTATTGTGTTCTTCACATAATTACTGTAATTCATATAGTCATTTTAGGGTTTAGCGATCTCATTGTGATGTTCATTCTTAGTTGCGAAAGAAATGAGTAGAAGAGTGCATGAATCACATTTATACTTAATGTGCATCATATTTTATTGATTTATTTGATGGGTTTGCTACAAGAGGTGAAAATTATGATCTTTAGTTTTATCAGATATTTTCTTGTTTGTTAATTTTAATCGGTTAATTGAAATAGGAATTGATTAGGTCAGGGTTCCAAGTTAAACAGCTTAATTAATTATGTGACCCAATATTGAAAAGTCATGTAAAGTTCAAAAATTAAAGCGAGAATATTTTTCTGATAATTTGAAGAAATCATTCAATTTATGGAATAACTGAAGGCTTGGAATCAGGTAAAAATGGATACACAATGTTCTTGTAAAATCAATAGAAAGAATTATTCTAGTATACCATCTTAAATTTTATACCTAAATGACATTTATTTTATTTTCTATGTTAGGAGTAGAGCGGGCAATTTCTGACACGACTTGACACATTTGACACGATTATATTTATTGTTATATTTATTTGTTGATTTTTTCTGTTATCTAATTAATCATGGATTGAAATATATTAATAAACTATTACTGAATCGTGTCAAATTCAATTTCAATTTCATTTTTCATTTTATATTTTTCGTGTTGGATTATGTCATATTTAAAAATTTTTATTTTCGTGTCGACTAGTATCAGATTATCCTGTTGACACGAATTGCCAGCTCTAGTTAGGAGGAGTTGGGTATGTGTCCTAGTGTTGAGACTTTCTCAAGTTTGAATATTAGGATACATGGAAATTTGTCCAAAAGTTAAAGGATAGATAATATGTGTATATCTAGGCATTTATATATATATTATATGTATATAGTAATATACTATCTAATTTTTCATTAAAGTAAGTAGTATAAAATCTAAGGTGGTTATTCTAATAAATCATCATCATCTTTAGTTACTCCACCCCGTTTTCGGTATATAGCTCAGTTAATATTTAAAGTGAAGGGAATGTGGTTAAGAGCAGGTTATCATCTTTCTCAAAAACACGAAACTCTTCTCTGTTTTGGGAAATTATAAATTTTTATTTCTTCTACCATAAGCATTTGTGAAGAGAGAGGAGAATCCATGTAATACAACAATAGATGAAGTATGAACCCTTCCTCATTTACAAGTGCCACTCTGTTGCCTTTGGAACGCAACGACATTGTCAAAGAAAAGAAGTCAAGTAATGCAAGGACATTCAAGAAGATATTAATTCCTAGTTTTTCAAATCTTAACAAATCTATTGTGAACAAAGGAGAATAGAGCACCCTACTACCTCTGTCATGCAAATTGTGCACGTGTGTCTGTGTGTGTTTCTCTTTATTTGTTTTCTTCATCTCTTCATCGGTTGATGAGTCTTACGAATTGTGTATTTCAACAGCAACTAACCCAGAATAACTTCAATCTTTAGTTTTGTATTGTCAATTCACTGTAAATGCAGTCAACTGTGACTGTCTAAGAAGGTATATATAGAGCATCTCTTAAAGTTCGAATACAGCCGTAGTTTAATTTAAGTGAAAACACTGATATTACGTGCTAAGAAATACACCTGGATACACAATTTTAACCCTATTCCTGATGAATGGTTGGTACTGCAAGTGTTAACCATGAAAATCTATTTTGTTTAAGACCACTTACTTTAGATTTTTTTCTGTCAAAATATATGAGAGAATAAAAACACAGATAGGAAATAAGAATTATGTATTGCTCAGTATATCTATTACAATAGAACCACCACCTCTATATATAGGAGAGAATGAGTGGTAAACAAGTCATAATAAAATAGACAGTCACAAGTAAGGAATTAGGAATCATATCCCACTAATTATGCTATCAAATCAACCAAATCAATCAAGTCTCCTCAATAATATTCTTCAACATTTTCCTTTTTTTGTAAGTAACACCAATAAAATGTGCACTCTGCATCCCAAAATGTCTCATAACACATCTCATCTAGTGGTCAGTACTCATCTGCAGCTGCAACTCCATGCTCTAGCTCAGTTCAAGCTTATAAATGAGCATTATCCAATAAATACCCCTTTAAAATTGCTGAATCTTATTTCCATTTTTTGAGGGTGTTTCTGTTATTTCTTCTCTTACAAGATTCATTGTTGGAACGACAATGGAGGTTGGAGGAAGATGTTCTTACACTTGTATCATTCTGCAGTACTTTCGAGGATTCTTATACATGTTGTCATACGTATTGCATTTTCCAAAAGTTTGATATAAGGTTTATTCATCACATTTGGTAGGTACTAGTGTCACAACGGAGAAAGAATGTGATCCTTAAATTGCGTATTCTGTCATCCTAAATAAGTTGTCAAAACTTATGTCATAGGTTTGTCATGGAGATCTCTAGGTGTGTAGTTTTTATTTGTATGCCGTTATAATGATGAGGATACCAACATGGCAGGGCATTTGTGGAGTCTCATTTGCCAGCATTTATAGATGGCAACCCTCAACTCAAGCTGGATACTGAACTTGTTCGCGGTCAGCATCCACATTTAAAGGGCTTTTATAGTAAGACATCTCTCTCTCTATTATTCTGGGTTGAGACCATTTGATACACGTTCTGATGACATGATTCCGTTGCTTCTTATCTCAATTATGGGAATGACATGATTGTTGTATTGGAAAAAAGTAACGAAAAGTCATAGCATTACTGTGTGCTTTGTTATGTGAATGTAGAAATTCAATCAACCATATGGCCTAGGCAGGAAATACTCTGAGAGAATGAATAATCACACATTTTCAAACCTTCTTTTGCAACGTCATAACTACTTGCAAACTATCAAATGTTTAGCCGCTCCAAGCTTGGTCGAACAAAGTCACGACAGAAGACTCTTGATTTCATAGCCCGGCACATTTTTACTTGTCGATTAACATTTAGTCCAGAGTAGCTTTTTCCAAAGTTTAATGGGCTTCCACATCCCCGCCCCCACCATCGGGCTATAGCGCCCTCTTGCTACCCATATGCAAGGTGTCGTCCTAGCCTTCCCTGACCATGGACTTTTATTAGGTTGAATAAAGAGCTCCTTTAAAAGTTGATGGCTATTACTTGTTAATTGAAGTGGTTATAAACATATTATGGTAGGAATACTGTAGTATCTGAATTCTATTTGTTCAAGAATTCTTTTAGTTTCTGCCATTAGTTGAAAACTCATAGTAACAAATGTGGGATTAGTGGTATTGCTGAGGCCAAATTTTTCATGTCAAAACTACGGAGTGGTCAAAGTATGTGCCTGTCTTTTCATGATCTTGTTGGATGTAGCCATCATTGCGACCAGAAATTTATTCACTAGTTGATGCAAAATATGTTTAATGGAGTTTATGATGAATATTTTACTTTAATACTGCCTAAATACAAGATCCTTCTAATGATTTAATGGCAAAGAACTTGGATAATGACATCTTAGCCCTCACATTTGACTTGAATCAACATAAAAAGGTTTTGGTGGAGAAAGGATCTTAGTAAGCAGTGTACCTCCTGCTAGGACATCATTTCCAAAAAAATATCATATAAACACAAAGTAATTACTGGTTTTATAATTTTTTATTTATTGAAGAGGATATATTCCTGTTGTCAGTCTTCAATGCAACATCTTAAGCAGATACTCCAGCTCCACTACTCAACTTTCTTTTTGGGGCCATGGCAGCAGGTTAACCATATATAGGTGTTCTTGTGGGTCTAACTCTTGTTAATATACTTGTCCAGTTATTTGACCTTACAGAGCATTTCTTTTCTTTTCTTATCTTATGAATAGAATTTTAGAGGGGAAAGAGAGGTGGTGGTCGTTTGCAGGATGTGAGCATATATATATTTTTTATCATGTAGTGCTCATAGCTGAGGCATCAAACTCAAATCAATTGACTCGGGTGGTAAAATAACTCAATTTTCAGTGATGGGTCGGTCCTATGTAGGCCATTATTTACAGGTGAACAACTAGTGTAGATCATATCCTGATCCATTCGTGCTGATTGTCTGTTAATTTTTTTATTTGGCTTGGTGCATGCTGAGGTGTCGGACAGATATCTTGTTTAAAATTGAGGTTCTTGGGATTAGAGTGGCAACTTAAGTTCTTGTAAGGAAATCTTCTTTAAATTAGTGGGTTTGTGGTATAGAGAACGTGATTTTTTTGGCAACACGAAGCATGATTATGAGGTAAAACGCAAAGGTGTTCAATGGAGTTTCCCCAACGTGTAGGTATTGTGATTAGGATCCCCTTGCTTCGGCCTTTATGTAGTTTTCGGATGGGTCTCCCTTTTATCAAAAAAATATAAATAAAAGTAAAAAGAGAGAGAACTGATGTGGTGTATAAAATGATCAGATTATTGTTCTATAAGCAAAAAATGTTATCAGCCTTTCCCAAAGTTATTGACATTCAATGAGGCCAAACATCTTGGTAAATGTGTCCTATAACAGCGAAAAATGTAATTTTAATACATGAATTTTAGTTTGACAAAATAAAGCATGTACTCAATGAAAAAATATAGCGTAATCTGCAAGAACCCTCCCACTTATGAAAAAAATATAGCGTAATCTGCAAGAACCCTCCCACTTATGAAAAAAATATAGCGTAATCTGAGTGCTTCCCTATGGTCATTTCCTTCTGGCACCGATCATTTTAAATGGAGGCCTTAGGAACCAACTCACACATCTGTATTGAAGGGGGCTTGAACCCTCGCCTTCCACTTTGCGTGGTACCCTTATTCTTGGAAATATTTGTTTTTCTTTCTTTTTTTATTTCTCCTCTTCTCTTTTAAATAAATAGATAAACCAACAAGTGTTCCATTTACTGTATGCACAGGAAACAAGAACCAACGTGTAGTCTGTGTGAAGAATTCATCTCCTGAGGACATACTTCTACAAGCAACCAGGCTAAGGAATGCGTTGGGGAGAAAAGTGGTAAAGCTTAAGAGAAGGCATGTAACCAAAAATGCAAGTGTACAAGGTACATGGACTGCAGACTTCTTACCTTGAGGTTCAAGATACTGGACCATTAGACTTAGTCGGAGGCGGTTGAGGCCTGGCTAGTGCCATCACAGTGGTGGAAATTCTGTGCAAATCTGACCACATGTCAACTTCCATGTGACACTTTGGTATCTGCCAAGAGTTTTTTTTCCCACTTTAATTTTTATTTATTTATTTTCTTCTTAATTACTACAAATTTGGGGAAACTTGCACCTTCACTGTCAGAGCATGGTAGACCAAAAGATTAAAACCAAAAAGACCAAGTACATGGATTTCAGTTTCAACTCCTATCAATTAGTGAGTATCTAGAAACTAACTTGGAAATCTAACGTCCGCCTGTGTGGACACTTTTGTGCGATCTTGTTTAGGGGAATCCTACTCCGAAAGGCGCATGACAGACCTGGAAACTTTTTCTGATCTAACCTTGCGTATAGAATGGCTGTTGTAGCTTGTGTTTGTTTTTTTGTTATTCTATTTGTCTTTAGGTGGATATCATGTCTGATTCATGAAGCAAATTGAGGTAGAGAAGCAGAGACTAGAGAGATGTATGAAAAGTGTGGTCTAAAGACTCTAAACCTAATTGTAGACAGAGTAGGCATAAGGTCATTGTCCTTGAAAGCTTAGGAAAAACTGAGTTTCATACTGTGACAGTGACACACATGTTGCCACTGCTCTAAGTAGTATCACACTTCACCCACCCACAGCTACTTAATTTGAACTACTCATCTTGAACTTTGCTGGTGTGTGTTCTCTCTCCAGTGAAATATCAGGTTAAACATGCTATGTATCCACTCTCTTTAAGCATCCGATAAATATAAATATTATTGCGTTTTAACTTTCCCAAATAAAAATTCTCCGTGTTAAGTTAACTTATTATTAGGGGTGTTCACGAACCGAACCGGCAGTTCGGTTCCGGTTCTGGTTCCAACATTCCAAGAACCGAAAATTTCGGTTCGGTTCCGATCCCGCGGAACCGAATCGAATCGGAACCGGTTTTTATTTTTTATGAAGGTTGGATGGTTGAGTGGGTTCATTTCACTTCATAATTATGAATTTTATAATGGAATGGTTGAAGCCTAAGATGTTAATTTGCTTTGTGCTCAAATAGTTAGAAAATATTAATTGAGTGACTATGCAACTTTAACTGAAAAGTATAAAGAATCCAAAAAAAAATTGAATAAGTAGAAGGATAGATAGAGGTGGAGGGTTTGGAAAAATGGAGCTTTCAAGTAAAATAAGTCTAGCCCACTCTCAAGTCTCAAGCCTCCTTACACACAAAAATAAAAATAAAATATTTATATATATACATATATACATATCACCTCACCTATTCCATGAATTCTCATGTTGACTGACTTTCTCGGTCTAAGGCACAACAAGCAAGAACAATGTTCTCCGATTGAATTACAATAATAATTTTACTTTCAGATTCAAAGGCTGTGTATATAAATATGACTTGCCAAAGTTCACCACAATTATAACTTTAGATGTAATATTTTGATATAACTATTTTCATTCCGCTAATTATACATTTGATTTTGGGTTTGTAATATTTCAAATACTCTAATTTATAATTATATTATCTTTTAATGTTTGGTATTTTTATTTTTAAAAAAAAAAGATAAAAGGAACCGAAACAAATCAATTTTTTGATTCCAGTTCCGGTTCGGTTCCTTACACTTTCGGTTTTGATTCTGGTTCCAATTCTGAATTTTTAGGAACCGAAAAAACCGGTTCGGTTCCGATTCCGGAACCGGTTTGAAAAAGATGGTTATTCCTTTTCGAATTCTTACGCCTTCGTTTATTGAAATATGTCTTATTCTTTCTTTGCACTATTTTCATAGTTGACTCCTCCTCTTGCTCACAGTTATTGCCTACGTATTCTGAAATTATTTTAATGAGTCATTGTCTTTGCTTATTTGTTTTGTAGCTTATCTGTTCCTAAGAATATCATATTAGAATAATGCAGTGAAGACAGACTTTTAGAGCATTGACTCCTACTCTAATCCACCCCCACCCTGTTTGCTCTCTGCCTTTGGCTTTTATACAGGGCATAAACTAGTGTCACTAGGCTGTATCAATTATCAAAAGTTGAAGATTTTTTTTTTTTTTTTTTTTTTTTTTTTTTTTTTTTTTTTTTTTTTATGTTTTATGTTTTATGGCATAGTCTATTCTCTATAGGTCCCCAATTACTGAATTCCTAAACGTTAAAAAACTTAGATATCTTTTGATGTATTTTATAATTTTTTAGCTTTATCTCCCAAAATGGTACGCAAAAAATTCGAGAATACCACATTCTGTTTCGATGGAAAAAACCCGAATTCTCGAAAATTGATTTAAAAGCTTACTCTAAAAAACTGATAGTTTGTTGCACTGGAGTACTGAACTGTTATGTGAAAGAGCATCAATTTCTGTTGAGACTTTAGACATCATATGGCATACCATGTGAGTGAGTAGTGTCCCATCTGTGCTCTATAATGTTCCTTTATATGCACCACATATCATATATATGCATACATATCTAAAATTATTCACAATATCTGTTAGATTTTCTTGCACACCTACTATAATGTCTTGTATATCTGGGATTTTTGGTTGTTTAGTTGCCATCATTTTACTGTCTTCACATTATTGACGCATTAAATTAAGCCTAACACAAATTAGTGTGTTAGTTGACTCTTCTTGATTGGGCACAATTTAATGGATTCACTTCGCACATTCTGTTTTGAGTTGTTATTATTTTATTTTGTGGGTTGCTTAGTTGCAACAAACATGTCTACTTGAGTTGCTCAGAAGCTACTGAATATCTCTATTCTCTCTCATGGATGACTTGTGGACTTAGATATATATATATATATATATAGGTAGAATAGAATATTAGAAGGTCGGTTGTATATACACTGGCATACTTGCTCAAACTTGCTCAGTGTCTTCTAAGTTACCACTTTGTTATTCTTACTTTATATATACATATATATATATGCCCTTGCTAGCAACAATTTAATGAATTGTGCTTGTGCTAAAGATATATATAGAGGTGGCCTAGAACAAAGGTAAGGAGAGGAACACATGACAGACTGATCCTTTGCTTGGCCTAAACCTACTTTGTTGTGGTGGCTTTGGAGCCCTTACGTGCCTCACACACCCACACAACACAATAATTGTTCCCACCAAGAACCTGATCTCCTTAACCCTCTCTCAACCTCATAATTAACTATCTTTTCATATATATGCAACACATTTGAATATATATATATATATATATATCTTAGATTATTTTTTTTTTTTTTTTTTTTTTTTGCAATTTAGTTTAAGACACGGTTTGTTCATGTGTTTTGCAAAATATTTTACTATTTTCTAGTGTTTGGTTATCGGAATAAATTTTACAGCTTTTGTTTACCGAAAAAAGAAAAATAAAATTTGCAACTAAATTATTTTTCTGAGTTTATATATAGGTGAAACTAAGAAAATTTTAGGACTTATGCCAAAAATTGAGTGAAAAAAAACAAATCTGAAAAAATTGGTAAAATTTAAAAGACACGCCAAAAAATAAAATTATTTACTTGACTTTAAAAATATTTTACCAAAACAATAACTTTTACTTCTTGGTAAAGTTTGTACAAAGTTGATGGTATTTCGGTCTCATACTGTGTTTACAATGGTTGACACAAATACCGTTTAATAGTCTGATTAAGACACGATATGACAATTAATATAAGAAATTATTGGTTGTAATGGTTATATTCTCACCTCGCTAGTTACCTCTCAAATAGAGATGTGAGAGGTTTGGGTGGTGTGTGAAAGTATATTTACTTATAAACAAATTAATATATATATATATATATGTGGAATTAAATTTTGTACTGTGTGTTTTATAGACTTTATAACAACTTTGTGCAGGTACACTAACTAACTATAGCCAAGTAAGTAGTACACCACTCAACGACCTTGTTGTCTAGTTTTGGTTACCTAAATTGATTGCAACAATAATTTATCTCCTAATTCAACTTACTAGGCATTGCCCCATTTGATATAGATTTTGCTTTCGACTTTCTAAAAAATAAAAAAATAAATAAAAATCGTTTTGAGAAGTTGATACTCCCTAATTTTTTAAAAACGCTTTTCTAAAGCCCATAATCTCTTCTAAAATTTTTGTTAAATATTGTTCAAAACAACTTTTCCTTTTATGAGGCCAAAAACGACTTCTAAAAGTTCAATCCAAACTTGGCCATAGTAGTGCATGTTTGAATGGATACAAGTGTCTTTGATCAAAACCATCCAATCAATAATTGACCCTAATGATTGGAAAAGATATATATATATATATATATATATATATACACATATAATTATTTGATCATCAAATGGACGTGATATGTGGGAAAGAGTCCATAAAAGTGACTTGTGAGTTGCACGAAATTAGACTAATAGTTGGGTCAACAGCACATGAACTGATTGATTAGGTAACTAATACTACTCATAATGATTTTCTTCCAATATTCTGTAGCATTTAATCATAAATTTAATAATCTTTTAGTGCATAAGAAGTAAAGACAAGGTACGACTCTTTCTTCATAAATTTAAAAAAATGGAGCATTACAGTCCCTTGATTACTCAGCTAAAAACTACTTTAACAGGGTCAAAATAAGGGTTACGGACATTTGGTTCATCTAAAAATCAAATGCTAAAGTCTAATTACCCCGAAAAAATTGAAATTTTATTCGTAAAGTCGACCACTTTATAAAAGTGGACAGTTTACAATCTAATTTTTTGTTCTTTTCCCTGACAAGTTACAACTGTTACATAAAACTCTTATTTCTTATGGTGACTAAAAAAAAATGTACAGTCAGAAAAAAATATATATTATAATTTAAGTATTTTCAAGTAACAATAAGAGTTGAACATTAAAATTTTGAGTAAAAGTTTATCTCCTACTCCTAGTAACGTACCCATACTGAAAGAAAATGGTGCACTCCGATCATGGGAGAGAGAATCACTTTAGGCTAAGTAATGGGTTGCTTTCTTCCCAACACTCAGAATCTCTCCACTATATATATACACATACTTACAGATCACATATATATATATATATATATATATATATATATATATATCATATGTCTGACTCTTATCATGGTAGTATCTTTATTCTTCAACAAGACGTGAGCATGAGGAGGGTGCATGGTTGTATCGTGCAACCATGTTTTTGTTTTGTTATTTTTGTGTGGTCTATTTTTTAGTTGTTAAATATATATATTGAGTAAATATATCTATAATGAATCCTCTTGTGTGTGAAGTGCAATATCGCCCAAGTGTGAGAAAGAGAGTGTGAAACGGACTTTGCATTAACAAACTTCACCTCCTCCAACTATCTAACTCCCCCATATTTAGCAATTTCTTAGTTAAAAATTGTTTGTTTCTCCTCTCTTTACTAAAATTCTCTTCCTCTCCTCTCACACACACTCTCTCTCTCTCTAAAATTATCTCTCTCTCTATATTAACACCTATATATGTATAAATGAACTGGCGGACTAATCCACACTTACTCTCTGGGTTGTCTTTTTGACTCCTAAACCTCTCACATTCACTATATATATATATATATATAAATATACACATACATATAAACGCCCCTCCACTCCTCTCCCACCTTGCTTCCTCCAACCACCCTCAACCTTCTCTCTCTCTATCTCTATATTATTTATATTAGTTGTGGTGCTGGTGGAGGAAAGCAATGGAAGCTATAGACGAACTCACGGGTCCGAAAGATCACACATACATTGTTAAAGGTAAGCGAACCAAACGCCAACGGCCACAATCTCCGATACCCTTCACCATCGCCGCCAACTCGTCCAGCGGGGACGGAGGTGGCGGCTATGGGAGCAACGGAGATATGGTCAACAACAACCACCAACACGAAACGAATTACTCGTCCCCGGCCACTTCTGGTGAGTTCATCGATAGCGCGACCGAGGAAGAGGAAGACATGGCGAATTGTTTAATTCTTTTAGCTCAGGGTGGGAGTTCGAGAGAGAGGTTAAACCCTAAAGAGGACGAAGAGACCGGACCGTCAACGTTTAAATTCACGAGTAAGCGATACTTGGAGGCGCCGTCGTCGGGGAATGGCAAGGTGGGGATGTTTGTTTACCAATGCAAGACTTGCAGCCGGACTTTTCCGTCATTTCAAGCATTGGGTGGACATAGGGCTAGTCACAAAAAGCCTAAGGTGGCTGCCTCTGCGGCGGAGGAGAGAAAGAGGCTGGTCCTGTTATCAGAAGAGGACGAGCCTCTTTCTCTCCAATTGAGCAACAAGGGCTTCCATAACACTCCCGCCAAATTCAAGGTTCACGAGTGCTCGATATGTGGAGCCGAGTTTTCGTCCGGGCAAGCGTTGGGAGGACATATGAGGCGCCACCGGGGGCCTAGTACCGCAGCCAACACCACCTTGTCTTTGAGCCCTACAAGTCCTACTCCTCCCATTGTCTTGGAGGCTCATGATGAGACTAACAAGGTTAGAAATGTGTTGTCATTGGATCTCAACCTTCCGGCTCCCGAAGACGATCATCTTCGGGATCCGAAGGTTGGCTTGGCCTCGAAGCAGCCTCAACAATCACCTCTTGTCTTCTCAGCCACTCCTGCTTTGGTGGATTGTCAATACTGATGATGCTCAAATTTTGTTTATACGCGAAGCTTCGGTTATGAATCTGAATCTCAAATGTAGATGAATGTGAGAATTAACCATCTATGATCATAATTATTGATGTTACACAGTTGGAAAAATATTGATTTTTTTTTTTTTCATTTTGAATTCTTTTTGACATACTGACAAATTGGAATTGAAATTCTTTGAATTCTTTGTTAAGCTGTTTGTGTTTTTGATGGGATTGTGATTCATGGAAAGTGCATGAAGAGCATTCTTTTTCTTAGACCTTTTTATTGGTATTTTCAGTAGGAAGGAATGTGCAACATGTGTGTGTTTTGTGTGTGTGTGTGTGTGAGAGAGAGAGAGAGAGAGAGAGAGAGGTTGCTTGGAATTTTCACCACTAGCTAGCACAACAAGAGGTCCGTGGCTTAGGCTTCATTGTTTCAATTACAAGAAAGTCTCTCTATATATATATCTATATATATCTTTGAAGTAATGACAAGAATAAAGTATGCAATGCCAGTTAAGTAACTGCACTTCCCATATGAGTCCACCTCCCATCTTTTCTTTTTCTCTTTCTGTTAGCTAATAATATATTGCTTTTTAGATATGACCACAGTTAGCTATTTTTGTTCTTTTCTTTGCTTGGTGGTCCACTATTTTAGTTAACCCATCATTCAATACAACTAAGCTATATCAATCACACATTGGATTTGAAGATGATTCTACATATTAGATTTTTCTTTTACGTCCCAACCGCAACGAAAAGGAGTAGAAATTGCATCTATAACTTTTAGTGAGATATTAAATTTTCTTTAGGCAATAATGATATTAAAAACTATCATTATACCTTCAATATCAAAGATAAAAAAATAAAACTTTTGGGATTTAATCCGCCACTAAATTTATCATTATAGATTTTTTTTATTAAGACCAGTAGTGGAAAGGGCAATAAAATATAATAATCACTGGATGCATGCAGTAATCAATTTAGTAATTTACTAGCTAGTTATTTTCAACTCTGGCCTGATTTACAAATTATTTTGAAGGCGCAAAAGCAAATTTATCTTTGAACTTGATACTATATACATTGTTGCCAATGGTGAAGAACCCAATTGTCAACTTAGGTTGCAAATCATGGGGTTGATCCGTTTAAGAAAGAAAAAAAAAGTAAAAATGTTTAAATTAATAATTAATACTTGTGAAATGAGGATCCATATACAAATTAGTTTTGAACAATTAATAAGATTTTTCACTAAGAAAAAAATCTTAACATAAAAAATGAGCCGATAATTTAAAATACACAATAATCACAAAGATATACACATCGTATGCCTATAACACTTCAAAAGATAGTTTCTATTTAAAAGTAAAGATGAGATGTGACACGGTACCTTACACCAAAGGTTGGTCCTAGTATCATGGTATATCCCATCAACATGAGCTGTTTAAAGAGAGAGTGAGATGTGTCATGACTCATTTCCAAGGTTACTATATATATACATGGCTGTGCAATTGTGACTATCTCATAATTAATTTGAGGGTCTTTTTGCATACATTATCTTTTATTTTAATTAATTTTCAGTTTCTTAATTTTTTTCAAGGTTACTAGGTTAATTTCATTCATTGTCTTTTATTTTCATTATTATATAGCTCCTTATTTCACATGTGATCTATGTTTATGAGTTGCTTTAAAATGTTAACAGCTAAACAATATGATACTTTAGATGTCATAACAATATTGTATACTTTTTATTACATAGGTTGTTTGAAACGCAATAAAAATATATTTTAAATTATTATTTATTTAAACTATAGGTTACATAGTTATTATTTATTTTTCATTAATAACACGGCGAAAACTTTCTATTTTTTTTTCAAACAATATTGTATACCTTTCTATATTTTTTTATTTTTTATTTTTTGTTATTGTCATGTCAGTTCAAGTAGTACTTATGTCCATTCTCCACCCTACCATAATTAAGATATTATTCTAATATATATATATATATATATATATATATATAATAAAAATAAAAACACAACCAAGAAGAAAAAAGAGAGCTTTCGCGGTGTCAAAGTCACTTACACTCTTAAGTTAGTTAGAGGGAGAGAGTGTGTAGATTATAAGTAGCACAAAATTTATTTATTTTTCAGTTTGTTATGACGCCTTTCTTTAGTTTCAATGGAGGTTTAGTGGATTTTCTTTTTACATCCTTCTAAATTGATTGTTTTTCCAATTTCTATTCAGTTTTTATACTATATATATCGCAGTTGTAACAGTAAAGAGATGAAAATAAAAGATAAATAATTCATTATTATTATATTTATTATTGTTGTCAATAATTGAATTATTATGTAAAGAAATAATATAGATACAGAGAAAGAAGAAAGTAGCATACTGTTATGACTTAACATTAGTATCAACAAAATAGAAAAGAAGATTGTATCACTCAATAATGTTTGATTTTGGTTTAGGTGAACACGACTAACAGAATAACTCACGGACAAAATAATAACTCATTATTTACAAAGTTTAAAAAATGGAATTATGATATCAATTTTTTTTACTTTCATATGTATATTAAAAGTTAGAAATATTAGTATTGTTATTTTATAATTATAACTATTAATCAAATGTACGTATTAAAATTACCTAGACGATAGTGGAAATAGTCTAGAGGGGGTGAATAGGCTTTTTGTAAATTTATTGACAAATTAATATTTAATTGCGAAAAAGTCAATTTTAATCCAATCACAAAACCCTAATTCTTAAATCACATCATTCAAGCAATATCAAGCAAACATCAATGTAGTGCAGAAAATAAAGCAAGAGACGACACAGTGAATTATACGTGGAAAAACCAAGGAAACGTTCCAAGGAAAAAACCACGGGTACACTCAGGTACCGATGCACTATGAATTAACAAGTACAGACTCTATAAGAGTTTTAGACTTACAATCACTCCTGATATGCCTTCCTCTACTCGCGATCTGAAACCCTTGAATCACTCGTACTTCACGAAGCACCCTTGCTCCGCTAGACACTATGAGAGACTTACAAATCACGTCTGATTTGCCTTTCTCTACTTGTGGTCTGAAATCCTCGAATCGCTCCATACTCGGACGGATCAAAACAACCTCGTTGCAATGGACGGTGTGATGATTTTTCAGTAATCACTCATCCAATCATGCGTAGAGAACTTCGGTGTAAAAGCATGATTGGATAAATCCAACACAAGAGAGAACACCAATATGTATGATCACTCAATAATCATCTCTCTATGTGTATCACTCTGTTGAAGAATAAAAACGATAGAATATTGTAGAGCTCTCACCAAAAACCCTCTTCAAAAATCGTAGTAAAAAACCGTAGCCTCTTCTCTTGTAAAACCTTGGTATTTATAAACCAAGTCATAGAAAACCCTAACCTGACATTCTTACATAATTTCACAATACCTTGATAAATCCTCTAAAATCTTATGTAAATATGTGTATATGCCAATATATAGAGGTCTGAAGTCATCGATCATTTAAAAACTCGAAGAAGGGACCAAACTGAAAAAATCCGAAAGCACCCCGAAACAAATTCTGCATAACAAGTGATCACGTGACCAAGCATTGGGACCTATGCTTAGGAGTAGGTCTAGAGCGTAGTCCTACGCTTGGGCGTAGGTCTAGGGTATAGGGTCTCCTCCCAGCTTCAAAAGCACAACGTAAGTCAGAGCCAATTTGTCCTGTTTCAGCCTCTGACAACGTATGTATGTTGCATATTTTCTAGTTTTTTCATATTTGAGTTGGACTGGTCATCTCGAACTCCCGATACTTTTGGTTAAAGTCATAATGTCTGGAAATGACATTTTTGCCCTCCGGTGAAGTGACGATGTCTGGAAATGACGATTTTGTCCTCCGGTAGCTTTCTTTGCTTTGACACACTCCTTGACTTCTTTCTCGAGATAGAAACGATCATACTAACAACTCGATTTCAAATACATAAAACTCTCAACATGACAATTCACTCAACATGGTTATTGTCTAGAACATACCAAACACAAATAATACTATAAATGTTCTTACAATCTCCCCATTAGCATTTATGAGACAAAACCATGTTTTTATAATATAGCCTCACAAATAACAACATAACATCCATACCTATGAACACACACCAATAAACATAGATATAAATTATCATCTTGCTTTCATGACGGTCTAACAATCATGTAACCACAACATTGAACTAACCATTAAACGCAATCCTCCCCCTGAGAATAAACTCCCCCTTGCTAAAAATTTCTCCCTCTAAATCAATCAAACAATCTTAACCAAACAATCTTTTGCCCTTACTTAATACTTCTCACCCTTTTTGTCACTGAAATGTCAAGTAAAGAGAGTATATGCCATAACAATAATGTAGAAAGATGCAAGGAAATACTCAATGAAAAACACCAAGATATAGAACTCTTATCAGATCATATTCAAATTCTCAGGGTAACATAAATCTCTATTATGTATGACCCTACTACTAATGCATGAATAAAAATAAAATAAAATAAAATATTTTTGTTTTTAGAAATCTGTGGGCAAGGCAGTAGAGGCACACAACCAATCATTAACACATCATATTCTCAGATTTAATTCGACCATTATACACATGATATAAAATAAAATCAGCACACATACCTTGTAAACTCAAGAATGCACAAGTCAAGTTTTACAAATATATATATGAAAATTTTCATGTGCAAACACTAAGGTAAGATAAAAATAATACATACTAAAGCTGATAATCTCCCCACCAACCGTGATGATAATTCAATCCAAGATCTAAACTAGAAGGCAAAAACTAAAAGATACTTTTTCTTTGTCACACAATTTCCTCCTTCTCATCTTTTCAACTTTTTCACTATATCCTTTTTTGTCTTTCTAAGCTCCGGACTTTCCAACGAGAATTTTTAGTCCCGACTAACTGGGCCATAGCTTCTTCCATGGGATTTATGCTCATTAGCCTTCTCCCTTTTTTACATGAACACTTAATGCTTACTGAGGCAAGAGGCCCGGTTACTCATATTGAAGAACTACTTTTTGCAATTTTAATATTTTAAACATCTCATTTTTTCAACATCACCACAATATTCATACACATGCAAAAACAAATTTCATGCACAGACCAATCTAGCATAGCTCATGAACCTTCAAACCACTTCGGGTTAAATAAAAAAATTAACAGATTCAGCAGACATTATAATCATCACCGAAACAACTAGCACCTAAGATTAAAGTTTTGTAACATAAAATAATCATGTTAAGTGATCATCCAAAAATCTTAGGCCAGTCTGATACCTCTACTTAACATATGCATAATAAAATAAATAAATGTGAAAATATAGTAAAATGTGACAACTTTTGTACTCTGCCCAAACTCAACAGTCTTAAAAAATTTATTTTATGATTTTTGAAAATAAAATGCATGCATGAACAAATATAATACAAATGCATGATTACCTATCAATTCTAGGAAAAAAATACAATGTATTATTAGAATGATAGATAAAAAGATATCTATTCTAAAGAAAGCATACCAATAGATTTCCTAAGACTAACATATTTTTGAAAATTTAATGATTTTGTAAAGATATCTGCCAACTGAGAATCTGTGGATATGAACTCTAGAGACACTATCCCATCTTTAACAAGATCACGAATGAAATGATATCTAATATCTATATGTTTTGTCATAGAATGTTGAACAGGATTTTTAGAAATATTTATCACACTCGTGTTATCACAAAACACAGTCATCGTGCCTTGAGAAAAATCATAATCCTGCAACATTTGACGCATCCACAAAACCTGAGTACAACAACTACCAACTGCTATATACTCAGCCTCAGCAATAGAAAGGGAAACACAATTTTGCTTTTTGCTATGCCAAACAACTAAGCAATTTCCAATATAAAAACACCTTCCACTAGTACTTTTTCTATCATCAACATTACCGGCCCAATCAGCATCAGAAAATGATGCGATATCAGTATTAGTACCCGATGGATACCACAGTCCATAATTCACTGTCCCTTTAACATACTTGATAATCCTTTTCACAACAGTAATATAAGACTCCTTAGGACTTGCCTAGTAATGTGCACATAAATCAACACTAAACGCTATGTCAGGTCGACTGGCGGTCAAATATAACAAACTCCTAATCATACTCCTATAAAGTGTAGGATTGACATCTTTGTCTTTAGTATCCAAGCTGAACTTAACACTTGTACTTATATGAGTGCGAACATCCCTAAGCCTTTAGGGTTAGCATTGTGGTTAGGGTTTTTAAGCTGTCTAGGCATGTGAGCCTGTTTGTGGCTTTTATTGCTTTTTTGTTTTATGTTGAAGTTATTTGGGTGGTGCTTAATAAAATTTTTAATTACCGAAAAAAAAAACTTTTCATAAAATAATTAGAGAAATTAAAGATTTCTAGAAGTGACAAAACACTAATTTCCCAAACATATGGCTCCAATAAAAAAATTAAGCTTTTAAATCACCATAAATAAATAAAACAACATTTATTGTATATTAGCTATTAAATCAAGTAAATGAATGTTTTTAGGGAGTTTTAAACTCTATTTCTAACCCTATTCTTTGACTTGTGAAATGATTCCAAAGTGGTTCAAAAATGGTGTGACAAATTCTTGTACCTCATTAGATCAGGATGGGGAGTCCTGGGTATAAATGGTTTAGGTGTTAGCTCTATTTAACAATTTAAATTTTTTGGTCAAGTTGTATCAAAGTGGATTCAATTCTTGATTTCGTGTAACACTAAGCACCTACACAAGTACCCCTGTAATATAAATATTGTACGTATAACATTCATTAGTTTAAAAATATATGTATTGACACCTAATTTTCCTTTTATAAATGTTGCAACATAACCTGTGCCCGCGGATGCACCTCCCCGCACCCGCAACCGTTAAGAATGAACCAATATAACTCTATACAAATAAATAAATACTATAAAATAGAAAAGTCATTAAATTAGTCTGAAAAGAGTATGAGTCACAACACCAACAATGATTCAAGATTGCTAATATATAATATGGTACAAAATAAATTTTGGATGTTTTGATTCGTAGAAATATATACATGCCCCCCAATGTATCCATGGGATGGTAGTCAAATAAATAGCATCACCCAAAATTTATATAACAATGAACCAATTTCAGAGCCTCCATACCAAGACTACCTTTGGAAGTAAACTCTTTTGCTAATCTTTTGTCGCAATACCGCCACGTAATTTGTTCACAGCACTTTACAGAGTTACGAGGATGCACATCAATGCCATAATAAACCTACCACAGGCAACAAATAATCAAATAGTTAGATAATTGAATAGAAGTGGAAAGTAATTAGTATAACAAAAATACCGATTATAATCCCGTGTTTAATTAAAAAAATCAAATTTATTTTACTCTAAATACTAGTATATCTCGTGTATCTAAAAACACTGGATCAGCCTTTGAAATTTAAACTGAAATAATTTAATTTTAAATTCTAATTAAATTTTTTGACATTCAAATTTAAATCGTTCATTTAGTCTGAGAAAATCACCCGTATATGAATAAAACATTAGGGGACATCAATGTATTTAACTCTAAATACTAGTATATCTCGTAAATCTAAAAACAATGAATCAACATCTGAAATTTTAATCTAAAATAATTAAAGGATTTTTTTGAGTTAAATCCTATAATTTTGTATGCATTTTGATATGAATTCTTTTTTTAAAGTTTATTAGAGATCGGTCATATTAGTCTTATTTTATGTTGGATAAATTACACTTTCACTCCATCTTATTAATGTAAATTATATTTTCATCACCTCTTGTTTCGTTAATTGCACTTTCATCCCCTTAACCAAATTTTAAAATGTGAAATGACGAAAGTACTCCTAAATGTGTGTAAGGACCTATTTGCTCATTCATAAAGATGTGAAAAGACCAACTTAGTTTCCTTTTATATATGTATATATATTTCAAAAAATATATGTATATTTCAATATATATATATATCGGGAATATATATATTTTGAAATATATATTTTCCCCGAAAAAAATAAAAAAAAATATTTTTCAGGAAATGTATATTTTTTCCCAAAATATTTTTTTTCGAATTCTTTTTTTCGGGAAAAATATACATTTTGCAAAAAATATATATATTTTTCAATATATATATATATTCTCAAAATATATTTATTTTCCAAAATATATATATATTTCGAAATATATATACACATATAAAAGGAGGGTAGATTGGTCTTTTCATATCTTTATGGATGGGCAAATAGGTCTTCACACAGATTTAGGGGTACTTTAGTCATTTCACATCTCAAAATTTGGTTGAGAGGGTGAAAGTGTAATTAATGAAACAAGAGAAGGTACAAATATAATTTATATTAACAAGAGGGAGTTAAAGTATAATTTATCTAACATAAAATAAGACTAATAGAACTAATCTCTAATAAATTTTTAAAAATGGACCAATGTCAAAATACATACAAAATTATAGGACTTCACTAAAAAAAAACTCATAATTTAATTTTAAATTTGGGTAAATAGCTAAAAATACCCCTCAATTTTCTTCTCTTTCTCTACTATACCCCCTCAATTAATTATACCCCCCTCAACTTTCATTTTCTTGCACCATGGGTTTGCCCTCAAATTTTTTTACCCTTTTACCCTCCAAATTTTTTGTATTTCCACCTTACCTTTAATCATATCCTTACTATTATATTTCTTAATTCTTTAAATTACAAAAATATTATTTCTTTTAGTTACAATATTAATTATGCCATTTACCTTTAATATATTAGACTAAATATACTCTCAAATGTAATTTTTTTTAATAAGTTCTAATTATTTTATTTGTAAATCAATTAACTTGGTATTAAATTTTAGTTTGATTTAAATCATAAAACTCAATCCTAATTAATATATTCATAAATAAATCCAATTTATGAAAACAATATATATATTTTGAACAAAATATATATATTTCTTTTCCGAATTCTTTTAAAAAATATGAATTTTTTCCGAAAAATAATTTTTTTGGGAAAAATATATATTATGTTCCAAAATATAATTTTTTCTGAAAAATAAATTTTATTGAGAAAAATATATATTATTTTCAAAAATATGAATTTTTTCCGAAAAATATTTTTTTTGAGAAAAATATATATTATGTTCCAAAATATGATTTTGAGTCATAATACCTAAACTACCATCAATAGTATAAGAGGGTTTAGTGAAATCAAACCTTCAAAAAAATTATTTTTTGAAAAAATATGTATATTTTGGAATATATATATATATGATTCGTCAAAAGTATATATTTTTTGAATTGTTTTAAAAAATATGATTTTTTTATGAAAAATATACATTATTTTCTAAAATATAAAATATATATATTTCGGAAAAAAAATCATATTTTGGAAAATAATATATATTTTTCTCAAAAAAAATATTTTTCGGAAAAAATCATATTTTGGAACATAATATATATTTTTCCCAAAATTTTTATTTTTTGGAAAAAAATCATAATTTTTTAAAACAATTCGAAAAATATATTTTTTTGACGCATTATATATATATATTCCAAAATATATATCATTTTCCAATAAAACTTAGTTTCATTTAAATCATAAAACTCATTATCCTAATTAAAAATTTTTTTTGCCCAAATGAAACTTTCTTTTGATAAAAATATATTCATAAATTGTTATTTATTTATGAATATATTAATTAGGATTGAGTTTTATGATTTAAATCAAACTAAAATTTAATAACAAGTTAATTGATTTACAAATAAAATAATTAAAACTTACAAAAAAAAAATTAACATTTGAGAGTATATTTAGTCTAATACATTAAAGGTAAATGGCATAATTAATATTCTAAATTAGATAAATAATATTTTTGTAATATAAATAATTAAGAAATATAATAGTAAGGATATAATTAAAGGTAAGGTGGAAATACAAAAAGTTTGGAGGGTAAAAGGGTAAAAAGAATTGAAGACAAACCCATGGTGCAACATTTTATAAAACTTTAGGGGGTTTTAAGCTCATTTCATAGTTGAGGGGGGATAGTAGGGAAAGAGAGTAAAATTGAGGGGGGGTTTAAGCTATTTACCCTTTAAATTTTAACTAATTCTTTTAACATTCAAATTTAAATCGTTGATTTAGTCTGAAAAATCACTCATATATTTTGTTATTTAATTACCATGACACTCGCGAAGATGTTCCACTGTCAGTCGGCCCAGCTGGTGTCGGATCTGATGGTGCCGGAGGCGGCAAGGTGGCAGGAGGTGGCGGTGGAGGATCAAATTTTCCTATGAAATAGTCCCATTAAATCCTTAAAAATGATAATATATAGGGTAAATAGCTTAAATCCCCTCAATTTTACTCTTTTTTCCTACTATACCCCCTCAATTATGAAATGAGCTTAGAACTCCCTAAAGTTTCATAAAATGTTGCACCATTGGCTTGCCCTCAATTGTTTTTACCCTTTTACCCTCCAACCTTTTTGTATTTCCACCTTACCTTTAATTATATCTTACTATTATATTTCTTAATTCTTTAAATTACAAAAATATTATTTCTTTTAGTTAGAATATTAATTATGACATTTACCTTTAATGTATTAGACTAAATATACTCTCAAATGTTAAATTTTTTTTTTTTGTAAGTTTTAATTATTTTATTTGTAAATCAATTAACTTGTTATTAAATTTTAGTTTGATTTAAATCATAAAACTCAATCCTAATTAATATATTCATAAATAAATCACAATTTATGAATATATTTTTATGAAAAGAAAGTTTCATTTGGCAAAAAAAAAAAATTAATTAGGATAATGAGTTTTATGATTTAAATGAAATTAAGTTTTATTGGAAAATGATATATATTTTGGAATATATATATATATATATAATTCGTCAAAAATATATATTTTTCGAATTGTTTTAAAAAAATATGAATTTTTTCCAAAAAATAAAATTTTTGGGAAAAATATATATTATTTTCCAAAATATGATTTTTTTTCCGAAAATAATATAATTTTTTTCCGAAATATATATTTTTTATATTTTAGAAAATAATGTATATTTTTCATAAAAAAAATCATATTTTTTAAAACAATTCAAAAAATATATACTTTTGACGAATCATATATATATATATTCCGAAATATATATCATTTTCCAGTATATATATATTCCAAAATATACATATTTTTTCGAAAAATAATTTTTTTGAAGGTTTGATTTCACTAAACCGTCTTATACTATTGATGGTAGTTTAGGTATTATGACTCAAAATCATATTTTGGAACATAATATATATTTTTGAAAATAATATATATTTTTCTCAATAAAAACTATTTTTCGGAAAAAATCATATTTTAGAACATAATATATATTTTTCCCAAAAAATTATTTTTCGGAAAAAATTCATATTTTTTAAAAAAATTCGGAAAATATATATTTTTAACGAATTATATATATATTCCGAAATATATATCATTTTCCAATATATATATTGTTTTCATAAATTGTGATTTATTTATGAATATATTAATTATGATTGAGTTTTATGATTTAAATCAAACTAAAATTTAATACCAAGTTAATTGATTTACAAATAAAATAATTAGAACTTATAAAAAAAAAATTAACATTTGAGAGTATATTTAGTCTAATACATTAAAGGTAAATGGCATAATTAATATTATAACTAAAAGAAATAATATTTTTGTAATTTAAAGAATTAAGAAATATAATAGTAAGGATATGATTAAAGGTAAGGTGGAAATACAAAAAGTTTGGAGGTAAAAGGGTAAAAAAATTTGAGGGCAAACCCATGGTGCAAGAAAATGAAAGTTGAGGGGGGTATAATTAATTGAGGGGGTATAGTAGAGAAAGAGAGTAAAATTGAGGGGGGTCTTAAGCTATTTACCCTAATATATATATACAAATTCTTTTATTTTAAAAAAAAAACAAGAGAGAGAGAGAGATTAATGAAGAGAAAGTGTGATGAATATGGGCCTAACCACAATACAATAAGTTGCTTGGTGGTGGTCGCTCTTTGGCAGGGTTAGGATCAGCATCATAAACTCTCACATATAGCTCTTGACCCAAATACCAATTTTTCAAATGCTGTGACCTAAGGTTCCACATCCCAGGGTTGTCCAAATATGCATAAACTGCTGTCCATCTCCCAGGGTACACCTGAGCATGTTTATGATTTATTTATTTATCGGAAAATTTTTTTTATGTCAAGTAATTACACAAACATATATATATATATATATATATATATATATATATGTGTGTGTGTGTGTGTATATAAAATATAGATTATCACCTGAACTGTGGAGCGGACAACCGGATTGTAGAGATTGTATGTAGAACGTGATTTAGGCGTCCACTTTCCAACACCAAATCTGGACATCCAAAGTAAGGTCACTGATAAGTTAAAGTAGTGGATAAAAGTAATTCATTCATTAATTAAGAGAATTACTACCGATAACAATGCTACATTGGCAAGTACTTCGCATGTGGTAGGGTTTGCATCTGTTAGATGCATGGGAGCCAAATTGAATTAAAGGAACTATTCAGAACTAAAGGAAAAGTTTAAAAAAAAACAAAATAAACTAGTGTTCTCTAAAATTATGTAAATCCTGTCTCTAAAAAAAAATATCAAGTTAAATAGTGGTTCAGTTTAGCCAAAGATAGTGAAAATTGGATTATAAAATGACACTTATAAATAATGATAAATATGGAAATACCACTTTGTCTTTATTTGGATCGGAATATTACCTATTTTAATCTTATTTATTATTTATTTACAAGTTTTTAGTTCTCTTATTGCACATTTACATTTCCAAGGAAAATATTCAGAAAGATCTTGTGGTTTCTATAATAAGAAACAGAATTTACGAAATTCAAATTGTAGATTAGATTTATTACATAAGAATAATAAAATAAATATATATTTTTTATTTTGAATAAATGACTATATCTTTAACTAAAGGAATGAGTGACTTTTAGTCTATATCTTTAACTAAAGGAATGAGTGACTTTTAGTCCCCACAACCTATTCAGTTCACTATGTGGCACATTTATGCTCATTAAAAATATAAATTTTGAACTTTTGGAGCATAGTCTTTCAAATTTATCCCCTTTAACAAATATATATATATGATAAATAACTCCACAACAATGAAAAGTACTTACCCGACAACATAAAATCCAAATCCGTCCAAATGCCACGAGTCCATAACTTGTAAATCATTCTTGAACACAATTTCTAGCCACCCTTTGTGGTTCCCGGACACCACAAAAGTTCCGCTAACAACATCCCGTAATGTAGAATTGACGGAAAATTGATCGAGTTGGTAAACACCGGAGCCGTTAGCGAGTTGATCAGCAAGTTTCAGAGCAGTGTCTGGAGTTAGATATGTCACATTGTTCACGGCGTACTGAGGAATGCCATGAATTTCAGCTGTTGATCCTTCAAGTATAAAGGTTTGCGAAATTGTCACATTTGACACATTAAATGTTCCTTGTGGGTTGGGCCGGGCTGCTCCGGCGGTCAAGTTCCACGTGATGGACCGGGCTTGGTTTATCGAAAAATCTTGATCAAATGGGTCGGGCCCAATGGGCAGAGGCCCAATAGGGGGTGTAGTGGAGTTTTCATAGTGTAGCAAGCCCACAGCTACAAGACTGCTATTATCAGTGGCATCGATCAGTTTAGGACTTGCCACTACGTAATAGTCAGCAGGGTTTTGATCTGCTGTGACGAGAACAGAATAGGATTGGCCCACGTGGACGTCCAATGAATCTAGTGTGATTTGGTCGGTGTATGATCCTTCGGTCTCCACCATCACCATTCTGTGATTTTGGATTCTGAAATTTATGCTCCATGCAACTCCCACATTTGATATCCGAAATCGATAAGTTTTTCCTGCGTATACCCAAATATATATATATATACATATAATTAACAAATAGATAATCAAAATATAGCGTGACCGTATAAATTACACCATTTTTTATAAAATATTTGGGCAAATTATACGTATAGTTGAGTAATAAAATTACTTTTTACCTTTGGTGACCGTGAAGGATTCTTGGCCATCAGAATTGTTCGCATACCGGTCCTTACCATTGATAAGCATTTTATCAGGGTGACTATGGTTGGCCCAATATAATGTCCTCATAGCATTCCTAACATTCTAAAAAATAATAATAATAATAATAATAAATAATTAATTTAACCAGTAAAAAAATTAAAATTTAAACAGTAATATTAATCTTAATGATTTATTAATTATTATGTACAAAAAGACATACTTGATGCGAGTTTCGTAATTACGAATCTACGAGCATTTTAATTTTTGAATTGTGAGTCAAATATAAGTTGTTTATATATATATATATATATATATTTTTTTTAATGTAATGAAGTGACACGACTTAGGTCTCCCCCAAATTTTTATGGATTGGGAATTGAGATGAGAAGAGTAATTGGATTGTATTTAGATAAAAATTATCCGCATAAATTTTGAAAGAAATTTCAAAAACAAATACTACAAAAATTTATGCAATATTAGGATAAGAGATATTATGACGTGAAAGAGGCAATTTTGTAGGTTGGGGGGACTTTAGAACCTTTTTGTAGCCGTTTATAGGTAGGTAACTGGGTAAGTTAAATATTAGTTAGTTTCTACATTTCATCAATTTAATTAATTAATTTATTTAAATTTTTTGTATCCTTCTTTCAATATATATTTTTTGGGATAAATAATTCTTCTTTCAATATGTTAGCTGTATGTATAAAAATCAACAAATTTCTGAAGGATTATTTTCAGTAGACCCCTATCGTTTCAAAAAAGATCACTTTGTATCCCTCTTATATATAAACCCCCCTACACTTATCAAATTGTATCAGTTTGCCTCATTTCCTATAATTTTGGACCGAAATACCCCTGACATTTAATGAAAAATGATTTAAAATTTAAAAATACATATAAAATTCAAAAAAATATATAAAATTCGAAAAATATATATTAAATTCGAAAAAAATATAAATTAAAAATATATATATATGAAATTAAAAATATATATATATAATTCAAAAAATATATATATAATTAAAAAAACATATAAAATTAGAAATATATATATATAATTCATAAAAATATATATATAAAATTAGAAAAAACATATAAAATTTGAAAAAAGAAGTAAGAAGATGTAAAAACAAGAGAATATATTAAGGTTACAAGAGAATACAAATAAGAATATATAAATTTTGAATTTTATATATTTGTTTTGAATTTTATATATTTTTTACGAATTCTATATATATTTTTATGAATTATATATATATTTTTCGAATTATATATATATATTTTTTCAAATTTTATATGTTTTTTTTGAATTTTATGTATTTGTTTCGAATTTTATATATATATTTTACAAGTTTTATATATATTGTTTCGAATTTTATATGTTTTTTTAATATTTTATATTATTTTTTCAAATTTTATATGTTGTGTTCGAATTTTATATATTTTTTTATGAATTTTATATATATTTTTCAAATTTTATATGTTGTTTTCAAATTTTATATGTTTTTTTTTTAATTTTATATATATATTTCGAAATTTATATATTTTTAAAAATTTTATATATATTTTTAAAAAATTTATATGTTTTTTTTAAATTTTAAATCAATTTTCATTAAATCATAAGAGTATTTTGGTTCAAAATTATAAGAAATGGAATAAGCTGATACAATTTGATGTATAAGAGATTGGCAAAATAATATTTTTTGAAATCACTTGAAGTTTGCTGAAATTAATACGTTACTAATTTTCTTTTGAATTCCCTTCAAATCCCATCAGATTGAAGTTCCATAGTTTGAAACAAGTCACATCCGTTTTTAAATTCAACTACATAGATATTGATTCCAACCCCAACATGAGGTACTAACTGATTATTTTATCAAATATCAATTCGAAATAAGTTAAAATGATTATTCTACTCTAACTTTTGAAATAAAAAAGAAGATGGGTGATAGAAAAATAAAATATTTATTCCTCTAACATTTATCTTCAACTTCCCTCTTCTATTCAAATTTTAATTTTATATAAAAAAAATAGATTTGATAACATAAACAAAAATATAACAGAATCAAAATATTAATTCTCCATGATAGTACCTTAAAATCGTGGGAATACCAGTCACCAATCAGAACATCAAAATCCGATTCAGGAGGGGGAAACGGTACTGCTATTACGGGCCGATTATGAACCCGAATTGACCCGAATCCACCACCCGCCTTGTGAAAATTGATGGATGGAAAGTAGAAAAAACTTCCAATTTGGTCCTTCATTTGAAAGATATAAGTCCAATTCATAGAAGCCTGTATCGGACAATTCGTTCCCGATACCCCATCTTGCCATGAATTCAACCTTTGTTGTATCCCGTTCCTATATCATTATTGAAAAAAAAAAAAAAATTTAATTCCACACAAATTTTAAACTGAATTTAGTCTAATGTGTGTGTGACGGTAATGTAATGTAGTGGAAGTTGTATTAAAGAAATATAGATACACATATATATATATACAGGGACAATAAGAGGTACCATGTCATTAGCAGTGGCTCATCCATATCATTGAACACATTTAGATGAACAACATCATTCGTTGTCGCATTGATACGAGGTCCTGGGAACATTCCATTAATTGTAATCACCTGTTAAAAAATGAAAATAACAAAAATAAAATCAATATTAATTATTCTCATTCAGAAAAACAAAAACAACATGCAAACCCTAATTCTATTGAGACCTAACAAAACATCAAGCACCACTCTCAACTCATACCGGT
This sequence comes from Cornus suecica, assembly GCA_963922005.1. Lineage (NCBI taxonomy): Eukaryota > Viridiplantae > Streptophyta > Magnoliopsida > Cornales > Cornaceae > Cornus > Cornus suecica. The sequence continues at coordinate 4,026,842 of OY998244.1, forward strand.
TGATCCACGTCCACCGGTTTGATGGTTGTGTTCAGTGCCACGCGCCACTCGAGATAATAATCCTGTCCATAGTCCTCTCCATTAACAACCACTAAGAGAAGAGAGAAAATAACTATCAACGAAGAAATTCGTTGTGATATGTTACAAAAGGTTGCCATATTAAGGCTTTAGATTTTGCAGGGTTCAGAGAGAGGTTGAAAATGAGGGTATAGTGATGGTGAAACTTTCAGAGAGAAAGAAATGGAGGAACTAAGAAATTGAGTTAGGACAGTGTTTGTTATCACTATTTCACTTGTTGGACTCTTATAACAATGAGATTAAAAATAGTGACGGTGGAATCGATAGTGCTGAGTAGAAGAATGTATTTAATTGAGTGGAGCTTAGTTGACTTCAGATTTAATTATTACTGTTTTTGAATATGTGGATAAATTTAGCAAAATTATAATTTTTTAAGATATTGTATTGATAATGAATGAAATATCAAATTTATTCTTAGTCTTACCATAGTGATGTGATTGTTTATTGTGTAGATGGTTTATAATTTTAATGCATGAATGATAAAATAGTATAATGATATGATAAAGTGCTTTCACTTTTCAAATGAGACATTTATTTTGGGATAGAGAAAAAAAGTAAAAATGGACACTTATTTTGGAACGGAGGGAATAGTATTATATTATTATTTCTTAATTATACCTTCTACTTTTTTATTGTATAACTATTTTCGTGCCTATTTTTACATCTAGCTGATTCTAATATGTAAAGTCATGATTCTAATATGTAAAGTCATTAATTAATTAAACACTATTTTTCAATATAAGAATTTTAAATAATGTAAAAAATGCTAGAGCATGAATACAAAATCACTTCACCTCCTTATTTCACACAATTTTGTTTATTTGGTTTTTTTGTTCTCAATATTGGAGCATATCCAATGCATGTTTCTACCATCTAGGAGAGTTAATCTTAGTAATTAGCTTCTTCTTTTTTATTGTGAATTTCATATTCTCATTCTTCAATGTGACTCATAATTTCAAAACGATATATACAACACTTTCACAATTGTTATTTTTTTCTATAAAAAAATCGACATATGGTAGTGGATTTGGCGTCACTGTAGCCCAAACACTTTTACCAATGAGATTTTAGGTGACAATTTAGATATTTGTCATTAAGCTGCTATTATAAATTAGGGTTAACTTCATTTATATCTTTGAGGTTTGTCTTATTATTAATTTGATCATCTGAGGTTTGCATATCTTTATTTATACCCCATCATAATGTGAAATGTCTAAAATACCCTTATACCAAATACTCTTTAAATCAATTTAATCACTAAATCAATTTAAACCCTAAACCAAACACCCCTTAGAATTAATCTAACTCTCAAACCAAACACCCCAACATTTATTTTTTCTCTCTCTCTTTCTCAGACACACACACACAGCCGAACACACATATATATATATATATATATACACACATATATTTTTGACCCATCGGTCGAAAATAGGGGGAGGGGGAGGTGATGGTGGGAGGGGGGCGGCGCCGACGAGAAGGTGGTGGTGGGAGGCAGGCGGCGGGAGGGGGTCGGCGCCGACGAGGACTTCTATATATATATATATGTGTGTATATATCTACATGTGTGTGTGTGTGTGTGTGTGCGCGTGCGTTTGTTTGTGTGTGTGTGAGAGAGAAAGAGAGAGAATTAAAAAATATTTTTTTAATTTTATATTTATTTTTGAATTTAGTTTTTTTTTTTGAAATTTAATATATATATTTTTGAATTTTATATTTATTTTCAAATTTTATAATTTTTTATATTTTTTTCGAATTTTATAATTATTTTCGAAATTTAATATATATTATTAGAATTTTATATGTTTTTTTAAATTTTATATATTTGTCTTGAATTTAATATGTTTTTAAAACAAATTTCAAAATTTATATATATTTTTTATATTATATATATTTTCTATTTTATAATTTTTTTTGAAATTTAATATATTTTTTTGAATTTTATATGTTTTTTAAAAAAAAATTATATATTTGTTTCAATTTTTTTATGTTTTTTGCGATTTTTATATTTTTTTTCTTTTTCAAAATTTAATATGTTTTTTTGAAAAAAAAAATAATTTCAAAATTTATATAGATTTTTTAATTTTATATTTATTTTCGAATTTATAATATTTTTCAAATTTTAATATATATTTTTTCTAATTTTATATATATTTTGAAATTTTAATACAAATTAAATTATTAAATGATGGGAGAGAGTCTAATTGATAAAAACACTATCCTTGTTTCCAAACAGAATAAGGATAAGACATTGAGGGTAGTTTAGAGATTTAAAAAAAAAATCAGGCTGATGTCATCGTTCAGGGGGTCTAAGTGATGAGAATATAGAAAAGTATGAAATGTAAATGAAGATATGCAAATATGAGGGGATCAAAGTAAAGATATGACAAATCTCAGGAGGAGATGTAAATAAAATTAACCCTATAAATTATTAGCGGCAATTTTTATCCCTTTCAGTGGCAGACTACCACCAAAACTTTTTCTTCTCTTTTCTTTTGTAATGTGTTTAAAACTAAATTATTTTCCGTTGTATTGTTGTTTTAAATTTTACCAAATTTATCTATTTGTTATATATCTATCTTTTTATTATTTCTAGACTCCATCTCTTTCATAAACAAGAGTTCATGCACTCACTCTATTACCATAAATAAAAAGAGTACAAGCCTTTTAATGGTGGCAACCTGCCGTATGAGTAACTAAGATTGAGACCATTAATTGTGTTTGTCGATTCGTTTCAAAGCCTTCGTACCGGCAAAGAAATGCTTGATGTGGAACATTTTTAACTCAAAAATAGTCACAAACACGAAAAATATTTATCATGCAACAAACAACAAATCAGTCTTTCCTAAAGTATTTATAATCATGATATATATATATATATCATGATTATTAGAATTGACACTATATAATAAATTAATAATACCAATTATCCTAATGATACAGTTTGAAGGTAAACGGTAATTTTTTCTCATTCAAATTGGTAAAAATTGGGTGGAGAACATATTAAATGTGTGTGAACTATTTAATTATTTTGATAACAAAGTGGTTTTAAATGAAATTTATTGTGTATATATATTAAATTATTAATCACAAATAAATCTACGGTACAAAATAATATTCTCACCACATACACAAATGTTTTCAAACTCTTAACAATATTCTCACCACACAAATGTTTTCAAACTGCTACTGTTTAATTTTAAGAGATTTTAATTGGCTTGATTTAGATGTTTTATATTAGACAGAATACATTTGACAGATGATTAAGATTTAATCTTCTTTACGTTTCATTTAAATTACAAAAAAAATAAAAAAAATCTTATCCTACTTTTGTTTTTTCATTCAAACTCTTGTTGTACATACACAGTTACGCACATTTGCTAACTGCACTTATCTATAAAACAATCTTTTCACACCTAATTACTATATTATTTCAACATTAATTATCACCACATGTACTCAATAACAAATAATAATAACAATAACAGAAGATAAAAAAGGTTACGAGTTTACAAGGGACGTGCCCTTGAGCAGTGACGGACCTAGAACTTTATACTGAGAGTGTATTTATTTTTTATTATACTAATTTTTAGTAGAGACATAATCATATATGCCCGCCCCCGTATCCATTTAGTGCATATAACTAGATCTGTAAACGGGTCGGATTCGGATCGGATCTATCCTGATCCGATCGGAACCCGATAAGCTTATATCCGATCCGATCCGACCCGATAACCCGATGAATTTTCACTTTATTGATCCAAATCCGAATTTGTTAATTTTCGGATATCCGATCCGATTAAGTAAAAAAAAATACAAAAAGTTATTAATTTTTTTTTATTTTTATGTTATTTTTAAGAATATTAAACACTAAATTATATATTTTACAATCAATGCTTATAATACATGACTATAAAAACATAAAAATGAAAAAGCAAAATTTTTTTTGAAATATAATTAAGTATATTATTTAATATTTACATATTAATAACATAATATATATGTGTATTTATAAAATTAATCGGATCGGGTTATTATCGGATCGGATTAAGCAAATCCAAATCCAATTTGTTAAGGAATCGGATTATCGAATTCGGATCGTATTCGGGTTATCGGATTTTTTTTTCAATCCAAATCCGGCTAATCGGATCGGATTCGGGTCAAAATCCAATCCATTGACAGGTCTACATATAACCCCCTCTTGTTTGGAAATGTCCCCCATACTTATCTAAACGTGCGTCTTACCCCCATTTTTTCAATTTCGTTGACTAAATGTGTAAAAAGTCCAAAATAACCCTAATTATTTAACAAAAAAAAATAAGAAAAATAATAAAATTTGAAGTCCAAAATAACCCTAATTATTTAACAAAAAAGAAGAAGAAAAATAATAAAAATTGTGAAATTACCGAAGTGTCCATGTCCTAAATTACTTTGTTTTGGAATGCCTTAACTTATACCCATTTTCTTACATTTTCTCTTCATTTCTTCCTTTACAACTGAGAGACCAAAAATCCTAGATCTGGAGCGCTGTTTTTCGTCTCTCTACTAGTGGAGAGAAACCTTGCTACGAATCATTTTCTGGGCTCAAGGTACGTATCACTTCCCATTTTATTTGCTTTTGGTTCATTTTATCGGCTCATGTGTAGAATATGGATGATTTCGGTATTGTGATTTAAATTTTGTTGTTAATTTTTGGTACGGGGTGATGAAATATGGATGATTGGTGGTAATAGAGGATATTTGTTTGATAATATGCTCAGTTGAGAGTTTATGTTCTTTAGTAATAGATAAGTAATAAGTAAAATTTGAATACTCATCTATAATTATATGCATATATATATATACACACATATGAGTAGTACATGTAAATATATAGCTATATACAATTATATATGAGTAGTACATATATCTATATATATACAACTATAATATCTAGCTCTATTTTTTTCTTTAATGTTGCTCTATGTTTTTTTCTTTAAATCAATCAAATGCATAAATATGTCATTGTTAAAAGTTGACTGAATGTTTGATTATATGTCATTGTCAAAAAAGGACATTATGTTTGTGAGTAATAGATGTGGTTCCAATGGCAGTGGGTCTAGTTCTGTACAAAATGAAGAAGCTACTACAAGTGGAGGACATATGACAAACAGAAATAGGGGTGAGAATGAGGTGAGCCAACGTTGATTGTTTAACTTTCTATTCTATTTTAAATATTTGAACACTCGAATTCTAATTAAGTGTAAATTGGTGCAGGGTACAATGGGAGGAGTATATGGAAGTGAAATGCATGAGGTACAACCTACACAAGAATCAATCAATCGGTACGATATTTGTGAAAACTGAAGATGACGTGCAAGATGAAGATGACAATGCTTAGGGTGTCTTTTTGGTGTCACATTTTGTAATGAAATAATATTTTGGTAGTTTTGTATGTTGGAAGTTGTTGAACTAAATGCATGTATTAGTGATTAGTACAGACATTAATCTTGTTTGGGAAACATTTGTTTTGTTGGGTTAATTTGTGACTGTTCTTTTCATTATGTTGAACTTTGTTGTAATGAAAATTTTGAATTCAACGAAAAATTGTGATTGTTGGAGACATATTTCTAATTCAGTGAAAATTTATAATGGTTGTAGCTGACAGTGATGAAAGATAATATATGAGAGAAAAAAAAGATGGTATAGAGAAATATAATCATAATTGCAAAAAGTATGAATGGGAGAGCAATGAATGTAATTTGGGTTTGTGAGGATGAGAAATGGCCGAGAGAGAAATGAGATAAAGAAGTGGGTTTATGGTTGAAAGGAGTAAGGAGCATTTTGGGAATGCAAAAGGGCATTTTAGGAATTTTATATTATTTTTGGGGGTAAGTCACAACGTTTTTGAATTAGACTGAATTTATACCCACATTATCAAACTAATGGGGTTTTTCGCACCTTTGATCAAACCAGTGGTTTTTTTTTTTGAAAACCCAAAAATATAATCATAGATATAATAAATTTTGAGATATACAAAGTAAAAATATATATATTTCAGTGGGGCCACCGGCACCACTAATCGGTGTAGCACAGTTGGCAATCACGTATAACCAAATCTCCCAACAGAAAAAAGGAAAGGCTAGAAACACTATCTTAAATGCTTCATCCAGAATTGCAACTCAGAAAACCTTATTGAATAAATTTTTAATTACACCACATATTGTTTATCAATTGTATGAGACTACACAATATCCTTTCTCGCACAAAAATTAAGTAGCCACACCATAAACCACCCTTATTACCATCCCCTAAAAGTCAGAAAAAAAAAAAACATATAAGAAAATTTAAGAAGGTTATGCATAATCATTAGCATCACAAATGAACCATCATGAAGCCATTCAAAATTTCATGTTACCATCCAGCTTGGGGAGCTGGAGCTGGTGCTGGAGCAATCGAATCCCCGAAAATCCCTGCAATTTTAACAAATTAGTCTTAGAAACAAATTTAACAAAATACTGACTATTGCAAATAATTAAATGTATGCATTAAAAGACTTGGAGAGCTTGTGGGGAAATTAGCACTAACCACATAGAAGGAGGTTTTCGGGTGGTGGCCTCTCCTTGAGAGGGTTGGGATCGTCGTCATGAACCCTAATGTAGAGCTCTTGCCCCTTGTACCAATGTGTCAAGTGCTGTGATCTCAGGTTCCACATTCCGGGATTGTCAAGGAATGCATAAACTGCAGTCCACCATCCCGGATACACTTGGACTGTGGACCGAACAACAGGGTCCAAAATGTTGTATGTATTGCGCGATGCTGGTGTCCAATCTCCATTTCCGAACCTAAAAGTTGAGAATTAACACACCATTAGCACACATTGTCTGAAATTCGGCTAGGGATGAGTGGTTCTAATACTGCATATAGAGTGTATTAGTACTCGACCATATACATATGATGCGAAGTAAACATATTTATTCGAAAGACAGACTAAATTGCTGAGCTGAAATATGTGGGATGAAGTGATAAAAAAATCAATTAAAATGATACTACTAAATGATGCAAAGTTATATTTGAAAAAGTAGGCTAATGCTGAGACACAATATGTGATCATGTCATTAGAAAGTGACTAAATGACTTAAACAAATTAAATTTGAGTGAGTATGGTGTATGGTATAAAAAAAAAATTTGAAAAAAAGAGAATTCATGTGATCAACCCGTTCATATGAGATATTAGTAGCTCACTTACCCAACGACATAGAATCCATAACCATCTAAATGCCAAGAATCCATAGTTGCCAAGTCATTCTTAAACACAATCTCTAGCCATCCTCCATGGACTCCAGTCACTACAGAGACACCATAGGCAGCAGCATCATTGACAGAATGGACAGGGAATGCATCGAGCTGGTAGACCCCGGACCCATTGACAAACTGATCAGCAAGTTTCAATGGGGTAGTAGGAGTGAGATACGAGACATTGTTGATGGCGTAGCGTGGAACATTGTTGATTTGAGCTAATGATCCATGGAGAATAAAGGTCTGTGATAGGGTCACATTTGATACATTGAAGGTTCCTTGCGGATTAGGCCTTGCAGCTCCTGCGGTCATGTTCCACCTAATGACCAAAAAAATCATCATTTCTTATCAAAATCACTCTGATTCATAGAAATGCAAACACGAGACATAATGGCTTTGGTGAGTGTCTCAAACCGCCACTAAAACAAAACAAAAAAAAAGGGCACTTTAACTCTGACAATAAATTGCCACCTAAAGTCCCGATATTAGAAAAATGTTAGGCTATAGTGGTAGTAAAAACTGAAGAGTTGATTGTACCTGATAGATTTAGCTTGATTAACCGAAAAATCTATGTCGAATGGATCAGGTCCACTCGGCAAAGGCCCGGTGACAGATATGGCAGAATTGGCATAGTGTAACACCCCTTTAGCCACAAGGGTGCTGTTGTCACTGGTTTTGTACAGTTTTGGTGTAGCCACCATGTAATAATCGGCTTCGGCTTGGTTGGCAGTGACAAGAACAGAATAGGACTGGCCAACATGCACATCAAGAGAGTCCAATGTGGTCTGATTAGTGTAAGACCCTTCTGTTTCGACCAACACCATTTGATGCTCCTGAATCCTGAAGTTGAAACTGGTTGCACTTCCCACATTTGATATCCTGAATCTATATGTCTTACCTACATCCCATACAATCATCGATTAGATTACACAGAATGTAACAAAATTTCAGAATTTAACTTAGGTCCTGTTTGGCAGAGCTTTTGTTTCTGGGTTTTTTTAGAAGACAAAGAGAACTAGAAGCCATTTTGAAAAACTAGTATCCCTTAACTTCTTCTAAATGTTCTTTCAAGACCCATAAGCTCTTCAAATTCTTTTTTATCAAACACCGTTCCAAACACATTTTTCCTCCAGAAAGCCAAAAACATTGTTTCTGACTTTTTTGGAGTGAAAAGTTGTCGGTATTTGAAAAGGTTTCAGAAGAGCTTTTGGGTTTTAAAAAGAGCGTTTTGAATAAGGTAATAAGTCCCAGCTTCTGCTTCTCTGTTTCTTGTCTAGACGCAAAAGCAGAAGCCCCTCCAAACAGGGCCTACGTAATTGTCTGAAAATCAATTTATGAGTGTCCTTGCCTTTTGTGACAGTGAAGGTCTCATAGGCTGAGATAAGCCCATATGGGGATTTTCCATTCATCAGGAGCACATCAGGAACATTACCAAAGGTGAAAGTCTTTTTCACCCATGCCCTGATCACCTAATGCAATCAAACGAAAACTATTCTATAAGCATCAAAGAAATGACCAAGGACACTTGACTAGAGCTTGAAATTATTGCTTACTTTGTAGCTGGTGTAAAACCAATCACCGATCAGAAGATCATACTCGGCTTCTGGTTTAGCGAAGGGGACATTGATGACGTCGCGATTGTTGACACGAATGGGTCCGAATCCTCCTCCGGCCTTTTGGAAGTTGGTAGAGGGGAAGTAGGTGAAAGTGCCAATCTGGTCTTTGGTCTGGAACACATAAGTCCAGTTCTGACCAGGTTCGATGGGGCAATTTGTGCCGGACACTCCATCTTGCCATGAGTTTAGTCTCTGTTGAATGCCATTCCTACACAACCACCAACACAATATTTCTTCAATCACTTGTATCAATGTATCACAGCTAGCATATATTTTTCCATATATAAAATGTGATTTTTACAAATAATCTTCTCTCTACCTATGATTTTTTTGGTTTTTTTGAGTGAAAAATTGTTTTGAATGTTGTCAGGTATCAGCTTTTCAAAATGACTTATACTTCTGTTTTTCTTTTATATAAAAACTGAAGCAGAAGGTTCTCCAAACACAGGAAAGAAAAAATATATATATATATATATAAAACTAGCTTGGAGTCTGTAGGTTATACCATGTTATGAGCAGTGGTTCATCCAAATTGTTGAAGACATTCACATGAACGAAATCATTGGTCGTGGCGTTGATGAGAGGCCCCGGAAACATCCCATTAATGGTGATAACCTGTCACATTCAAATATTACTATTAAAGAGAGAGTTTTTAAGCTCAAACACTATTTGAATTTCATTTATACAATGCTAAATATTAAATGTAAGTGACTTTGGTTACATACAGGCTGATTGAATCCTACAGGACTGATGGTGGTGTCAGTATCAACAATCCATTCCAAATAGATATCTATGGCATTGACTTGAGCAACCAGAATTGCAAGCAATGCTGCACATTCTATTAGCCATTTACTCGAAAAGGCCATCAGAACATGTGAAGGCGTAACGCGGTTTCTTCTTCCTTCGCCTCTTGTTTCACTCCAAGTGCTAGAGATGACACCATTTGGCTTATATATATAATTATATATATATATATATATATATGTACGTAAACAATGGAGAGTCTTTCCTGGTAAGAGAGAGAGGTGAAGTTTACTAAGTAAATGATTGAAAAGGCCAAGCAAGAAGAAAACAAGAACAGAAGGTAATAACAAGAACTTTGTAGTCATGCCTTTGAAACAACAAGTGCCAGATAGTAGTTGTAAACAATGTTGATGTTGCTCCAAATATATATCCTTGAATTGTTCAACCTGGTTGGCCCTATTCGACTCTGGCCGAGGTTTGTGAACTGGATTCTTTCTTTTAACATGTTCCGATCGCGATCCATCATCTGTTCTTTACAAACGTAACTGTGAGATGACAGTAATAAGTTGTTTTCTGATGAAGACAATCTTTAAACAAGTCCAGTGGCTATTCCAATGATCTCACTAATTTGTTATACAAATTATCCACAATATAATGGCCATAGCTAACCATCAACAATATGTATCCACAATACAAATATTATGTGTGTTATATATATGAAATACCAAATGAAACAAGAAGTTACATCAGATGAAATGCTTTTTGGGAATAAATAAATAATAATAATAATAACGTGATTTTTGGAAAGAATAGTAGAGAACCCTTTTTCCAAAAAATAGAACTTTTGAAAGCCTTGTCTCCACATCTACATAGATTATACAATTTTAATTTTAGTTGTTTATATAAGTCACATTATTACTCAAATAAGATGTAATGGGTCAGAAGTTTCGCCAAAAGCGAGAGAAACCCCATCCCTCTCTTTCCTTTTTTCGCTTCTTTTGTTGAAATAAGGACAAATGGGTTGATTCGAGATTTCCTAAAGCTTACCACCTTCAGCCCATATAGTGGCAGAAGTGGCTCTCAGCAGTTTCGCGATTTAATTCAAAAGGTTAAGCGGATGAGTGAGACAAAGACCTCTGACATTCTTTCTCATCCGAATTAGCGTAATGCACTCATTGCGATTAGACCACCCTGCCCGACTTGGACCCGGGCTCAATCCGGGTGGTGCTAATTACCCGACGGGTGCTTGGCGTGACACCGGATCAAGGATTAAGTCTGGCTCTAATAACACATGTAATATGTCGAATGTTTCGCAGTTCAACCCAAAAACTTAAGTACATTTTATATACCCATTCACTTTCCCATCTGAATCCGAATCCAGGTAAGACAAACACCTCTAACATATAACTTCAACCCTTAATATAATTTTCTATTTCAAAAGAATATTCTAGGTGGACTAAACACTTGTGTCTAAGAATTTTTTTTTAAGTTATATATAATGCAGTCCGTCGTGCATAATAAATCAGTCAATCACCATAACTTTGGAAATAGTCATGATCTTATAATATTTCACACCAAAATGCCAACAAGTGTGTGGTTACTAAAATCCACTCCTTCAGAAAATAAATAAACAAATAAAGGAATATAAGTCCACTTCTTCCCTCTCTTTCTTAACCTTGGGGGACAAATTAGGCAAGGCGTAATTGTGGGCTTATATCAACCATGTAATTTAATTAAGTAAAAGCAATGGGCTTCCAAGGTCGAACTATACCAAGTCCAAAGTATTCATGTCTCTCTTTGAGGCTCAGTATGCTTCACATATAGGCCCTGCAATATGTTCTCATGAATCGTTCGCTCTCATATTTTATAGGGTTATTCCACTGACACCCCCTCAAAGATAGCATATTCTCACACGGACCCCTTGCAATTGAATTTTGTCTCACAAGACCCCCTCCGTGTTCACGCCGTTAGAGTATGCCATTACTTAGGTGATGTCAGCCATTAACCACTCCGTGAATAGTCCATATTGCCCTCATATGATATGAAATGACCTATGTAACCTCATATGTTATCTTTTCATTACCCTTTTGTCCCTTATATGTATAGGCTTGTAATTGAATTCTCTTTCTCTTTCCGTATTCCGTAAGTCAAAATGAATGAACACGTTCAATAAAAAATATAGAGATTTTCAAACTACAAATCAAAACTCATTCCTTCATCAAGTTTTCAATTTCAATTTAGCAAAACATATACAATGATGAATAATATTTAGTTTTTCATAAATTTTATCATTTTTATAAATGTAATTTAGTACAGTTTAGATGTGTGAGTAAAACATATATTGAAAAGGGCGAATATATTCATTTAAGGAATCAATATCTATCTAGTACAATTTAGATATTGTCAGCTACATCATTTTTATTCATTTATATGTGGTCTTAAAACTCAAAAATGGCGAATAAATTCAGATACTCAAACAAGTAATCAAAATCCCTATTTTAAAAAAAAATAAATCCAAATTCTCAAACAAGGAATCAAAATCCCTAATTTATTGAAATCAATAAATTCAAATGAGTGACAATAATCAAAGGATAAAGAGGAAGGTTTGGTGGTTTTGGCTGGAACATGGTGTTTGATGGCGGTGGGAGAAGCTATGTGGTGGTCGCTGATTTTTGTGGTGGAGCGATGCTGGATGGGAGGTGTGGCTTGCTGATTGTGGTGATGTCCGGTGTGGTTTCCAACAGAGATGAGAAGGTGGTGAGGCAACCTGGTGGTGTTGAAGATTGGTTATCGATCTGGTGTTGCACTGCACTGGAGGGGTTGCACGGCTGGGTTGTTGTGATGAAACGAAGATCGGTGGAGTGGATTAGGGTATGGAAGAGATTAGGGTTATCTCTATAATCTATATATATATATATATAAGGAAAAGATTAAGGTTTTTGAATTTAAGGGTATAAAGATCTTAACACACAAAAAAAAATATTAATATTTTACAAAATTATATTAAGGGGGTAAAGGTGTAACTTGCCATAAAAACGTCAATAAGACTAACCACCGTCTTGTCTTAGGGGGTCTGTGTGGGAATATTGATATTCAATGGGGTCCGTGTGGAAATACGTTATTTGTGAGGGGGTGTCAGTGGGATTTATCCTATTTTATAAGTAAAAATTGCTTGAGTCCTGCCTTACGAGAAGGGTTGGACACGGATTGGATTGGAAATGTTTTGGATCCAATTCACTAATACTGGATTTCTAATTTTTGGAACAAATCCAATTCATTTGTCCAACGAAATCAATCCAAACCAAAATGTTGTGAGCTAGATTGGTTCAGATCGATTTCGCGGATTGAAACACAAAATTACATTAACTAAATTGAGGAAATAAATTCATACACTGCATACATATGATGTGAACCACAAGAACAAGTTCATAAACAAAGCTATTGCTTTTTTTTTTTTTGAAAAGGCAAGCAAGTTTAGTACTCCCTCTGTCCATTTTTAGTTGTCCATGTTTGAAAATTCAATAATTTTTTGATATTATTTTATTTCCTATTTTCCCCTTGATAATGTAGTATAATTGTAGTTTCTAGTGGGACCCATTACTTTTTGAAATTAATAAATAAGGATAATTTGGGAAAGTATATGATAACATTGTATTGTGATTCAAAACTGGACAACTAATTTTGAACAAGTAAGGACAACTAAAAATGGACGAAGGGAGTATTAATATAAAAGACTAAAAAGCCATGCAAACTACATGTTTATCTTATCTTGGGTCAAACTTATCTTTATCTCTGGTTTACTTTTACCCTTATCCTTTTTCTAGAAAATCGGGATAGTTGAAGTATCATCTCTATCAGTTAATAATCATAGTAATTTTTTTATTTCAATAAATCAAGTTCTATCTTTAATTATTCTATTATTTATTATAACAAATATTTTAATTGAATAAATATAATGCATTATAGTTAAACTAAGTTATATAGATATTTAAGCATAAAATTAAAATATTTTAAATTTGGGCGTACATCTATCTCTCTTTGTAATTGTTGGATAATTGAATTATACTTTCTTTTTTAAATAAAACATAGGTCTTTAAATAATAAATTATTAATAGTACATTTTACTTATAGTCCTTTGAATATAATTTATTTTTAAATTTTAAATTTGGACGCACATCTATCTCATTTATTTCTCTTTGTAAGGGTTCAAGATACTTTAATTATAATTACTTACTTGAAGAATATGCATATATGGAAGCAATAAATTGTAATAATACACGTTAATGATACTTATTTGAATGTAGTTATTCGAATCTTATATTTTAATTATTTTAATTTTTATTTTTTAGTAAATAAATGTATAAAAAAATGTCTTACATGTTTATAATATTATAAATATAAATAAATAATTATTTATAATAAAATAAGATATTATGATTTAATTTAAAATAGTATATTAGTGATATAAGATATTATAATTTAGTTTGAGATAATATATTATTTGATATATATTAATATAAATATACAAATATATATATGAACAATATCAGATTGGACCAAATTTGACAGATTATTGAAAATCAAATCCATAACCAATCCATAAAACACCAGATTCGGTGTTTTTGGATCCATGTCTAATCCAATCCATAATCAAACTGATCCAATATGTCCGGACCGGATTGGATTTTAGGATTCGCCTAATTTTTGTCCTCTCCTACTTACGAGGACGAAGTTTGTCCTCCTTATTAGTGTGATCGAGTATAATTTGAACATATATCTAAATTTATTTAAAATAAAAATAGACAAAAAAATCATAAAAGCAGAATTCAGTGTCAATTCCTTTTAAAAAAACATTCCGATCATGTGTTCAAACTATATTAGACCACATTAGCGAAAATGACAAATCATGTAGCATGACCCAAGTATTGTTCTTATTTAGTTTTATTTTTTAAATTTAGTTATAGCAAATCCTAATTATAATTATTGAATCTTGACAAGACTATTAGGTTCTCAGAATTATTTTTGTTAATTCCTTAACACTAACTTCAGAAGGAAAAAAAGGATTCTACCTAAACCGGATATTCTCGTCTAATGAAAATTCAAAAGAATTTTTATCTCCCCTTCAAACCCACCTTCCATGTGGCTAGCGTTTTACCTTTTGTTTACTATATATATATATATATATATATATATATGTTTACAATGATATTATATTTCTATTTAGAAAACTTAAAATTGGAAACAGAATTGATGGCATTAAGCTGATATTGAAGGAAAACCAATAAATATTAATTGATGGATTTCATGCCTAAAAAATAACAGGATTGTAATATAATTTGGTGAATATTTTATTACATGTGAATGGATATTATCTATATCTATAACATATATCTATACTACTTATGGAAGTTGAAAGATAAATGACATTTATATTTTTCAATTCTAAATATCAATATATGAGTGATATATTAAATGTCATAAATAATTTAACATCATAATCAAGTGTATATCAATTTCAGTTATAGTCAAGTTAAAATTGAATTTGATGAGACATCGACAACCTTTTCTACGCCATATAGTTTGTATGTTATAATTCTCTTAAGATAGGAAAAGAACTTAAAGCATACTTAATTTTATTCGTTTGTTTGTATTGATATTATTATAGTGTGGAAAACTTAGTTCTTCATTTACCATTGTCATTTATTTATTTATAAACACATTACACATTAGATTCTTTCATATATATTTTTATTTATCTCACGAGTTATAAATAAAATAAAATACAATAATACTAAATTTTCTTTTTGCTGAATTAAAAAGACCAACTAAAAATCAATTATTAAGAAAAAACAATAAAAAACCCAGAAAATCCTAATTACCTCCTCTCAAGAGAGCCATATTAATATATTAATAGTCAATCGAGTTAAAAAGACAGAATAAAATTCATCTATAATTAGGCCCTGTTTGGATTGACTTTTGACTTTTTGAAGGGAATTTTTTTTTTTGAATGGTGTTTGACAAATTTTTTGGAAGAGTTTCTGGGCTTTGGAAGAACATTTTAAAAAAGTTGGGGGGTACCATCTTCTTAAAACAACTTTTACTTCTTTTTTTTTCTGCAGAAAGCCAGAAGCAGAAGTTATACTAAACATGATCTTAGGCCCTGTTTGACATAACTTCTGCTTTTGGCTTCCCGCAGAAGAAAAAGAGAAGGAGAAGCTGTTTTGAGAAGCTGGTAACCCCCAGCTTCTTTAAAACGCTCTTCCGAAGCCCAAAAACTCTTCTAAATTTTTTGTCAAACACCGTTCAAAACAACTTTTACCTCCAGGAAGTCAAAAACAACGTTTGAAAAGCCAATCCAAACAGGGCCTTAGTCAACTTGCATTAAGCTCTTTTGTGTAATAAAAAAATTGCAAAACACCTTCACGGTAATATTTTCTTTCTTTATTACTCCATCTGTCTCAATTTATAAGGACCTTTTGGGGAATCCAATTTTTTAAAATGTTGTATTGGTAATGAATGAAATATCAAATTTACCCTTGGTCTCATCATAATAATGTGATAGTTTATTGTATAGATGATTTATAATTTCAATGCATGAATGGTAAATTAGTAGAGTGACATGATAAAGTGCATTGACTTTTCAAATGAAATACTTATTTTGGAACGGAGAAAAGAGACAAAATGGACACTTATTTTGGGACAGAGGAAATATATATATATATTTTTTCCTCATAACAATTCACTTCATTTTAACCAAAATTTCAAATTAAGTCCTCTGATGACGTAGAATGGGATGTTTCGGTGCAAAACTACAAAAGTGGTGAGGTGTAACCGTGCAACAACTCACATGATGGACTGTTTTGACCAAAATAACCCCACACATATAATAAATATTCTGAAGTTCACATTTGTATAATTCATGCCCCTCAAATTGAAAAAAAAATCCTTTAACAGCTCATAAAAAATATGTATTAATATTAATAAATTTACAAAAAATTCCGTATGACTCTCCTAAAATATTTCAAACAAACATATACTACTAGAATATTTGATAACATGCAACTCTCAATTTTTTTTAAAATTTCTTTAGTATTCCATAAATATATATCTTATAAATAAATTCATAAAAAAAGAAATTATACATTATTCCTCCAAATAATTTTTCCTTACATCTCGCCACTTGTATAATTGATTGTAAAAGGTTAATTGAGCATGCCAAATAGTAATTTTCTATGACAAACTCCTGCACCCAACCACTTTATACTAAAACTCTTGGGCATGCTTAATTTGCATTTCTGGAAATAAATTTTTATTTTTTGAAAATTGAAAAATCAGATAATTGTAAAAAAATGTGTTTGGTTTATATATCTAAAATTATGAAAACTAAAAACAGTTCTCTCAGAACAATAAAAAAGAATTCTTTGAAAACAGACAATATTAGAATTAATTTCTTTCAAAACAGTTTTCAGAAAATCCAACCAAATTTTGTACAATTTTTGATATTCAGTTTTCAGAAAAATAAAAAACTATTTTCAGAAATATAAACCAAACAAGCAGACCATTAATTTTTGAAAACTCTTTCTTATTGTGCCAGTTATGAGAACTCTTTTTCATTATTCTCAAAAAAATTATTTTTTATTCTCAAAATTCTTGAGAATAGTTTTCATTAATACAAACCAAACATACTCTTAATTTTTGTATGGCCAGACATAATATTTTGCAATTTTTTAATAAATAAAGGTATTTGTTAAAAACAAAAAAAATAGGGGGTTATTTGCAAATTTGTAGTGGCAAGAGGGTTAACTGCAAATTTGATGTTCCATTTAATATTGTGTACTTATTGGCATATCTCTTGTGTTACAATTAAACCCAAAGCCTGTCGTTATTCACAAGGACGAAAGGTTCCTTCAGAGGGTAACAAAAGCAAACATCAACACACACATATATACATAAACACACACAATTACACACAGAGATTACACATACATAGAAATGAAACAACTCGATTTCCGTGTCAAGCAAGCTTCGACCTTTCTTAACCGTCGGGCAATTTCTTGTCTCATTTCTAACCCTAGCCCTAGCCCTAACCTTACCCCTTCTTCATCTCCATCTCTATCTCCTTCCTCAAAACCCTAATTTTTCATTTCTCTGTCCAATTTCTCGCGCCATGGCTCACGAATTGATCCCATTTCCTCCTCTTACGCCGCCGTCCACGGCGGCGACGTCTCTTGCTCCGGGCTTCCGCTTCCACCCCACCGATGAAGAGCTCGTCCAGTACTACCTCAAGCGCAAGGCTTGTGGGAAGCCCTTTCGTTTTGAAGCTATATCGGAAGTCGATGTATACAAATCTGAGCCTTGGGAACTTTCAGGTCTCCCCTTTCTCTCTGATATATTTTAGATGATATATATATATATTTATATATATAACTTTTTAAAATTTGAAAAGTTTATTTGTGGTAAAAGGTGTGATTTTTGCATCTGGAATCTGGATTTCTATTTCTGTTCATGTGGGCGTCTCTTTTTCTATGTAAAGTTTCTGGTTTGAATTGTATTTGCTATTGGAATTGTTGTTCATTTTATTCATTCCAGGTCTGGTTTTTATTTTTTTACTTTATTATATATGTATATATAAGTTTGGGAGTTTCTTGTATATTTATGTATTTGGTGTTCCATTTCGGATTCTGAGGTTTCAAATAGGATTTTATTTTGCAATTATAGGCTTTTATTTTGTGTGTAGATATGTTATATACTTATATATCTATATCTCTCTCTCTATATATAAATGTTTGGGAGTTGCTTGTATTATTCATTGAGGTGTTCCATGTTCAATTCTGAGGTTTTAAATAGTGTCTTTTCCCTTTTGTTGTGTATTATATGATATATGTATTTATATAGTTCTTCTTTTTGTGATGAATTGCTTGGTGATTTATGGGTAGGTTATTCGAGGCTGAAGAGTAGAGACCTAGAATGGTATTTCTTCAGTCCCTTAGATAGGAAATATGGTAATGGGTCTCGGTTGAATCGCGCCACTGGCACTGGGTACTGGAAGGCGACTGGGAAGGATCGGTCAGTGCGTCATAAGGGTCAGACAATTGGGATGAAGAAAACACTCGTGTTCCATGGTGGACGAGCTCCAGATGGTAAGAGGACCAATTGGGTCATGCATGAATACAGACTTGCTGATGAAGATTCAGAGAGGACTAGAGTAGCACAGGTGCAAAATTTTGATCATCACTCATAAATCAAGTTACCTTTTTCTTTGGTTGTGGTTATGTCTCCACTTGAATATTATTTGAAATTTCTTGTGAATTGTTTCCTTTTGCGAGGGAAAGGATGCGTTTGTGCTCTGCAGAATATTTCAAAAAAGTGGTTTAGGACCACCTAATGCGGATAGGTATGCACCCTTTGTTGAGGAGGATTGGAATGATGATGCCTTGCTCTTGGTTCCAGGGGAAGTGGCTGGGGAGGAAATGGTTAATGGTGACGACACACAAGCTGAAGGAAATGAACATGAGCAGGTTTGTATCTGATATACTTTCATCTGTTTTGTCCGATATACTTTCATCTGTTTTGTCCGATATACTTTCATCCTTCTGATCTTCATTTCAGGTGTTGACATTTTCGTCCTGGATTTTCTTCCCTATATTTCTGTTTCTTGCTAGTTAATTTAAGACCAAGAGTGCTCGCAACACGAAAACTACGTTGAGAGAGAACTGCAGCGGTCAAAGTCCTCTTTATTTTTATTAAAATTTGATTTTTAACATATTTGCATGCTGTAACGTGAGTCACAATATTCATTGGACTTACAGGGAACCACTTGTATTTTTTACGTAAAATTGCATGCGATCCATTAGTGGGCACCGTCATTTAAGCGATTTGGAAAATAAATTGGGGGGGTCATGGCTCCGTAGCCAACCTCTAGTTCCACTCCTGATTTTAGGAGAAGATGATGGTGGAAATTGATTTTAAAATTCCTATTCTGATTTAGGTGTATTCTATAAGGAAATTTCTTGTGAAGTAAAATTTTTTTTTGATAAGTAAGAATAGTATAAATGCACTCAAACGGGGAGTGCATCCCTTATAACAAAAGAAGGGCCCTTGGGGCCAAGAGAACCCAAAAGGTCAATCTTCTCGTCTATAGAATTACAATATCTACCCTCCACCCAATAAAAAAGAGAAGAAATAAAGGAATTCTTGATGGAGCCGGTTGGGAACTCGTTCCCCACAAAGCAGCGCCTGTTGTGTTCAAGCCAAAGACACCACCATAGGCAAAGGGGAATTGTAATCCTTGACTAACAAGGAATTGAGTTGGGAAGTCAAGGTTATGGGCCGAGATCTATGAGATTAAAAGAAGTAGTCTCGAGGGAGTTGATGGGTAGAGATATTTTATTCGGAGAGGTAGAAATATGTTAACAACATCTCTTCGAGATGCTTTTAGAAATGTGACTTGAGGATGAAAAGATAGTTACTATTAGGAAGGCCATGAACATATCTTTGAGATGCTTGACATGCTTTTCTATTATTTCCACAATTTGCGTAAATACGAAGTAGTATTGTGGTACAATCTGGACTTGATATCTCTTTTCAGTTTTACTGTTATAGTTGCAATTATTTTGGCAGGATCACATAAAAGATTAACCTTATCTGGTCAGTATGCCCTAAAACGTTAAAATGCGATAACTTTTCCCAGGTGAGACACAGCTGGGAAAAGACTAAATTTTACATATTGTGATGAAGGGAAACCTGAAACATTTTCGGACATGCTGGTAAAGAAGGAAAAGTTTAACATTAAGTAAAACAAAAAGGCAAGTGTTTTTGTGCTATCTAATAAACAAATTACGTGCTTAAAACTGGACAAATCCAGCCAATTTTGTATGAAGTGCGTTAACACAATTTATGTATCACTTAAAAAAGTTTTTTCTTAAAAATAGCACATGCTCAGTGGTAGTGGATGCCAATATTTATTTTAATCATGGGTACAGCCCTAATCATGGATACACCCTTCAGTAAATCTGATAGTCTCTTAAGTCTCAACCCTCTCAATATACCCACTTGGCCATACTATGGATAGAGAATGGAGATTGAGATAGAGTCCTTGGCATTTAAGACTCTAGTGAAGATTGACAAATAGTCTTTCAATCTTTGGTCTCTTGGGTGTCCCACCTCTTCAATGTTCTATTAGTCCACCAAACTACCACTCTCTTCCAGATATACTGCTTCCTCTAATACTGTCAGATAAACATGAATACACAAACTGGAGGATTTGCTAATGAAAGTTGTTACGAATCCACCGAGGAGCGGGTGAGGGAAGAAACAGAGGACATGGAAGCTCATTGTTTCGATGACATCTTCATTGTTTTTCCTTTTTCATCCTTTGGCTTGTATGGTGGGTTGGGTAGTATGATGGAGCCTGTGTTGCAAAGATGGTGACGGGCTATTGCAACTGTGGCAGAAATAGAAAGCCCCAAGACTAATCAAGTTGCCAATGATGAAGGCCTGAGGTTACGTGTTAAGATTTTGGGGTATATATAAAGATAGATTGATATAGAAAGAGAGAATATAGATTTTAAGGCCCCAAAACTAAGTGGTTTTCTTTTTCTCCTTCTCTTTGTCTAAGTAAGAAAAAAGTTCACGAGTTCTAATCAAATCACTTGAATGGATATATGGCCCATTACGTTATCTGAGTGAAGAAAACATGATTATGGTGAACAACATAATTACCATGATTACAATGCATTTCTACTAAGATAATTATGCGAGTCAAATGTCCAAACAATATGACCTGACTTACTTCATGGCCATGCGATGCAGAAAAGTGGGTCCACATAGGCCCCACTTAGTTTGCATCCAATGGCCATGAAATCAATAGGTCAAACAGTTCAACGTTCTGGCTCGTAGAAAAGGGAATGCATTTGACTTTAGACTCCTGCATTTCATAATTTAGAGTCTGTCAAAATAAAATTTCAGCCCTAAAATTTTCAGTTTGGAGATTGCAATGACAAAAAAAATTGTCGTGATTGAGTGCAATAAACTATAGAGTTCTTTTCTTATTATTATTACTTCTTTTCTTTCTTTTTCTTTTATGAGGTCGGGAGAGGGGATACGGTGGTTATCAAAACATGGTAGGAAAGGGACAAAGATGGATAGGATTTTAAAGCCCCGAGAACATATGGAACCAAGTACAAGTCAGTGCAGTAACACCTATGTGACTACTTACTGTGCAGTTATTTATATACCTTTTTAAACTTGAGGATTTTAGGAAAGACAGTGTAACATCGATGATGAAATATTGACGGAGCAATAATGAAGGAGAATGAGATTCACCGTGCCCGAGCTCTACTTTGACTTCTAGCATTAATTCCCCGATAGTTTTTTCTATTTTTATGTTTATTATTATTGTTCTTTTTTAAAGTTAAAATAATTTCTGTTGAGTCCTTCCTTGTGAAATGATGCTTTAATCTAAAAGTTTTTCGCTCGCTTTACAATGGAATTGATGATGCAAGGAGAATGTACCTTGTGTCCCCAACCCCTCTAGTACCGAACAAAGAAATTTTGTTGCTCACCTTATTGCATAATATCTCTTATTTCTTTTTGTTGTTAAGTATGATGCATTGAAACACTACAAACTTCTGACGTGGTCTTGAGCTTGCATCTTTATGAGAGTTGATAACCTTTTTAAAAGGTGGTAATGCATTTAAATGAATTAGCAATTCTCCAAATAAATGAAGATTGAATCATATTCTACATGTCATTTACAAGTAATGGAATCTCGCAATCGCCAAGTACAGTCAATTTACGACGTGGCTGTAAAATGCTCTCACCATGTTGATTAGTTTGCATTGGATATGATATAGCCTTTCACCATGTTGATTAGTTTTCACTGGATGAGATGTGGCCTGGTACCTGGGTTAGTTTGACTGATGAAGTGCTTTTGAGTTGTTTGAAACCCTAGCGGACTTGTACAATCTATATGCCAACCTGTACGTGCATAGGCTCATGTAGTGTGCAGCATTTTGATTATTTTTGGTCTATCAGCACAAGGATATATTATGTTTGGTGATTTTTGCTTTCCTCTTATATATATATATATATATATATTGTTGTTTGTTTGGTATACCATTACAGTGAATTGTTTATCTCACACCTCTTCCTAATTTACTTCCAATATTTTAAAGATTTATCTATATTCTATAAACAATAATTGCCTCTAATAGCTTCTGATTAATGCAGGATACTCACTCGATCAATGAGGACCCTATTTGTCGAAATGAACTTCCAATCAATTCGAAAGGTATTCCGTTTGTTTGTAAGAGGGAAAGGTCAGAGGAGTTTTCTTTACGAAGTATTCCTACTCCAGAACCCCTCCACTTTCTCGAAACTAAAAGACCAAAGCACAGCGATACAAGCTCTAGTCATGCAAATGCTTCAGAAGAGTCGATTACAACCCATGATCTTTGTATATCCACCACCGCACCAGCGAAGTACTCTTGTGCACCTTTGGAGTTCCCTTTATTGGAATCCCTTGAACCCAAAGTCAGCCATCCAGTAGACCCACCTTCATTTGACGCGGCCACTCTTGAGAAATCCGTGCCTCCTGGGTATTTGAAATTCATCAGCAACTTGGAAAATGAGATCCTGAATGTTTCCATGGAGAGGGAGACGTTGAAGATTGAAGTGATGAGGGCCCAAGCCATGATTAACGTTCTTCAATCGCGGATTGATCTTCTGAGCAGGGAGAACGACGACTTGAAAAGGTTTGTTCACCGTGTCTAGTTTGTGACAGTCGTGGGGTGATCTATTTCAAGACATAATTTAAAGTCCTTCAAATCATGTATCAATGTTCTGAAAGAGGAACTAGTTAGCTGTTGTGCTGAGGTAGTTTTTTTTTTTTAGGTTTTTCTGTTGTAATCTGAACAGTAGATCAATGTTGTTTTGGCCATTGACATGCGTTGGACGCCTAAGAAATCAGTTTATTCGAATAAAATGTATTACCCTATGTCATCCTCTCCCGAAATAGAAATCAACGACCCAGATGGCGATATCCAAAGCATGACGGACCTGAGATCAGAATTTAGCTTCAACGATTTCAGACCTAGCGATTTCAGACCTAGCGCCGGCTACGGGGAGAAAGTGAGCAGGCATTTCAAAACAAAAGTTCTGCGTTTGAAGGTCTGAAAAGTTATTATGTTTTATCGGTAGGTATGAAGATGTCGGGCAATTTGAAGATCACAGAAAGAACATTGTAGTGGGAAATGGCGACTGAGGTTTGTCTGTTCAAATATGATCATATAAGGTTTGTCTCTTTAAATGATCGTACAAGGTTTGTCATGTTTGTGTCTTCAAATTCGACTTCAGATAATGTGTCATGTTTGTGTCTTTTTTTCATGGTTCAACTCAAATATAAATTGATCCTGAACTCGAGGGAAAAGTAAAAGTAGAACTTAATATGTAAAAATAAAAGTAGAACTTAACATGTAAAAATTAGGGTAGAACTTAATATTTGAACATGTTGTGTGAAGTAATATTTAATTGGACATCTCTGAGATTTTAGTAGAAGCTGTGAAATTTTTTTGAGAAATGTTAAAAAATGTGTTAAGTAATAAATGGTTTTTTTTTTTTTAAAAAAGGAAACAAATAAGGCAATTTGAGATCATTTTGAAAAAATAAATAAGTGAAATAATAAAACAAAAAACAAAATGGACAATATAATATAATTTTCAAAAAATAAATTAGTAAAATAGTAAAAGAAACAAAATGAGAAATACAACGTAAAATCATCTAATTTTGTGGATTTTCACTATATTTATTTTAATATACATGTATATGTAATTATTTTACAAACTTATTTCTGTTGTACTATATTTTAGTTTTCTTTAAAATTTATTGTCTCATTACTTCCGTTTCATGTTGCCTAACATCTCTCCATGCGTTGAAGAGAGATGGGAAAAATTCTGAAGTGTTGTATTCTATAATTTTAGAAACTAAATAATTTAAAAACATTATATACAGTTGCATATTATGACAGAGTTGAAAAACCAAAGGAATAGAGAAGTGGAAGGAGAAAGAGTAATTATTATCAAACGGAAACTATTGTTGTCTAATGGTTGCCTTAATGTCAATATTTCTTATTGAGATAATAGAAGCGTCATATATTAATTAATTGGTACACCCAGTGGCCACTATCACTTTTAAATCGAAATAATTCAGTCAAAGTAACCCTAAAGAGAGTTTTTATTTATTTATTTATTTGTTAGGACGGATATGTTTGTGCATTGAAAAGAAGAATTATGTTATCGAAACAATAAATAAATGTATCAAACCCTTAGAAATAATTTCGCGTGAACATATTTGTACAAACTTCTCAATAATACTCTTCGAATGAGAAAAAGGAACTTTTTTAAATGGCTCTCACGTTAAGTTATATCTTTCTCTTTTTTTAAATGATTAGTAATAATCTAATTAGTGATTAATATAATTAACTAATCACATGCATCATTTAAAGTGATTAATAATAATTTTAGCAAATGGACGTGACTATTATTTAGAGTAAAATACATGGATATTCTTTGAAGTTTAATGCAATTATATATGGTCTTATTATATCAAAATTTACTTTAATTACCTTCCTCAAATGGTAAATGATATTTTTATAATATATCATATATTTTCCTCATATAATTACAAATATTTATACTTTTACGCAAAAGTTTACTAAGGAATTAGACTATGAGATAACGCGAGGAGTCACTAAGATTATATGTCAAACTTTAAGCATATATAATGTAATAAATGGCAAATATAGGCACTATAAGTAATTGAACTAAACATCAGGGAAGGTTAATGTAGTTTAGCCTATTATTTAATATATACTACATTGTGATTGGGTGTGGGCACTAAGGAAATGGTGTGTGAGCACCGCACCCAATTCAGTTCTCCTATTCATCAATTTATTCGGTTTGCCCATAAACTCCTAATTATTGCCCTTCTGTTGATAGCAATGGCGAAACCCTGTTGAAACCCTAGTTTTCTCTCTCTATATATCTACAATTCCGTATCTATTTCACTTTCTCTCTCTAAAAACCCTAAGGTTTCCGCGAATTCCGTTTGTTGATGGCTCTCGATTCGACTCCACAGACGGCCTCACTCGCTCCTGGTTTCCGATTTCATCCCACGGATGAAGAACTGGTGCGATACTATCTCCGCCGTAAGATCTCCGGTAAGCCCTTCCGATTCGACGCCATCTCCGACGTCGATGTCTACAAGTGCGAGCCTTGGGACCTCCCAGGTCTCCTTTCTCTCTCTCTCCAACTTTCTCTCTCTAAATTCTCAATTCTATTCATCTTTTTTCCCGAACAGTGTTCTTCGTTTACCTATCTCAATTTGGTTATATTAGAATTAGGGTTCATTGATTAGGTTAATAAGGGTCACTTCTCTATAATTTTGTATGTGGATATACTATACTATATATATATATATATATATATATATATTTATGTATGTCAGTTTCCCTAATTTCCTATTGACAAGCGCGAGTTGGTTTTGAATTAAAGAGTGAATTTTGGGGTTTTATTTGATTAAATGCTACGTAAACGGTAAATTATAGTGCTTCCTGTATGTGTGTATGCGTGTATTTGTGTATGTATGTATGTTTGTTTGATTATAGCATTGTGTGGGTGGATTTAGCTTGTTGGTTATGAATTATAGGGTGAATTTTTGGGTTTATTTTTTCCAGGGAAGTCGAGGTTGAAGAGTAGGGACTTGGAGTGGTACTTCTTTAGTATGTTGGATAAAAAATACTCGAATAGTTCGAGGACGAATCGTGCAACAGAAAGAGGGTATTGGAAGACGACTGGAAAGGATCGGCCAGTCATACAGAGGTCGCGGACTGTTGGGATGAAGAAGACACTTGTGTATCATATTGGTCGGGCTCCAAGTGGCGAGAGGACGAATTGGGTGATGCATGAATACAGACTCATTGATGAGGAATTGGAGATAGCTGGAGTCCTTAAGGTGAGAATTTTGAATGTCCTTACTTTACGAAAAATAACTATGTACTGTAAATCAATGGTGATAAAAATGTTTAGATGCACCTTATAGAAATATTTCAGGCCCCTAGAGTTTGGGAGGGCGAAACTAAACAAGAGAAGTCAATGGAATTGAATGTTGCTTTTGTGGCATATTGCAGAAGGAAAGGGAGTGCTGTAAAAGCAGGAGTCTTTTGAAAATTTGGACTAATATTTATTTGGTGTTTCTGATATAGTAATGCGTTATTCTTTTTCTTTCTGTTTTTGTTTTTGGCGGAGAAGGATGCATTGGTGCTTTTGAGAATATTTCAAAAGAGTGGTACCGGGCCAAAAAATGGTGAACGATATGGGGCCCCATTTATTGAGGAGGAATGGGAGGACGACGAGCTGGTTATGGTCCCTGGTCAAACATTTGGGGAAGATTTGATAGTTCGTGATGGTGCTTACCTTGATGGAGCTCATTTTGAGCAGGTGCATGCTTTAATTAATTTTATGTTTACACATGCAAAGTACCTCTCTTTTTATTTCTTTTTAATAGACATGTTTAACTACAATGAGAACTGAAAAGGAGGTTAGCTCTTGGGTCAAGTAGTGCTACTGCCAACCTTCCATTAGTTCAATCTATCAGAATATCAGTTCGTAGAAGGATGAAGTACCAAGAAATAAACACACCAACTTGTATTTATAAATGCATGTGTATTCATACACAAAAATATGTGTATTTATAAATGAATTGTTAAATAATGCATTTTATTCTTCTAATGCTTCCCTTTGATGTCCCCATCAACCAAAGTTAGTTCCAGGTATAGTCATAACTTCTTTTCATTCAACTTACACATCTTTTTTTGGGTATGTGCAAATGTCATTCCTCTTTATAGACTTATATTTTCCTGTTTTAATTCCTATATATATGAAAACCATTTAAAGTGCCACCCTCTTCTTGGAGAGATTATTGGTTACAACGGTGACATGGTATCACAAACCAATAAAATCAAATCTTTTTGTACACGTGTCACATAACTTACCAACTCAGCAATATGATATATATGGAAACAAAAAAGGAAATGAAAAAGCAATAGTCATCGTCTCTCTCTTTTCTCCATTCAGATTGCTTCATGCCCAAAATGAAAAAAGAATCCAATACCCAAAAGCTCAAAATAAATAGAATTCCAGCCTGCTCCCTTTTTTTTTATTTATTTTTTATCTAATTCTTTTAGGATTGAATTGTGCCAATAATATTTAGCTGTATAATTCACAAATGTCAGGTTTTTTTCCCCCTATTCGAGTGTTTCAGTATATATATATATTTATATGTAAGTTCATCTTTATTTGTGTATTAAGAGAGAGAAAGTTAGGTTGGGAAAGAAACAGTGTGATACGCTATACATATATACGTATATATGTATATATATATATATATATATATATATATATATATATAAAGTTCATTATTGAGAGAAGAGTTAGATTGGAAAACAATTATAGAACTATACGCTATATATATTATAAATATATGATGTAACAGATATATATATATATATATATACATGTATAAGGAAAGAGAGACGTGAATATTAAAATTAGAAAGAGAGATCTGAATATTAGAATTGCTTTTATTTTGTGTTTCCTATTATATCAGATTGGTGAGTTGGTAATTTATATGACACATGGGCAAAAAAAATTTGATTTTATTGGTTTGTGATATCATGTCAGCCTAATGACATGATATCACCGTTGTAACCAATAATTTCTCATCTTCTTGACCGTCATTTCTCTATAATAGTGTATTCTCATAATTATATTCTTACTCGAGGTTTCGTTTAGGTAGAGTGGTACCATAAAAACCTTGATTCTTAATGTTTGATGGTGTGTGTGGGTATTTGGAACAATGAATGAGAATGGCTATTGATATCTTTGTAGAAATTTGTACTTGGTTTTCCTCTAGTTCTATCAAATAGCACGAACAAAGGCGTAGATGTCAAATGGAGATCAGGATGATACTTTTGATTCCTTAAGTAATTTTTCTCTAAGAAAATCAAATTGATTATTTTCAGGTTAAAAGAACATGTGATTTCAAGGCAAAGCTAAATCTAAATTTTAACAAACAGCAGATGGCTATCAGATGGTTTGGGTCTTCCTTCTTAAATTGTGGAATTTAAGCTTTGTCTTTATTGCTTCATGAAGTTTACTAACGGTTTTATGGGTTTCAAGATATTCAGAACAACAATTTTGATTCGCTTTGAAGTGTTGATTCCCTTTTTAATCTGCACCTGAAAACAGCATTACATAAATCAAATCCTGGAACTTGAGCTCTTAAAGTGGATTGTTACCTAGATAAAGTAACGGCTTTCTATTTTATAGGTTGAATGGAGAGCATACCTATGTTCATCTATATGGGTGTTGGGTATGGGAGAAATCGTCCTTTGGGCACTTGATTTTATGTTTGCAGTGCTACTTACTTGTGACTTTTGTCACAGTATTCACGGATAGTCAAATCTGCATGGAGAAAATGGTCTTTGCCAGGTGGAGTTTTCTGGTGTTGGCCATTGGCTCTTGTTGGTTTAATTCCTCTTCCTTGTCCGCATACTCCTTGACAGTCTTATCTCAAATACTATAAAGGTGTGCTGGGAATGACAATCTTGGATTGATTTCTTGCAAATTGTTGTTACATCATGTTTTTCATCTTCAGCTTCTCTTTTTAATGCAATTGGGGTAAATTTTTGTGTCGTAATAAAGCAAAGTTAACTTGGTGCCCATTAATTTGGAGAAGTTTTCTTCTGTCAAAGGAAGAGTCACCAACCAACAGAACGCCATCCTATTCGACAATTATTTGATCCATCTTCTTTTTTTTTTTTTGCATTTCCACCTACTTGTTGTGGAATTAACTTATCTAGTAACCTTTTTAACAAGATCTTGATCCAACTTTTATTTTCTTGCACTTGCACACGATTTCTTCTTATATAATCTCATATTCTTCTTCGTTCTGGGTTAGTTTTATTATATGTTTTTATTGGAATTGTGGAGGATGCTCCTTTTATTTTTATTCGTGCATATTGCCCCCCCAGATTCTCGATGCTGGTGTCCCATCACAGGATGCTGCTTTGTCTTTGAACATTGATTATTGGGATAATATTAACTACATTGAAGAGTCTACCGACTTCACTGATGGTGCTCAAAAACACTTGGTGGGTATGGGTGAAAGTCATTGTGGTCAAGAACAGCCTGATACCCAGAAATTATTGGATTTGCCTGCGCAATATGATTCGAATGCAATCGCAGTCAAGCACGAATATATTGGTGAATCAAGCAATACTGTGAATCCCGAGTTTGCAGATTATTTGCTTGATGAACCATACATGGATGCTACCAGTGACCTACTGTTTGATGGAGCATTCCTTGAGACTGATGACCTTTCGAACCCTGTTGGGGCATATACCTCAGGTTTGGACGTGGCTGATACATTTTTTGATGCGAATGGAGACATCTCACAGTATATGGCTTTTGATTCTGTCAAGATGAATGGTAGTGAGAATCTTTCATTTGACCAGCCCCATCAAATGGCTGTGACAAGCCAACATCACTTAATGGGACATGATACTGGTGTTGCTTCTTCTTCAATGCAAGAACCTTCAGAATTTAAACCAGGTAATGTTAGTAATGTCATTATGGTTTGATCGGGTAGCGTGGATCCTCTGTACAGCACAGGTTCGGTACTGCATCAAACGGCTCATGGTGCACACACTTGTGATGTGTGGACTGGCCGATGTAGTACAATGCCTGTGTTGCTTTCTGGATCCCAACACTTGAACTTGAATTATTAGCTCCTCTAGAGAAGTTATTCTTGGCATTCAGATTACATATTTAATTCATTAAAACCTGGTATGCTTTTTAATTTACCACTATTTCTTTTTAACACCTTGGTGTCCTATGCTACAGATACTACGTCTGCATTCGTCAAGCGCGCCCATCACATGTTAGGCAGTATGTATGCTCCTTCTGCATTCGCTTCAGAGTTCCCTACAAAAGGTGGTGCTCTTATGCTGAATCCTGCATCCCAGTCTTCCACTACAGTTAATGTTACTGCTGGAATGATTCATATAAGAAACATGACACTGAGTGGCAATGAATCAGACTGGTCATTTGGGAAGGATGGAGGCGTCAGGATCACCCTCTCATTTGGCCTGTCACAAAGTAATATGGATTCTGGCCGCATGGAACCTACGGCTAGCTTACAGTTGGGCAAGTATGGGTCAGCAATGCTACGGGGTTGGTTCTACCTTATGTTCGTCTGGGTCTTGATTTTTTCGTTCACTTTCAAATTAGGGACCTATCTCTGCACTGGTAATGCTTCTTGAAATGGAAGAGTTGATATAACATCACCATAAACTGTAGCGGGGTTGAAATTTCGCCCACCGGTGGATGGATTTTACTCGTTATACATTGATGCTTAACTTTGTGCAAGATTGTTTTTGTTATTTAACTTTCTGTCCAAAATTGAAATATTATGTTTTGCAACTTTATTAAAGTCTTGCTTTTGCGTAGTTTCTGTGCTTTTGTCAAACATTTAGGATTGGTTGAGAAATAATGGGAATTCTTAATATCTGGTGGAGAAGCCTTGACAGGGTTGCATGGAGCTCAGGATCTCAGGAGTAGGATGAAACTTGATTTTAGTCCCATGTCACTTCTGGAAATAATTGCTGCATTTTCTTTTTCGGGATATTTCTCTCACCACGCAGGTTGGGATTTCAACAAAACGCTGAGAATGGGGAACGCATTTTGTGTAAGATCAATGAATAGTTTTTTGGGTCATTCATTATGGATTGTTTATTTGCATTATTGGTAATTGAATCTTCAATTTATTTGCAATTGTTTTCTAGCGATGTATTGAAGGATATTATCAAAGGTTGCATGAATACAATTGGTTACTTGGAGAAAACTAAATGATGCTTTTTTTCCCCCTTCTCATTTTGCTCAACTTAGCTGCTTCAGTAATTTAAGGCCTTGATCTCCAAAATGACTATTCCTTTGTCAGCTTCAGTGAGTAGTTTAATGTTGATGAACAAAGCGATGATCTCCAAGACTATATATATATATATATGTGTGTGTGTGTGTGTGTTTATATAAACATATAGTTATAACATTACTGATACCTAAAAGCCATCCGTAATCACGATCTGCCGATCAATTTAATCTCTTATATTGTACTGATTTTCTTTAAAATTGTAATCTCAACAGTTTATTTTTGTTGGCTATTAAACAAGGTGCCACATTACTCTTCAGGAATGTATAACTCTTAGCTTTCGGACTTTGATAGTCATTCAATAAGCCTTCTGATACTCGTCCACAGCTATAGTTGAAAGGCAACACATTAAAATTGCTTACTGCTTCATTATCCATTGTTAACATGAAAAAGAGAGAAAACTTACATGAACTTGTCTACGTAACGAAAACAGGCAAGTGGAACTACTACTGCTAGTGTAACTCATAAAAGCTACACCATTGCAGATCAGCAAAAACCTCGTAGCTTCTCCAATGACTCAAGATTGCAAACTTCATCACGGCATCTTAAATTATTGATACTGCTAACTGCTAGCAGACATTCTTGATAAAAAATAATAACGAAAGACTATTATATGGTGTTGTTTCTGTTTCTGTTTCTGTTTCTGTTTCCTCAAGTGGTAGCTCTTCTTGAATGAGGATTCTTTGTTCGTTGATTTTACATTTCTCCGGGAAGCATTGTGTCCTCCGGTAGGTCACAGACGGCAATACCCTATACGGAGCAAGGACATAACCATATAAGCAATAGCAGGAACACAATGAACCAATGCTGCAATATACAACACTCACCTCTCCTATTAGGTGGCCAACACATCTCTTCTCAGCAAGCAATTCGGCTTCAGACTGGGAAATAATAGCAAAAAGTCACATTAAATGGGATAAAAATGTTATTACATGCTAGCTTGCCAGGCATGGATAAGGATATTTGTCCATTTTTTTTGGGTAGTCCATTTCGTTTCAAGTTAAAATGAATTATGTGGCATATGTAGGACCTTGCAATATATATCACTTCTATATATTGTAGTGAGTCTAGTGACTCCATTCTTATGCTTCGATTTCTTTCTATTTTTCAATTTTCACCACATGTTCTTTCGAGGTATGGTGTAAGGGGGCCAAGATTTGAACTTGAGAGGGTGATCAAATCCACCTCACTCACACGCTCCCCACCTGAGAGAAGGCCGACACTCAAGAGTCTCATACCTTGGTTATTCGTTTGAGAAGGTAGTCATCAAAAATTACATCTTTGGCAAGTTCATAATCACCGTCACCCTGAAACAAAGGAATAATATTTGAGCGGTGATCTTGATTATGCAGTCAAAAAGAGAACTTCGAGTGAATAACTAACTTACTTTCGATGTGCATGGCATGCTGAAAACGATATCCTCTGCTATACCATAAGGGTTTCCATTGGTGTAGACCTACATATAGCCATGTTTATGAACTTTTAGAAAGAGATCATATACAACTATCAACTTCAAAGCAACTCGAGCTAGGAATGGTAACAAAGTGCCAGATGTGCAAGTGATTGTTCACTGGTGTCAAGAGTTATGATCATTCGCACGAGCTTTTCTCATTAGGTATAACTTATCATCTATTACTTAACATGATATCGTATACTAAAACTGTTTTCATGTTCTCTATGAATGGACATTAATTTTCCTCTCTACTAATGTTAAGGAAGGTAAAATGAATATTCAAACAATATAATGGCGCAAGAAAAACTAATATGTTCAATTGGCGGCATAAAAACTAAAAATCCAATTATGACTAAAATTTCCTTTACAAGATAGCATATATGGACGTACTCCAGAAGAAAACCAATCACCCTCTGGAGTGGGAGTTACAAGAGACCGGATGCCATCAACGATTGACACAGCAGTGGATGCTGCTGAAGATCTTCCCCATTTCTTAATAAGCACTCCACCCCTCTGCAAATGAATTTAGAACCATTATTTAGTCAAAGCCAAGCAACTGTATGTAGAACAACAGGCAGTAAATATCGAATAGAGTACACAGACAGTAAATATGCATCAAATATAATTTTTGGATCTTACCGTCTGGACCATTTCAGTGAAATCCTCCTCCAACCACTTGGTATCCTTAATAACCTCTTTGGCAGGTATGCCATCGATTCTAGCATTTAAAAAGTCAGGCACCTGATGAATGTTACAAATAAAAACACCTTTAATATAGCAATCCAATTACAAGCAATCCACACTCTAGCAACAGAACTGATTAAATGACCTGAGTGGTTGAGTGGTTTCCCCAGATGGTCACATTGGACACTTTGTCGTAGAAAACGCCTGCCTTGATGGCCAGCTAAAAAACACCAAATTTTTAAAAATTTCAGTATACCTGTTTCGTTTTCAATACCTACAATAGTAACTACATATCATCAACACATGTAAATCTGTGCAAGTTATACCTGGCATTTTGCCCTATTCTCATCTAACCTAGTCAGAGCATGAAAATTTTTTGCAGGTATGTTTGGAGCATTTTTCAAACAAATTAATGCACTGCATGAAGAAGAAGAACACAATCAGCAACGGCAGGCATCAGAATGAACCACACAGTTTATTTATCAAAAGAATATGTTTATTACTTGGTATTACAGGGGTTTCCCACTACTAGCACTTTAACATTACGGGATGCAACAGCATTAAGAGCTTTCCCCTGTCAGACGTTCAATAGTGTTAGAAACAGAAAATGATTTCAGATTAATTTGGCAAAAGGAAATTACAAGACACCAAAACAAATTAATATAGCACCTGCTCCGCAAATATCTGTCCATTTATGTCTAATAAGTCAGCTCGTTCCATTCCAGGCCCTCGAGGCTTTGCCCCAATCAGAAGAGCCCACTCTGCATCCTGGAACACCTCGTAAGGATCTATGCCGATACTCACCTCCCTTAACAGAGGATATAATGAATCCTCAAGTTCCATGGCAACTCCTGCAGGTATTAATTTACCATTATGAGCATATATATATGCGACAAGTGTCTTTCAAGAGAATTACAAACTTCATACTTGGCGTCAACAACATAATAAAAAGCTGAATTTCCTACTTGGGCGACTTGTTGAATATAAAAATCAGGGAAGTTCAGCTGGAATATTTTAATATGGCAATGGAAATGTGGTTTTATTCCATATGTTGCCAGGATTGATGTGATGCAGCTTGTATGTGGCCCTTTTTTCCCGAGTCAAAGGAATGTACTTGTGCCCTTTACGTTTGAGATCGTGTTGGGTCCCCCCAGGTAACAGCATTCTTGTCTACAGCAAATCTTGATACAATTCCTAGACACTAATTTAAGAGCTGCAACAGGCATGCCTCCTAAAAGATCTGATCTAAGAGCGTATATTAACTTGTTCTACCGCCCAATTAAATTTTATCTTGCAAGGAGCACAAATCCGAGTATATACTTGCCTCAGTATTGTTAACAGAGAAATCATGATTGACTCTATACTTCCAGGATACATCTGTGAGAAACTAGTATTGTAACAACTGATATAGATGTTGCCCAATGACTAAGAAACAAGTAACTTTAGCTAACAACATACCTTCAAGAGCTTGGAATGACCTTTCAGAGCCCAAAAGTTTCAATGCAATAGGTTGGTTTTGTCCAAAAACTTCACCAGATGCAAGCTGGCATATCAAAATAGTTAATATACTGAGTTCTAGTTGCAGCAAAATGCATGTCATTGTGCAGAAACTATGAATGCAGCAATGTTGTTTTGCAAATTAGAAAGGTACGACTTTACTCTGAATGGTAAAATTACGTAGTTAAATGTCACCTATCACCAACATAACATTAACTTTCTTTGCGTTGTACAAGCATTGTAGGACATATCCAAGGATAACGGGTGGCAGGCCGGAGTAAACTAAGGCGTCATTTTTTTTTTTTTTGGGGGGGGGGGGGGGGGGGGGGGGGGGGGACATTTCAAACACTATAATAAAGTCCCCAACGGGAAAATGGACTGGTAGTAAAATTGGATGACTTTTGATGGGATCTAATTGTGACATTGCTCAACAACTGATTAAGGCGTCATTCACAATATAGTTCTACTCAGGAGGATGGTAAGTCTGTTTGAGATATTTGATAGGGGTGGTCAACACTTTTGAATAACATAGTCTCCAACGAGCAATAAACGTGTTCTTAGTTCCCTGACTGTAAAATCTGAAGGCACTAAAATCCTTATATTATCTCTATCTATGAAAAGTTGGACAACTGCAATACCCTTTTGTCAAGTTAGAGATGTATTTTGAATCTCTTCTCTTGCATTGCTTCTTATTTCTATTCAACTAATGGATTAAGAGCGATTTAAAATGGAAAAGTAGAGGACTTGCTTACTTTGAAAAGTAGATGATTAGATATCATCCCAGCAGCACCTGAAACAGCAATATTTATTAATTTCTTCCATGATTTTGTCTCTTCTTCCTGTGAGCATATTAAAATAAAAGTTAACATTAAAAATCAGACCAACCGCATAATACCACATCTGTGCTGCATCCAACAACATAAACATAGTGCCATTATTTTTTTCTTTTTCTAATATGTTTGCAATGGGGGTCGGGGATTATCATCCAATCAAACCTCTTTACTCGGTTTAAATTAAGTGCGCAAAATTAGAGAGAGAATGATCCATTGAATCTTGACATAACCACATGTATATATAAGTACTTTTTACTTTTCTAATATGTTGTAGTTTCCCCCAAAGCGATTGACGTTTTCCAGTGAATTTCGAAATTGTGTTTCTACATCGGACATGTGAAGTCGTGCAAATCGATCATAATAAAATCATATGAGGTAATCTACATCGCCTAGGGGAAGAGGTTGCGGCACTATATGTGTGATGTCTCCTAACTGTGTAGATGTGTTTCAAAAACTGCAAGAACTGAATAATATTGACACAGCCAGTGCGGATACTCACATCCCCCACCCCAAGGAAGAGGATGTTTGGCCATTGAAAACCGCGAACATAGCGATACACATATTTACAAAATGCTTCGGAGGATTTTCAATAACCAAAAAGAGCAATTAATAAGGATACAAGAAGATGCAAGGAACCAACAAGGCAATAGAAACTATAAGTTGGCCATAGATTATCAATATATATATATATATATAGAAACTGTAAGTTTCAACAACATCCCGGTAATCTTATAAATGGAGTCACCTTATTAATTAGTTACCTTTAGTAGTACAAGTCTTCATTCACCTAGGCAAATCATCCTCGGGCAACACATTTCAACAAACACTAAAAATGCTACTTTATTTACTTATTCAAATCCCACTACTATGTCTATGGTTGTGATTTTAATATTTCAATTCTTCAACAAAAAGCTAAATTATAAATCATAACAAGAAAATTAATAGAATTAAGAATTTTAAAGGTAGGGAAGTGAAGGAAAACATACAGCTTTGAGGTCGTAAGTGACGCAGAAGACACCGAAGCAATCGGTCTTGCTCTTTGGATCTTCAGTCTCAACAGCGACCGGTGCTTGAACTTGACTGTTTCGTTACGAGAGAGAGAGAGAGAGTAATATCAATTAATTGAATCATCACAATCAACAAAAAATTATCTTCAGACAAAAAAAAAAATGGAATCAGTATACAAATTGGAAGAAAGTGAAAAAGCAAACTAACTTGGATGCAACAGAGCAAACTATTCTGGCAGTTCGAGGTTGGGAAAGGCGTAGGAGTGAGGGACTTGCGCGACGAGTAGATGAATAGGAGAGCTTTGGAGAAGGAAGAAGACTAGTTTTGGTGTATGAAGCTGACAACTCTGCCACCGCCATGGCAGCGGAGACCTAGAGAGAGAAAGAAGCTCTCTGTTCTAGAGAGAGAAAGAGATGTTATGGGGCAAATGAGGTGAGAGAAAGAGAGAGAAGAAGTGTTTTTGTATAGAGAGAGAGAGAGATTGGATTTGTGGTTTGGAGGGAGAAGAAGCGAAGAGAGAGAAGAGTAAAGGGGATTGGTATTGTTACTATTGCTGTTGATTTGAAATACAGGTATAAGGTCAGCCACTTGACACTTGTCACATTTGCCTCATCCCCATGGATTCCCCATTCTATTTTGGGCTCATTTTAGTTGAATTGGGTAAATTATTATAAGTCCAAGACAACAAAATATTTGTATATATATATACATACACATATATGCATGGTTCGCCATCGTGATTTTGATTTCGGTAATGGTTACGGTATCGGTGTAACGGATTCGGGTAATATTGATCTTAAAAATGAGTATCGAATGAATATCGGTATTAAATAACGGCATCAACACTTTTCAAAAATATTACGAACCGGACGATACGTGACGGTATCGGACGATACCGCGAACCATACATATACGGGTGTAATATTTTATCTTCAAAAATATGTTAGAGTTTAGAGTCTTGTGAAATTTTCATGTTGGATTCTTATTGGATCTAAATAATTTTGAGTAATGGTTTTTAATTTTTTTTATTAACATGGAAAGTTGAGACACCTTGATAATTTTAAAATTAATAATTATAATAATTTTTTAAACATCCTTCTTAACATGACAATCTATTGTCTACTTAAAATTTTAAAATTTTCCCTTGGAGATTCTATGCAAATAATTGACCGATTAAGGTGTTATCTAATCAAAATGTTTTGCATGACAACTTCAAGAATTGGATCCTAGTAAGACTATAAGGGATCAATGAGGAATTCCGTAAAAATTAAAAAAAAATTAGATAAATAACATAAAAGAAAAATAAATTAATAGGGAAATTGGTCCCCACTATTTTCATGTTCGATAGGTCTCTCTAGTAAGTAGATTTTTAAATTCAAAGTGAATCTTATTATAAGTTATTTGTTGTGGCACCAGAGAAGTTCTGTTACTCAACTGTCCGTCAAGAAGCTTTTTTATATAATCATATATGTTATAATGTTAATATTAAAGGTATGTGAATGTGACTCACATGTGACATGTCTCTCAAATTTTTAAGTCATTCGGTTGTGTTATATTAAATTCTTTGTCCCCACCATTTTTTGAGTTTTGGTGGGTTATATATATATATATATAGCTCGTGCCTTTCCTAGCATGTGGAGGATCACAGAAAATAATTCAGGGCCATATGGTTCGAAATAAAAATGGTACTAGTTTGGTCATCAGTCACCCAATAATTATTATTTTCTTTTCGTGTTATTACTTGAAATTATCTGAATTCTTGCCTCAAAAAAGAAAAAGAAAAAACGAAGTAACCATTTTCCAATTAAGGTTGGCCCATTGCATTCAATCTATTTTCTCATATGTTTTTTGACATGGTTAAACATTTATTTTCTATTTATATTCTTCCAGTTCCAGCATGTACTAATTTTATTAGAAGGTCATTCAAGATCAAGTTTGTTCATAATTTAGTTTGAACGTCAATTATGTGCTGAACTCAAACTTCTTTTAGTAAGTAGATGAGTGAAACTCGAGTTCATTTACTAAACAAGTTAATTTCAAAATATATATATATATATTTTTTTGATAATCGGAATGCCTAAGGCTTTCACCCCGACTAATCTATGGACATGTACAAAGCGACTCCTCTACACGAATCGAATAAAACTCATATAATGTCCGCAATCATTGCCTCAATTATTGAAAATCAAATATGAGACCTAATATTTATTAAGGAAGTATATCCCAAACTTTTTCCACCCAGAATATTGTTAGACTCAAAATGATGAATAAATTCATACACATAAGTTTGTGTAAATTTACCAACATAAGTTGTGTGAGTATGGATGTGGTCACCAATGTGTCAAATCAGTGTTGAATATAACCTTAAATAAAACACTAGATAAATGAATAGGTGTAATGCACGTGATGAACTTATCATTAAAAAATTATAAGATAGTAATAATAATATAATTTCAATTCATACATTTTAAACAAAAGAATATTATGTGTTTATGTTATGAACAAACTTGTTTTGTTAATTTTAATACAAAATGCTCAATTTTAATACATTAGAATTTCATACACACTATAATTAGTATCAGGAAAATTGCCTCAGGCATTCGAATTCTTTTGTGTCTTCTTGAAAGATTTAGAAACGTATATATAAGATTAGAAAACCCCTTACATTTCTATAAATTTGTATAGAAATATCCAAATTAATAAAAGGAGTGAAACTTAGACTTTCAAAATTATAAGGAATCGAGGTGAAACTAGTTTTCGAATTTATCAAAATGTCGAGTCAGCATAAACATACTGAAACTCTCATAAACTTGTAACATTTATAGTCTTGGCTAAACATGTGGAATAATTTTAAGAATGTTTAAGATTGTGATTGGGATGTTCTTGGAATAAAAAAACAAACCAAATTGTTAAGAGTTAATGAAGCTCAATCATGCCAAGTCTTGTGTAGAGAGATAACTTCCTCAAAAAAATTATGCATAATAATTAATGTTGTGAAAGATAATTAGTTGTCTTTCATTGTTTCCAATAACTCTCCTGTTTTTTTTTTTTTTTTTAGACCATACCATATCTAAGTTTGGGAACTACCAAAATCCTAAAAATGTCATTTCACCTTCCATTCGCCATTCCAATCATGGATGGTTGGTTGGTTTCCACCTCCCTAACATCTAGCTCAAGCCTTAAAATGGTTCAGATGAAATATCAAACTTCTGTTCCAAATCAATTAAAAAATAATTTCTATTACAAAATGCCAAAAAAGGGAACAAAAACATAATATGGTCCTTTGGCATCCATTGGAACAGCCAAGATCCAAACTTAACCATCTCCTTCTTCATTCTTTTTCTATATATTTTTTTTCTCTCTCTTGGAAAAACTATAATTTCGACCAATTTTTTGATATAATCAGACAATTTCAACATAACATGCAAGAAAAGATTTTCAGGCACACAAGAAAAAGTGTCAGCTTTGTTTGAGCACGACAGGTTGAATAATTTCTCATCTCATCTCCACCACACTGTATATGTTAGAGAGAGTGTAACTTGAATAAATACCCTTTAACACACCTATTTTTTTTTATTAGTGATGTTTGAACGTAGGACTTTTTGTTCTAATATCACATCAGCTACTCATCGATTTTAAAAAACTAAGATGTAATAAGTTAAATATTTGACCCCTTCAATAGTATTATCTTCACTAGAATATTATGTCAGACAATAATAAATAATAAATTAATTTATTTCAATATTTTTTCCTCCAAAACACCACTACTCCTTTTCTCTTTTATGCAACCATCCATTCGTGTGTGTGGATGAGTTCACTCCTATAGTCCTCTTACTCGCAAATTTTGAAAAAGCTCAAGGGTGTCTCTATCTCCTTTTTCCTAGGTTTGAACTTAAGTTGCTTGTCCATTGTGCTCTCTGTTTTGGTATTTTTCTGGCACACTAGGGCATCAATATCCCACTTCCAATTTTGAGTCCTCTCATTATTTTTCTAGCACATTCTGTAGCATTTCATTGAGTTGACTAGTAGAAAAGGCTTCACCATACAAAATTGATTGGGATTTTTTATCTATAAAACATGTGAAACT
This sequence comes from Cornus suecica, assembly GCA_963922005.1. Lineage (NCBI taxonomy): Eukaryota > Viridiplantae > Streptophyta > Magnoliopsida > Cornales > Cornaceae > Cornus > Cornus suecica. The sequence goes on from OY998244.1 coordinate 4,068,164, forward strand.
AAAACAATTAATAGTCCGAACTTTTCTCGATTCGATTCGTGTGAGGGGTTGTCTTACACGGATTTCGTGAATTAGTCGAGATACGCGTAAGTTGGCTTGGACATCACGGTTATCAAAAATAAATAAATTAGTCGATGATGCTGATTATAAATTTTCATCACCATATGGGATTTGTGGAGATAATTGTGGTTTTGTTATACTAGCAATCTGGCATTATTTTTGAGCAATTATTCACCATATATATGTAGAGTGATACACAAAGCAGAAAGCTAACTATTGATTTAGAGTTGTTCAAGTTCATGCAAAGGAACACGTTTTTCAAACATTTCAAAATTGATTTTCAGTTTTAGTTTCAGATAAGAGTATATAATTTTTTTATATGGATTGCAGATTTTTTATTTTCCAAATTCCAACAAATTCATTTCATTTTCGGGTTTCTGTAAGAACTCTAATGCACTGCAGAGAAATAATCTCTACTATTTGATGGGTTAAGATTCGATTTATTATGCACACAAGTTATTTCATATTTTTTCTCTGATTTTTTCCTTTTCCTTCAGCAAACAAGTTACACACTATTACAATTAATTGGAAAACTTGAAATAGATTCGGGCTTGCATAATTGGGAGAAAAAGTCTAAGACCGACCAATTGGCCCAAAAATCAAATTAATCTATTTTAGCTTAATTGGGCCCAAATCGGACTTCAATATGGACTCCACAAGAACTGGGCCCAAGTCCATTATCCACATATATGTTAAATTTGAATAGAACTATAGAAACAAAATGAGAACTGGGTGAAACTAATCCCACACCCACTTCAGTTTAATTTTATGAAACTACTAGGATCAAACCAAAACCAAACCCGCGACTCCTGTATCAAGGTATGACAAAAATAGAAAGAAGAAGAGCAAAAAAAAAAAAAAGGGAAAATAAAAATGAGAAATTATTTTGATTTAATTGAAGGGGATGCAAGAATAAAATGATAATAACTTGAAGAAACAATGCAGTGAAAAAAAATAAAAATCAGAGAGCAATTGCAAAAATTACAATGACAGTAAATCTTCGCCAAATACCCAATTGAGCTTTCATTAAGGTAATGAAAAAGACCTAATATCAACTAAAAAAAAAATAAGAGAAGAGAAGTTAAGGGCATGCTTGGTTTGTATTTCTGAGAATAATTTTCTGTTTTCTGAAAACTGTAAAAAAATCTGCTTTTCAGTTTTCTGAAAATTCAGTTACAATGTTTTCAAATAACTCATTTTTATTGTTCTAAAAATGTTATTCTATTTTTTCAGAATTCTCAAGAACAGTTTCCAGAGATACAAACCAAACCCTAATCTTTTCAAAAAACTAAATAACCAAATCTCATTCCAAGCAAACAAACAGTCCTCTCTGCAACAATTTGGCCTCATTGCCTGAGCTTGACTTATACTTTTCTAATTATTTATCTAAATTTGGCCGGCAATATATACGAGCCAGCCTTGTATTTATGCTGTTGGTGTATATGAAAGAGATCTGTAACTGCTGATAACACGACTTTGTCACCTTGTCATTGCCGGCAAAAAAGCACATAAATCATATTTGGTATATCCCTGAAGTAACGGATTAAACAATGTTTATTCTCACAACCCAACAAGAAGCTTTCAAAATCTAGTAGCAAAGCTTGGACACACCAAATGACATAAATACAAACTGTACTCAAGGTTTAGCTGGATATATAGTTGACATATACACAAGGTCTATACAGAGTTTAGGACAATCAGTACATTGGTTAAACTTGGTATTTTTTCCTAACAATGTCGAGTGAGGAAGGGTGGATTGCAACCACTAAAGTGGAACTCAGAAGCCACCACCGGAAACCGCTCGATCGAAGCGGCTTCGATTCGAGAACCGGCATCTACCACTCACTCGTCCAACTCGGTGAGCACAACAAGATTCCTACTACGCCTGACCTCGACACGGCCACATTCGTGCTATCGAATTTCCCAAAACCTGATCAAGCCGAGTCCCGAGTTGCACTCATTGACTCGGTCACTAACCGTAGAGTCACTTACATGCAACTCCAACACTCAATTAGATCGCTCGCCACCGGCTTGTATCACGGGCTTGGGGTTGGTAAAGGTGACGTCGTGTTCGTCTTGTCCCCGAACTCGCTCCTGTATCCCACCATTTGTCTTGCTGTGCTATCCGTTGGTGCCATTCTGACCACTGCAAACCCAGTCAACACTGAGTCGGAGATAGTAAAACAAGTTCGTGACTCGGGTGCCAAACTCGCTATTGTAGCACCCGAAGAGGTACACAAGTTACACTCTACTGGAGTGCCTACACTCCTTACTTCTCGTCCATCTGATGACAGTTCACTTTCCATTGAAGAGCTGATCGATGGCTGCGAACCACTAGAACCGCCACAACCAAGGCCAACTCAGTCAGACACTGCGGCAGTACTCTACTCTTCCGGAACTACCGGAACTAGCAAAGGGGTAGTACTAACCCATGGAAACTTGATATCCATCATGACACTCCTCAAATGGAGTGTGGACGTAACATCGTCTCAAAACGACATATTCTTGTGCTTCATACCTATGTTTCACATTTATGGCCTCGTCTTCTTCGCCCTAGGCTTGTTCTGTTCGGGCACTACCACCGTAGTGATGCAAAGATTCGATTTCCAAGCCATGCTTGATGCTATTCAAACACACCGAGTTAGTAACATACCAGCAGTTCCTCCGGTCATACTCGGATTGGTGAAGTATACTGGCAAAGGTAGCCATGACTTGTCCTCGCTGCGAAAGGTGGGCTCAGGGGCTGCACCATTGAGCAAAGAGGTGTCTGAGGGGTTTAGAGAGAAGTTCCCCTGGGTCGAACTAAGACAAGGCTATGGGTTAACTGAGAGCTCCGGTGCAGCCACGTTTTTTGCATCCAATGAAGCAGCTAAGGCTCGTTTGGGCTCATCTGGAAGGTTGATTCCTAGCTTTTGTGCTAAGGTCGTGGATTTTGAAACCAGAGTGGCGTTGCCACCTTACCAGAAAGGAGAGCTGTGGCTTAAAAGCCCAGCTGTGATGAAAGGGTACTTGGGAAATGTGGAGGCTACGGATGCGACCCTTGACTCGAACGGGTGGCTGCGAACCGGTGATCTTGGTTATTTCGATGAAGATGGGTTCCTCTACATTGTTGATAGGATCAAAGAGCTAATCAAGCATAATGGGTACCAGGTATATAAGCAATTTCGACAACATATTTTGCTATGGGGAAACAGGCAACAGCATATATATATATATATATTGAGACTGAGCATTTAGGAAAAAATACATATAGGGCGAGAATGAACGAGCTATTAAAATCATGAGAATGCATCATCTAAGAAATGACATGACTTTGAATGCAGGTGGCTCCAGCAGAACTGGAAGCAATACTCCTAAGTCATCCAGATATTCTTGATGCAGCAGTTATACCGTGCGTCACCTTCAATCTCTCTCTCTCTCTCTATATATATATATCTGTTATTGTTTTTTGTGTTTTGCAGAATTGAAGATGTAGAAGCAGGAGAGATACCAATGGCATATGTGGTGAGAGCAGCTGGTTGTGAACTCACTGCAGACCAAGTCATTCAGTTTGTTGCCAGTCAGGTTAGTGTCAGCTCACACGTATTTGTTTCATAATCCTCCAAATAAATACCTACAAAATCATGTAGTTCATATATATATGTGTGTGTCTAAATGTATATATGTATACACACGTGGATATGTATGTTATATTCTTCTAAGTTATATGTGGTTAATGTCAGGTGGCCCCATACAAGAAGGTAAGAAAAGTACGCTTCATCGATGCCATCCCAAGGTCAGCTGCTGGTAAAATTTTGCGGAAGCAGCTAGTGTCTCTAAGCCAACAGCAAGTCCTCTCCAAGCTGTAACAGTTATCATTTTTCTTTTCTTTTCAACCTCTCTTTTTCGATGGATGAAGGCTAGATATCAAGGAAGAAACTCTATTTGACATAATATAGGAGAAGAACAAAAGTTTGGTGCAACATATATGTTGAAATGAAGTTATATCAGTGCTTGAAGTTCAGTTTGTTTTGTCAAAAAGAATTAAGCAACTGTTCCAAGATGAATATGAAACTTTTGGTTTAGAGCCTCCAAAAGTGAAGTTTGATTATCTTCTTCCTAGACTCTCAGAAGTTAGCTACTTCCTCGGAAAAAAATCCAAGTACTTAATTTCATGTCTTCTCTACTTTAGTAAAGGAAATATGTCTCAATCCCTCATGCTATATAAGTAGAAGAATTTGGATTCTTTCAAAGCATTCCACGAATCCAAAACGCTACAAAAAAGGGGACCACCATGGGAAAGAAAGGTTACATCATTATTAAACTCAGCGGAAGAAACCACCATAAGGGGCGGACAGCATACAAAGGACCCTAAGTTGTTAATCGAATTCCACCTCCACAATCTCCATTTCTCTGTAGATTTCATGATCAACTGAATAGATCACCCAGATTTGGGCCCAGCGCTATGAAAACTTGGTTTTAAGGCTCATTCTCTTCACTAAGCCATTGCCTATTTGCCGCCTCCTTCTTCACCATGCCGCTAGAGCACTGGGCTCATCCCACTGCTAGGGAGCTTAAAGTATTTCTCCATGCCTACCCATGGACTCAACACAGTTCAAAACGTTGAACTATTTGGGAGTTCCTGAGATCTGTGCAAATTTTAAATTCCCAAAGGATTTCATTGCTTGCTACGCCTTTCCTTGTCTCTAGATGCCTAGCCAATCACCTTAAGCCTTTCCTCTTTTGCACCCTGCCCTTAACTTACTCCAGGCCTTGCCATTCTAATGCTAAATGGAAGGATCTTCCCAACATCCATGAAAGATAAATCATAGATCAAACTTGTGAATCGCTGACATGCACTGCTTCATAAACCACTGCCTCTAGAATAATAAATCTAATTCTTTCTTTCTTTTAGTAAATAAAATCTAACTCTTTCTTTCTTTTACATATCTTTCCCCATCTACAAAACAGAGGTATATACCTCTATCTCTTAAAACCTAGATAAACAGAAGTATTCACAGAGACTTGATTAAAGTTTCTATGTAACAAACACATCTGCCGACTCATCACCTAAAAACTAATATGGCAGGTTTACATTTAGTTTTCCAACATTCTAAAATCTTCGAAGAAGGACAGCAATGAGATACAAAGCTTGTGAGAAAACTTTGCCAAGCATGGTGATATCTTAAGTGTGAAAAATCAATATTACTATTAATCCCCCAAAAGATCCAACAGAATCAAAGTATGACAATATTCAAGAAACAAAAACAAATACATGACTATAGAATAGAACTAATTGGGGTATGGGAAGTACAGAGGAAAAAACTGAATGAAAGTCAAGAATTTTGTCTAAACTTAGTGTTGTTTTCTCATGAAATCTTAATGATGAAGTTCAGCAGACATTTTAGGATTAACTCATACACATCAATCCAAACACAACAGATTGGGATGGCCATTGAGATATGTTCTGCATGAGCTAGAGATCACAACCCCATTTCTTTGAAATACCTATGATCCCTGACAGATTTTCAGTTCTACAAAATAATCCTTAAAAAATTTCAGCTACTGACCTTCCAACTTTAACGAATTGCTTGTACTGCCATTTATCCAGCTATCCACCTCCAAACACCACCAGAACTTTGCTTCTGGACAGCTGTGTCTAGCTCCATATCACGTTCCAATTCAGATTTCTGACTTCGGAGTACTTGAACCTCTTCCTCTATGGAGTGCAAGGATTCCAGCATCCTCTGTAGCTCAGCGATCTGTGCCTGAAGACATCATTACTGATGTAAATATACCACCACCAGTTTTCATCAACAAAAATGAAATTTGTGAAGAGTCCAAAAGAATAGAAAACCTCCAGTTCAGAACATCTTGAGCTCTCAGCAACCAGCTGCCCTTTGACTGAATGAAGTTCCTGGAATAAGTAAAAGTAATTAAAATTTTGACCAACGAAGACAATCTGTATAGGAAATTTATAGTTCTTGTCATACCTTGGTCAGTTCACTGTGGTTACTAGAAGTTTCCTCAATCTTTCCCTTGAGACTTGAATTTTCTGCTCTGACTTCTGCAAGCGATGACTCCAACACCTTGTTTTCTTCTCTGATAGCATTGAGGTCAAGTAAAAAATCCCGTTGGGAGCCACCATTTTCAACTCCCTTAAAGGTCGATTCTTCTGTTTTAATGAAGTCTGGCTTTCCAGATTTGGTTAGGGCATATGCAGCAGTAACAGAAGCTGCTGCAGCTGCAGCTGCTGGTGACTCGAATATTTTGGGACTGGAAGAATCTCTCTGTTTGGGTCTCATAACAAATACCTAGAATTTCAGGCCAACCAGAGCAAAGCAAGATTGGATTATAATGACATTGCACCAATCAATTAGGAAAAATAAAGAGACCTGGACTAGAAAACAATAATAAATCAAGCATTGGATCGAAACACCATTATCTATTAATAATGTAAAAAATATGAAAGACACATCAGAAAGCTTGCCTAAAGTCAACATAGGAATCAGAAAATTCGCCCAAAATACAAATTGAAAGCACACAACTACGTGTAAGAAAACCGTGATACTTTTCAGAAGTAGCCCTTGGTTGACTGGTACGACATTTATCACCCTAAACTTGGTGCAGCGTAATCTTGCGAAGCTTATTTTCCTATCGTAGTGATAAATTCAGAACATTATGCAGTTAAAAGCATTTATCTTTGCTGGACGAATTTGTAAAAAGCCTAACTGTCAAGCGTGAACCGGGTTTCAAATCCTGAGAGCAGCCAGTTTATGCATATATATGTCAAAGGTACTTGTGCAGCCACCCCTCACAGTACCCTCAATTAACGGGAACAGACTGGGCATTGACGCTATATTTTTCTAAAATTGACAAATTCCACATTTATGAATCCATTAGAGTGAAGTACCCTTTTTTCTTACCTTGGCAAGAAACTCACACACCCATTATGAAGTAATGTTCTTACTGATTTCCATTGCATATGCAGTACTATTTCTTCTTTTTGTTCTCAGTCAGATGCAATGAACAATATTGTAATCAATCATGCATCCCACAGATACAAAATCACTGATCAAGGAAGTGAGGAGGTTAAGTCAAATTTAACAAGGTGTCACGTCCTGTATATGAATAATATCGGAGTTGAAAAGCAATAAGATGTCCGCTGTTGAAGGATTTAGATACTAAAGGTGCACTCTCAACAGATTAGGCTTTGAGAATAGGTTGTGGTTAACATAATATTAGAGCGGGCAAAGAATTAAATGTAAAGTTACACCCTCTCCAGTTCTTCCACAACTTCTTAAAAAGTAACATGATCAAGAAGACACAAATAATCATCCTTAACAGTTTCCTTTTCATTATTAGGTGAAACATTATTTTCAGACTCAATTCCAGAGGAATTAAGAGAAGCCTGGGCTAATTGTAATTGAGTTATAATCAACTCAGTCTTAGACTGGTTAGCTTTTAATTGCTGAACCTCAGTTTTCAAAGTATTAACTTCCTGACGTAGGTCATTAATGTTAACAGGTCTTTGGGAACTCGATCCTTCTAACCTATTGAAAACTTCCTTCATGGTAAAAGGTTGATTAGGAACCTTAATTGTATCTTTTTCATCCTTAATTTGATTCTGGTAACAAAACTCAATCATTTTAAGTTTAATTTGTGATTCATTAATTTGATATAATAAATCAACAAAGGATTGTTGCTGACTAGTCAAGACATTAAGACTTAAACCATTCATTTCAACAATGGCCTTCCAATAGCTGGAAGAGCCCTCATTAGTACCACAGTTACAAGAACTGGTAGTACAAAGGGGAACATATTCAGATGAAGATGTGGAGGTTGACAATAACATAATTTCATTGTCAGATTCAGAATCGGAAGAACTCTGATCAGAATCACTGGAATTAAGAAACAACTTACTCAATTGAAGCTTAAGACCAGGGTCGATCTCAAGACTATCTAATTTAGCCTTAGTTTTACATTTGTTGGCATAATGGCCAATACGTCCACATTTATAACATTTAGCATTAATTTTAGAGCTACCTTTACCCTTGTGCTTAGAATTTGTTCTGGGTTTGGACTCATTATTATTGCTATGACGTTTACTTTTATTGTAACGTTTTCTTCGATAAGGCTTTTTATCTTTAGAAACTTTTATCTTTCCTTTTATTAGGATACTCATGTGGGACATTGTAACCAAATTGGTCACAGAATTCGCCTAACTCCTTTCGACCAGAAAGGCGTTGAGACTTCAATTGGTGTCTTAATTTAAGATCATTACACAAAGAGAGACCTTCTTGTATAACAATACTAATTAAATCACTATAATTGTAATCATTGTAAGGGATAGACATTCCATTATGTTTATCTTTTAATTTCTTCCTAACCTTTTCAGCAAAGAAAGTTGGAAGACCGTCAATGAACTTAGCTTTCCAATGCTCACTATTAGCATCAGTTCGTTGGGTGACTCTAGCTAAGAAAACATCCTTATACCATCTAAAATGGGTAACGGAAGGACATTTAAGATTCTGTAACATTTCCCGGCCACGCTCATGGTTAATACCCTCACGACCAATGAAATGATGAATGATAGTTAATACTAATGTATAAACAGCATCAGTAATAAATATGTCCTGATTAACTTCATTCTTAACAATCTTAACAGCATTTTGAATCTCATTTTTCTGATTTTGAGAGGATATTATCCCACCAGCCTTTCAAAATACCAGTAAAACCACAGGTAATAAAAGCAACAATTTGTTGTTCAGTATTATCAGCAGTTTTACAGACAGTGCTGTACATCATCATTTGATGAACCATCTCATAAATAGAATATTCAGATTTACCATCAATATTCCATTCATAGATAGTTTTAGAATTAAAGGAAACCTGCCCAAAAAGATATGCTTCTTCAAAAAGAATATCTTGAGGAGTAGGCCGTTGGTAGTAGTTACGACTGCCACCAATATCAGCATTCTGAGTCTTATTCTTTGAAAAATTGACTTTATTCAAATGCATGCTATTTGAAGAAATCAAAGATTGTTCAAAATCATTTATTTGATTAAGAGAAAGATCTAAAGTTTCATCTTCGATATCAGAATCATTCTGAGATAGAACATTTAACTTAAGATCCTTTAATTTTTCCAAAAGGACAGAATAAAATTCCTCACTGATTGGAGGAGAAGAAACAGGAGCTTTAAGCTTAAAACCTTTAACTTCCATTGGAGGCTTAACAGAAGGATTAGTTAAAACAACTTTTTCTTCTATTTTGGTTTTAGACAAAATCATGGAATCAATATTAGATTCAATTCGAGACAATTGTTTTCCAAACGTTTGAAAACACAAATTAGTGTAATTGTTTTGTTTGAAAATATTATGAAAATCTGTTGTAACAGGATCCTTACTCGAATTATTACCAAGCCTGACATAAGCAGTAGCTTCAATCGGTTTGGGAACAATCGAATCAGGAGAAGATTTACTGGAACCAGAAGACTCAATTTTCAAAGACTCTGGAGGAGGATGAACTGAGTAAATCACTTTTCCGTCAGAAGTCGTCCAAGTTTTAAGAAGTTTATCTAAAACAAGAACTGAAGGATTTTGAATACTATAATAGTAACAAAACCATTTGGCAAAAGGCACAATTTCTTTTGTCAAATCAATATAGTTATAAAACTGAGTTTTATAAAATTCAAGCTGTTCTTCATTGAACATTCCAAAATACCAACTTCGAAAAACTTTATATTCTGGTTTTTGAAAATCATCATTAATAGCATTTCTATCTACGATAAAAACCATTAAAAATTCAATTCAGATGTTGTAGGAGTGGAAGATTCCCTACGAGTATAAATACCATGCGGAATTTGCTGGTCAGAAATACGAACACCGTCTAAAGAAACATTTTCTTCAGATAAGGCTTCATTATGTAAATCAACATTAGACTTTCTTGAACTAGAGGGAATAGAGACTCTATAGGGAGGAATAGAACTCCTAAGAGAAGACTCTCTAGTAGAAAGACTACGAGACAAAAATTCTGGTTGTTTAAAATTCAAAACAACTTCACCATCAACATGTTGAATTATAGAATTAATATCATGATGAATTAAAGGTCTTGGAGGAACAGCATTTTGTATTGTCCAAGTGTCAGGAAAAACAACTTCATCCCAGGGGATCATCCTAGGGGTAGCAACCTTAGAAGTCATCAGATTGGTGTCAATTAACACAGTTTGTCCTGAACTAGACATGGTTCGAACTTTAGGACATAAGGTATTGAGGACCTTATATTGGATCCTATAGTCGACACATATTAATTCAGTTCCAGGCATGTAATTATACCCATGAGTTTGAATACGAAGATTAATTGCTTCATATAAATTAGGATATGTTAAGGATAGAGACAAATTGGGGAAAACATTGAAATAAACTGGTCCATGACTTAGACTAGTTTCAACAACGCCCATCAAGGAGGGTCTAAAATCTAGACACCTACCATCTCTTAAAGTAGCCTGAAGAGCAGTATTCATACCAAGTAAGGTCAAATGCCTAAATGCAACCTGTATTAACCCTATATGGATAAATTTATAATTGGAACCATAATTTTCCAAATCTTTTGGACTCAACAGTTTAAGTGTAGTGTCCTGATCATCTAGACCTATGGTCTGTTCCATGGTTTTAATTGCCATGGTGCTTATCATTTCGAAAATACCATATTTATATATGGTTTTGGGTTTAACCCGAGGAATTGTCCAGTCATTCATTAACTGGTTTTGTTTATCAAAAGAAATCAATTCTTTGTTCTTCGTGGAAGAACTGGAACTACTCATGAAGAATAGGTTTGATGATATATGAAAAATAATAGGGTGATTTATAAAAATTAATTTTAAAAAGCTAAATGGTTACTCAAATTATCATGATTCATTTTAAACCTATGGTTACTCGACTGTCAACGATTTATGGGAAACACGGTACAAGGAGCAATTTAATGCAAAAATACCTAAACATTCCAACACGCGACTTTATGACGACCCATAACCTCAGAATAAAATCATGATGATAATTCAAATATACATTTAACAAATTAATATTAATCTAAATAAATCATGCTATACAGATTCATACATCATCAAATAAAACTACTCTAACCTGGCTCTGATACCAAATTGCGGATAATTGAAAGAGAATAATAACAAAGATCAGAAACTTACAAATTACTCAGAACTGCAAACTGCAAATCTTTATTATATATATATTGTGGATGATTACAGACCAAAGGAGAGAAAGACTCAAAGCAGAGCCAAGGGAAAAACACTCTGAAGAAAAAACTGAAGAAGAAGAAAACAAAAGAAAGCCTTGCCCTTATATAGAACAAGCAAGGGAAAGTAAAGGACAGAAGGCATCTCTCGGGTACACAACTGGGCCCCATCGACAGAGACAACGATCTAACTTTACTAGACCAGATCCTTATTTCACGCAACTTTTCTCACAAAAGTGAGTAGTGATTGGAGGTGAAAATGGACCGACATACAAAAGCAGATCTCAATTATCTGCGAGATAAGGATACAATTATCAAAAACGACAAAAGCTTGACATAAATGCGTCTGGATGTCATGGCATGCGTCATAAAACAATAATGCCACAAGAAGTCGTCATGGCATGCGTCATGGCTTGTGAAATGGGCCCTTGGGGGCTGAGGTGGAGACAACAGTGATCATGGCATCCCAATAATCACCTATGGTGGCTTCACCCTCATCATCGAGCTCATCCTCTGGGTTCTGGGCTTCACCAGCAAGACAGGAGTAAGCATTATTGTCCTCCTGACTGGCCATAGACTGATCATCAAGAACAGAATCTGGAACGGCAGAAGAGGAAGGAGCAAAAGAACTCATGAACTGGTTCTTCATAAATTCCATGCACTTGACCATTAACTCTGATTCCCCTAAATTTGGGAACTGGATTCTGAAAGAAGACTTAATTTCCTCAAATGGATTGGAGACTGGTTTAATTACCAGCTGAGATTGCTTCACTTTCTCAACATAGACATCAATTTTCTCAATAATTTGTGTAGCCAATTCCTCAAGAAAAACTGAAGACCACCAACGATAAGAAAACTCACGATAAAGAGTGGGAACCTTCAAATGGTCAAAATTACATTGTAATTCCCACTTTGAAATCCAAGGAATGCCAAATTCAGCAAAGAAAAGTAATTTAGAAAATCCTTCAGGAAGATTCTCTTGTCCTCTTAATTGAGGATGATGGACAGACCAAGAACTAAATTGTTCTCTAATAATATTAGGTAAAATATCAAGATCATGGCCATATAAACGCCACCAGTAGAAAATCCAGCTCCAAAGATTTCTTGGCAGCTTGAATTATATCTCTGATTATTATCAGAATTATATCCATGAGGAGAGCTTCCTTAGCAGAAGTAGGGACTTTATTTCCCTTGTTAGTCTGAAGGTGAGGGAAGATATCCTCATTAGTAAGATTCACTCTATTTGAATCCTTCTTCTTATTGCCCTTGCCTTTGCCTTTATTGGCTGGGGTACCCTTAGAAGCGCCACTCATTGAATTCCCTGTAAAAATTCACGAGTTAAGAAATCAGGTAAAGAGTTAGACTCTCCCTTAATATATTCAATATCAAAATCAAATGCAGAAAGATCTGCTTGCCATCCTGCAAAAATCTGTTTAGAAGCAAAAATTTTAATATCTTTTTTCAAAACTTGTTTTGCTGCACTGCAATCAACTCTAACCAAAAAATGTTGGTTAAGTAAATCATCATGAAATTTATAGACACATTTTACTATGGCTAAAACTTCTTGCTTAATTGTAGCATAATTGAGCTGAGCATTCTTCCAAGTACCAGAAGTAAATCGGACAAGCTCTTCTTTACCTGTGGAGGGATTTAATTGCTTCAAAATACCCCCATATCCTTTATTGGACGCATCGGTTTCAACAATTTTAGACCATAAAAGATTAGCTAAAGATAAACAAGGTAATTGTTTAGCTTTAAGCTTGATCTTCTTTACAGCCTCAGTATGCAAATTGGACCAAGGAAGAGGATTTTTCCCTAATCTTTGGTACAAAATAGCACTATCCTGAGCAAAATTCTGATAATAATCAGAGATATAATTCAAGCTGCCAAGAAATCTTTGGAGCTGGATTTTCTACTGGTGGCGTTTATATGGCCATGATCTTGATATTTTACCTAATATTATTAGAGAACAATTTAGTTCTTGGTCTGTCCATCATCCTCAATTAAGAGGACAAGAGAATCTTCCTGAAGGATTTTCTAAATTACTTTTCTTTGCTGAATTTGGCATTCCTTGGATTTCAAAGTGGGAATTACAATGTAATTTTGACCATTTGAAGGTTCCCACTCTTTATCGTGAGTTTTCTTATCGTTGGTGGTCTTCAGTTTCTCTTGAGGAATTGGCTACACAAATTATTGAGAAAATTGATGTCTATGTTGAGAAAGTGAAGCAATCTCAGCTGGTAATTAAACCAGTCTCCAATCCATTTGAGGAAATTAAGTCTTCTTTCAGAATCCAGTTCCCAAATTTAGGGGAATCAGAGTTAATGGTCAAGTGCATGGAATTTATGAAGAACCAGTTCATGAGTTCTTTTGCTCCTTCCTCTTCTGCCGTTCCAGATTCTGTTCTTGATGATCCGTCTATGGCCAGTCAGGAGGACAATAATGCTTACTCCTGTCTTGCTGGTGAAGCCCAGAACCCAGAGGATGAGCTCGATGATGAGGGTGAAGCCACCATAGGTGATTATTGGGATGCCATGATCACTGTTGTCTCCACCTCAGCCCCCAAGGGCCCATTTCACAAGCCATGACGCATGCCATGACGACTTCTTGTGGCATTATTGTTTTATGACGCATGCCATGACATCCAGACGCATTTATGTCAAGCTTTTGTCATTTTGTCGTTTTTGATAATTGTATCCTTATCTCGCAGATAATTGAGATCTGCTTTTGTATGTCGGTCCATTTTCACCTCCAATCACTACTCACTTTTGTGAGAAAAGTTGCGTGAAATAAGGATCTGGTCTAGTAAAGTTAGATCGTTGTCTCTGTCGATGGGGCCCAGTTGTGTACCCGAGAGATGCCTTCTGTCCTTTACTTTCCCTTGTTTGTTCTATATAAGGGCAAGGCTTTCTTTTGTTTTCTTCTTCTTCAGTTTTTTCTTCAGAGTGTTTTTCCCTTGGCTCTGCTTTGAGTCTTTCTCTCCTTTGGTCTGTAATCATCCACAATATATATATAATAAAGATTTGCAGTTTGCAGTTCTGAGTAATTTGTAAGTTTCTGATCTTTGTTATTATTCTCTTTCAATTATCCGCAAAACTCAAATGTGCATATCCATAACTTCTTAACCGATTTCCATGATTTAATTGGGGGATCACATAACTATAGCAACTGCAAGAACATATAATCCCTTTCATGCAAGGCAAACCCAATTGTCACCTAATGGTTCCTTCCCTAAGCTGGTATTTAAGGTTCTGACTTCATAATATATATTCTTCAGAGATCAAAAGAGGCACATTCAGAGTAGGTAACAAGACTTATTTCCTTAATGGGGATATGGTCTTATAAGTGGGAACTTGTTAATTCAGCCTGAATCTACCATACCTACCAAGTGCAAACTTGGCAACAAAAAATCACTGAAATTTATCATGCTGTTGCTGGTCAAATGTAAACAGGAACCTCTCAAACATAGGTCAAGAAAGTATTCAGGACAGTAAACATTGGCAGAAATTTCTAAGATGAAGTTGTTGAGTTTTGTTTAGTGATGTTTGTCTAACCATATATGCATATTAACTACGCAGATTGGATGGATGTTGTACAGAGGAACAGCTTTGTCACAAAAGGGAGAGCGTGTTTTACAAGGTTTAGATCTATATTTCAAGCACTTCTATATATATACACATATGTATATATGTATGACCTAATATCCCTGCCTTCAGAAGGAGATTATTCTCGTCTTCATTTGTAAAGGGACATCTATATCCCTCAATAAACTCAGTTATAAACATTTAATTGTAAGGTAATTGTAGTCAATTAATTCATTCATGTGTCTCAATTGTTCAATTAAAAAAACACCCAGTGGCCACACCATCAGCGCAACCAGCACCAGTTCTTGGCTATCAACCACCACCACCATACTACCCGACAAAGCGATTTACCATTGTATATTCCGGAAATGAACGAACCCACCAACATTACGTATATTTTAGCAAACTACCACTGTCAGCACCGCAATAGAAGACTTCCCCACCACCATACACAATCTTTGTGCCGCAACCACCGCCACTAACACCCAGCAAACACCACCACCCCCATATTTTCTGAATCAACCACGCCGACATTGGCGTCCGTGGCTCAGCATGGAGTTGGAGGGCAGCAGCTTGGCATGGAGGCGGAGGGAGGCAGCTCGACATGGAGGCAACGACAGTAACTTTTAGGAAGGCAATGTCATTAGGGCGTGGTTCAGGCGGCGGTGTCGAGTTTAGGTTTAACAGCACTAGGTTGTGCGTGTTAAGGTTTCTGGACTCTGTGGTGTATCATTTATCGAGTAAGAGGGGATTGATTTTAAAAGGGCAATACTTCAACCCACTTCTTTATGATGTGACAAAATTTACGTGTCCAACAAAGCGTGGGGGCAAGTCTAACCTCCTCTTGACGTTTGGGATGTTAGCTTAACCCTGTGTATGTCTGTGTGTGTGTGTGTGTGTGTGTGTGTGTGTGGTAGGCTAGTTGGCAGAGCTATATTATCATGGTTCACATGTAAGTGAGCATGATAAACATCCTTGCGCCAATTTGAAATGCTATGTAAAGAGGTTACATTAGGCTTTTGTAATACTTGTTTTATACTCTTCAAGCACACTTATTGTCCTTCACAATAGTCCAAATGAGAATTCAAATTGGAGTGGGTATTCATCAATTTTTCTTTCTTATTCTCTTATCTTGTTTTCCTTCCTTTATATCTGTTCCAATGGGAATCACTAACACCGACTACATGTCTCTTAGCAGAAGCATCCTTCCCACATTCTTCCCTCCTCCCACACAAAAATTTATGTAATGAGTTATGATACTTATCCAGTCTCTTAAATGTAGGCTATAAATACTTCTTTGATTACAGAAAGCAAGTTCTACATATTTTTTGACAATGTGGTGATTTGACTAGGGGTTTTGTCTGGGCCTAACCTACTAAGAGAAGACAACAAAATATGTGACGAAGTTTCAGCCAGGAATGACATCAGATATTTTCTCTACGATCTAAATGCTGCATTGCACCAGTACTGTAAAAAAATAATTCCCCCAGCACCTTCTAATCTTAAATACATCATAAGTATGTAGCGGCAATAATCAGATTCACATAAATTTTAGGCCTTATTGGAGACCATTCATTGCATCATCCAATTATAAGAAGTCCAGATCATTGACAATCCTATTCGAACACATCTATCATATCTTGTTGGATATGGGAATCGGACACCTTCTATGCATTATACACAGCATTGGATGAATATATAGAATGTGTATAACTGAGACACCACCAGAACCAGGCATGGACCTAGAGATTTAGGTGAGTGGGGGCGGAATTGTTATTATTTCAAATATAGTGAGAGTTTTAGGGGGTTTTAAAAAAAAAATCAGTGGGGGCATCGCCGTTATTTTGCTATATTTAAGGGAAAATAATAAATAAAATAAAAATAAAAAAACCCAGGGGGGGCACCGCCCCCACTGGGCCTCAAGTAGGTCCGTGCCTGAACGACGCCAGTAAAGTTTTCTGATAAACACCATTAGCTCCAATTATCATCAGTACACCAAATTGGTTATTGCGGTAACCTATATTCCCACCCCTGACACCCTGTAAACGTGATATTAATCCCATCCATCCAAAAGGTGGATCACAAGTCCCTAGTCTGGGTAGGAGTAGTTGGGATCTAACAATAATGCTAAAGCTTCAGACCAACTCAGATACACCTGCTGGCAATTTTCACCATGCTATAATGCTCACATATGTAGTGTACTACCTTTGGGCTAATGCAAAGCCTCGCACTAACTCAGCTACACGATACACCTGTGCTTGCAACTTTCAATGTGCTAAGTGCATGCTCGCACATCTACCTCATTTCATTTTGACAAACAAAAAACCAATCATGTAAATATGAAACAGTACAAGATTGCGAATGCATACCTCATTATTATACTTCCCATTGTAGCCACCAAAGGCAACCAAAAGCTTCTCTCCATCCAATGGTGCTAAGGAAACACTGAGTCCCTGTTTCCAATGTGTCAGTTACATATATTGCGAATGCACACATGTACATATATATGACAAGGAAGTAAAAGCCTCTTAAAAAGAATCAAACAATACTGACGTTAAAACTAATTAATAGGGCTGCCAAAAAACTAAAAATAAAAAACAGGATCCATCTTTTATCCACCGTCGATTTTCTTCTATTTTGCATTAAGCATATACTTCATGAAATTCAAAACCAAGTTTGAAAAAAGCAAAAGCAAAGGCACCACTGACATGGATTTGGCCTAAAACAACAATTGATGTTAAACAATTCCAGAAATGCACAAGAGATCAATGAACTATTTAATGGCTAGCCAAGTTATTTAATGTGCTTGCAAAGTATCTTATCCTCCTTAGTGAATTTTGCTCACATACCAAATTAAGAAAGTGGTTACACAAGTTTTGCAAAGAAAAAGGAATGGTACAGTGCTCATAATGAATATGGTGTTTGTCAAAAAGGCAGATGGTTGGCATCTCCCCTAACAGGTATGGGAACAGCCTTTGGGCTTACCTGTTAGCACATCAATTAAGGCTACCCACTTTGTTGGATCTACAACATAACTTTTACATATCATAATAATAATTATAAATAAAACAGACTATATGCTCAATACCTCAAATTATACACTCACTCATTGAAAAACACTCAAACACACAAGCATGCACATATTATGATAGAATGTGACTTCCAGTCTATAAGTGAAGACATACATAGTCCACGATGAATGGGACTTGCTCTTGTGGGAAGAGGTAAACATGTAAAACTGAACACACTATATTTACCAAATGTTGGTTATAATACATACCTATGATGACTAAAGATTCATTGTGTGTTTATGTCCATAAATGTTACTTGATGGTTCAAATATTACTCGGATACTATAGCTAGAAATTTCCAAAATTAAATCCCAAATACAGTTATAAAGTAGTAACCTCACTGGCAAGTGGATCTCTTCCCTTTACAATTGTCAACACTGTCAGAACAAGCTTAGACATATTTAACACAAGAGTTTCTGGTGCACCTGTAAACAAAAAAGTATCAAGCATCCATTGAAGTCACTAACATGGTCAAGAAGAAAAAATGATCACGCCAAATGCCACTATAGAATCTGATGATAGGAAGTTTTTACCTACCACTTCTATTATCCCCACCACCAACCATGTACCAGTTTCCGTCAATGGCAATACCAGCATGACCCGCCCTTGCAGTGACCAAATCGCCCTGAATTTGTGGTTGGGACCATTCCATCTGCAAAAACATGGGAGCCTACCATGATTAAAAAGTGAAGTTGATATCAATAGTGCAACAAGATTTAGGCATATTTCCGACTTCATTAGCACTATAAGTCGTATTGCGTTCTTCATTGAGTCCACACTTGAGGAGTTTGTTCTAAGTTCTTCCATTCAGTCAAGACTATCAGGGGTATGCATATATTCTCTCTCACTGTTTTTCTCATGGCTATGCTCGGTGCAGATCTAACAACTAGTTTGCCAACAACAGATTCTGCAAGACATGATAGCAAATAATCCTCCAAAGACTAAATAGTTGGATATCTACATTAACATATCACTATTACTACATGTTGTAAACGGAATGATATCAATCCCCAGTGACACACCATTTTCTGAAAAGTAACCGACACCAAAATTAGTGACCTAAATTAGTGACCATTTTCTGAAAAGTAACCGACACCTAAATAGAGTACAATCATGAGACCAAGGTATATTACCTCATCTATCACATTCAGAGAGTGAGATCAGAATTGAAACATCAGATTGGAAAAATAGCATTCCCTTAATGGAATTTAATAAGATCTTTACAACGGACATGCGCTGAAATGTAAATAACTTCCGAACAGAAAACAAATAGATGTAGTTTCTTAAACTAAGAAGGCAGCATAAATAGAAACCATAAGCCAACAACTTCAGCTTATAAACTTCATCAGAAACTAGGGAGCCAGATATTTCATGAACATAAACCATTGGCAACAATTATATCAGAGTAATCAATAAGTGTTTGGACTACAATGAATCTGAACTGACTATATTATAACAATCATCCAATATATACAAGAAAATTCAAATATCTAATTCTCACTTAATAATATGAAATCAAGGTGATATTAGTTAACATCCAGCTCCGATGCAGTTGGAAAATCAAAAACACTCTCCCAAGAAAGTAGACACTTACGGTCTGCAAGTCCAGAACATGAAGGTCACTGAAAAAGATTGAATGCGAACAACCGCCAAAAATTAGAAGGTAGCGTTCTGCATGCACAGCAGCTGTATGATCAAATCTGGGACCTGGAGGTGTCTGCCTATAAAAGCACAACAAGTGAGCAGAACTCTTCCAAAAGCACATAAGCAGCTGTCTGTAAAGGGAAAATCAACACTTACACTGTCTCCAGCACATCCCAAGTCATTGTCTCCAGATCAAGAACATGGACATCGTTCAGCAGTCGTCTCTGCCTGTCTTCTCCACCAAACATTATTAGTTTAGAACCAACCAATGTTACGGATTGACCACCACGCGCGACCTGAAGTTTACCCAATAAGGAAACCAAGCAAAATCAACCACGAGTTTCAAATTAAACCCACACAGGCGTACAGCAATTAATAATGGTACAACTAGGAGAATTTACTATAATAATAAAAAAAAGGGGGACATTAAAATGAACTGGAAATCACTTCGCTCAAAAATAGAAGTCTAAATTTAGCAGTAAGTGGAGTCAGTCAGTTACCGGAATTTTTCCAGAGGTCTCCATAACACCGCACTGGTGTGATTCCAAATCAATGAATCGCACTACAATTTAGCTCACAAGGCATAAGGTTCAAAAGAAATTCAAGTGGTTTCTGTACAGCATGAAAATGGTTCTTGAGGTAACAAACCTTTCAAGCTGTCAGAATTATCCTTTGAATGACCACCAAGAAGAAGAAGATCGTTTTTCCACTTGACCTGCCGGCATAAAATTTTCGCATATATCAATGAGTTATGTGATGAGTGAACAGCAATCATTTTTGGACAAATGAGAGTAGACTGAAATTTTAACATAGGCATTTACAAATCAACATCTTACCATACTGTGACCTGAAGATGCTGGAAGACTTTCCAGGGAACTAGCATCAGTAGTTTTATCAACTTTTGGTGACATGTTCAGTTTTAGGGTAGACCATGCCAAATTTCTCAGATCAAAAACCTGCAAAAGTAGCCAATTAGGACAAGACCCCTGGATGAAGGATTTTGACATGCAAAAGTGGACATGTCCAATACCTGAAGATCAGATAGGTACCGTCCATTCCGACTTCCACCAGTGATATAAAGTTTTTCACCAACCAAGGCTGCAGCATGCTACAGTGATAGGAACATATAGAATGGTAAGTGACTATCTAGTAGATAACTGGGAAAACACACACACACACATGACTGTACTTGGAAAGGGTTCGAGGGCAAAAACAAATAACTAATTCTGATCTGAAGGTTCGAAGGGGAAAAGATGCTACCAGATCTTAAACAAAGTGAAATCTTGTTGAAAAACAAAAAACTTTAGCTAATCTCTAGAATGAACATAACCTTATAGCGAGCCGGCGGTCGTGGACCAGATACAGATAGTGCTACCCACTGGTCATAGGCTAGTGCCAAATGCCAATTACTACTATCTGTTCCCATTCAAACTTTCTTGGAGGTCACTGAAGCTTTTCAGTCTGTGAGCTTAACAATTATCTGAAATAAGAGTAAAAAAAACAGATACAAATTATTCCTGCTACAATTTCCATTGAAAAAAGAAAACAAAGTGCAAGACAAAATGAAACTCTCTTTGAATGCATAATTCATTTGATGAGGAAAGTACGAAACAAGATAGTTTTACATTCGTCAGACTTGATAAGCCACATCAATGTGCACGAGTGTTCGTGTATGCTCTAACAACTATTACAACAACAATTCATGAATGCAAATAGTGAGAAATTGCGGGTGGCACCCAAAGGAGAATATAATCATCTAAGATGATTGGTCATGTACAACAATCCAAAGAGGAATGATAGCCATCAGTATGAGAAAGACAAGGCATGTGATCTCACCAACACCCACCAAGTAAAGAAAATATCATATTTTCAATCCATTTGTTTAGTTTAGTTGAATAAGCACTATCAAGTTTGCCAAAGAAAAGGGTTTTGGGAGATTAGTTCTTGGTATAATGGGTTTGTCAATAATTAAATAATAAGGACTAAGGAGCTGAAGGAGGAAAAATTAAACCATTTCTCAAGAACAATAAAACCACATCAATGGAAAAATTCCAATATTTAACAAGCCTTTTACCAAACCCTTGGTGTCTACTACATGAACCCTCTGTTTCCTTCAGTCAGGAGTTTCATCTTCACTTTGGTGATGACAGAGTTTTACTCTGCCTGTGAAACTACTAGCTCACCCTCTTCCTTTCTCCACAAGACTTAGAATTCAAATCTTCTTCATCTTTCATTTCCTACATTTTCTTGGCAACCAAACAAACTCATCGCACAGTAATCCTACCGAAATTCAAAATTCAATCCAAAAACTCCAAGATTTCGAAAGGCATACATATTAATACTTCAAACTCAGTTGTTGTAATCAAGTTGAAAATAGCTCGATCCAATTCATGAAATTAAATTCACACAAACATCTGGTATAATTGCGTCTACTGTGCGTGTTACATCTATATATATATATATATATGTATATCTATATATGTATGTGTGTGTGTGTATGTGTATGCAATTCACGATTGAATTGAAGAAGAAATATGCGAAATTGCAATGTATAGAGAGAAATGAGATAGAGAAGTCTTGCCTGAGATTTGGATCTACGATGGGACAATGTGTGCCCTTACTTTTTTTTGGAAGTTTAAAGGGGGTTTTATTTCCTCCCAAGCTCACAATGGAGGAAATGGAAATCAACAACTCATTACCGGTATGTATGTACCATCTTCTTTATACATATATACATATATATATATATATGCATTATATTTTAACCAACTATATTTTTTCTTTAGAATTTCTAAATTTTACGAATTTTTTTTTATCTTTTTTCTCTCTATAAACGACGAGATTACTTTGGTCTGAGAAATATATTCCGATTCTGAGGTGTTTTTGGTCCGAATTTTATTTAGGTGGTGTTTTGTTTGACAAATTTTTTTTTTTTTTTTTTTTTTAATAATTGTATAGATTAGTGTGACTCCAAATTAGATAACATTTTCTATAGTGAAAGATTTATCTTAATAAAAGACGATTATCAAAAAATTGGATTAAATCTTCACTGATTTCGTATATTAGGTATGAAGATTGCAAAAATAACTCTATTATACATTATTCTAGTAAAAATGCATAAAATTACTCTTTCAAAAATGAAAATACACTCGTTTAAACGACGGTATTTTTTTTAATTATTTGTACTGCGTTTTTTGTGAAGTACAAGAATATTTCATTTTGGGTATCAAAAATCAATATAATGCTTTTTTATTAAAACAATATAAAATGAGGTGATATTTTCAATTTTATTACTAGATAAATAGAAATAGGAAGACATGATTCAGTTTTGAAAGCGTAATAATCTGATTTTATTGGGAGTAATGAACTATTGATTAATTTTAAAATTGTGAGGAGTTTTATGATAATTGCCCTCTAATAAATTGACAAACTTAAAAGAACAAAAATATAAAATAAAATTATAAGATAGAAAAGGTGAATAATAAGATGTGAATTCACAAGGGAAAAAACACTAACTAGCGATATGGTCTGCACGTTTACTTACGCACGATGAGGACATGTTTCATGCACTAACAAATTGCAAGGTTGTGATTCTTAATCTAACAATTTTAAGAAGGGTTAGGAGGATAGTTTCTACTTGTTTCTCTAATCAATAATATAAAAAAATTAACAATATTTTTTGGATCTCAACTCAATCCCGAACCATTCAACATATCGTAATTAATCTGATTAATCTGATTCGCCATATCGAACCATTCAACATATCGTAATTAGACTAATTCGCCATATCGTAATCAGACTAATTGGCCAATATGTCTGACTCAACCACGAACCATCACTTTATACATTCGACATGAAAATCATACCATCAATCACCCTGGAAGCAATAGTGTCAACAGTTGCAATCGTAGTTTGCTATTTGCCCAAACGAGGCACAACCACCCTCTTCCTGTAAACCATGTCAAATTCGAGTTTATCAGAGAATTCGAATCCATTTGGACCACCGAAATCAAAATATGCTCATCAATAAGTTCACTGAAGCCATCTCAGCGCATAATCTTAGCAAGAACTGAATTTTTGATCCCTCAAATAATGCGATAGTTGCTACTGCCATGTAAAATACAGCATCTTTCAATGCATTGGAAACCCAAGAAGAGAGATTGGCCAAAACAAATTTTAGCAGGATGCTCAGATGGTACAAATACAAAGATATTACGTCAGTAAGTGATACACAAGTGGTGACTAGAATTATACTTCAGCCACCATATATTTTGCCCCTTAATCTTGATCGGCTTCTTCTATTTCTTCATCCTCTGGTACACCCCGAAGATAGAGAACATTGTTACATCTGTCGAGAATACACAAACAAGAAATGTTAACTCTTTAAACCAAAGTGATTTATGGCAATAATTAACTCTTCTCGATAATCGATAATACCAGGACAGTAATACAAAGGCAATTAAGTGTGGGGTTCAGGTGATGTTTTGCGGCTACTGATTTATGGCAATAAAAAAAATTCGGAATAAAAGATAATACCAGGACAGTAATACATGGAATTTCCATGAGGATGCATATAACTTAAACTCGAGAGACTGGCATATCTCATGGTAATATGGTTCAAGAGGACAACTAAAGCAATTGGGGATATTACCTGATCAGAATCTCTCCAAGATTTCCAGTGAATTGGCCCTCAATATATTCTTCAGTGTTGGCCAGCTGCAGATGTGATTTCAATATAAAAGTTAGAAACTGTACCCGATGCTGAATTAAATCAATATGTAATGATTTTCACATTCAAATATTGACAAGATAAACCAAGCATCCGTATGGAAGAAAAAAAATAGTGTCATTGATGCAAATGCTTCAACCATAGTCAATCACCCAGCACTATATCAAATCACACAACCGACTCAACATGGTAGCTCTGGAAGGCAGCCACGAGAAAATTCACAGAGAAATGCAGAAAATATTTTTTTAATATAAATACTAAAATAAAATGAATGGCATACCTGCAAGTTCATGTAGGAATCCACGGAAACGAGATAACCTGAAACGACAATCCCCAAAGAAAAATATACCGTTATCATCACGCTGCATTACAAAAAAAGAAAAGAAAAAACAAGCACAAAAATTACGGCTATTCCAAAGAAAACATATATATGTAGATGTAAGGGAATGAAAGAGCCACTGAAGGCAATGTACCTTTGTATTCCATTCCCCACTTGAGCTTTACAATGACAGTCTTTCCAGTCAAATTGTTCAAGAAAGGTTTGGGATTGACAGGTACGGTCTGCAAGATCCAGATAACTAGTGTCAAGGAGCAAGGTGCATGCAATAGCACTCTTAATGGAAATTAACTGAGCTGGTCCAGAATACACGCATGAACAAGTTTCTATGTACTTATAATTTCATATATCTGGAAAGACGAATGTTTTGAACTTTGAAAGCCATACTCTACCTTTCAAGATTTGGAATTACCTTTTCAAGACTAGTAGGTTATGACCACAGAAACCTCCTAAACAAAACCAGTAGTGTCTAAAAAATTTTCACAATGCAATGTGATTGTTCTAAAACTTTAAGCAAGGCATCTCCTTGTGTTGAATGTAAATATAATAAAGCTAAATCATATCGTTGAATACTTTCTCTCCTCTTGGGAGCACCTGTTAAGAGGCATACCATGATTGCTAGAGGCATATCATGAAATCATGACAGATTGAACTGTGCATTTAAGTATGCAGCATTTAATTGTTAAGTTGGGGTCTGCAGCTCAAAACTAAAACAACAGAAGTTTATCATTAATATATACAAAGTTGATAAGTTCAGAATTAATAGATTGATATTCTTACTTCTTTGGTGTGCAGATAATTAACCTGGTAGTACAAAAATAATTTGTGTTTGCTATGTAAACTCCATTGAAGATGAAATGCTTCTAACTTTTAGTGAGTAGAGAGAAATGTGAAAATTAGAAGAAAACGATATATAACAAAATATTTTTACTGAACATGCTACGGATAATTGAGGCTTGTGAACCAGCAACTCTTACCTTTTAAAATATAAAGTTTCACCACCAACTTAAAAAACAATAGCAAGGCATAACTTGCTTTCTTAAAAATAACAAGTGGCCTTATTGGGTTATCAAAAATAAGCTGGAGATGATGTAGTAACAATTGAATATAATGGTTTCAGGAGCAACGATTATATATACATACATGTACTTACATATATGTGGTGAATAACAATGGAGACATAAGCCTCCTCCACGCTGATATATTTGGTGTTCTCATTTAGGTTTTTCAGCTCCTTTGTGAATCCAGAACTAAGTAAAAGAGAGAGCTTTAATTGCAGGATGCCTATTTCCATTACATAATAGTAGCCAGCACCTTTCACATCTCTTTCTAGTGTTCCGTTAAAACTCCAGAATTAACTAGGGACCAATTCAGATTTAAGTTCAATTGTTCAAAGATTAAGCCCTGAAATTAGGATTTAAGTTTCAACATAATGCATAATAGATTACCTTGAGAGACCTATAAGTACAGATTTTAAACAACACGATTCAAGGAATTACTTCAAATCGATGTCAAAGGTGCTTCTAGGAACAGCAGGATTATAAGAAAATGTATTCCATACCCTTAAACAGACATCCTCATAAATTTCTAAATCCAATCTCAATAATCATTTTAATTCAAACCTACTTCCTCGGGTTCAAATTCATTATCTTATCTAGTACAAACCTAGGTGAAAAAATGAGATACTAAAGAAAAATCCCCCCCCCCCCCCCCCCCACCCCCCCCCTAAACCCAGCAGATAAAGTACACTACACTTATATTAGTATTAGGCCCAAAATTATATATATATATATATATATGTGTTAGTATAGGCCCAAACATAAAAGGCTTCTTACCCAACCCAATACCAATTCATATGTTAAACTAATAAAATTCAGCCCATTCTTCTAATAATTAAATTAAAACAAACTCAACCCAAAGAGAACTTAAAACTAATACAAGGACTTTGAATGCATATAAAGGGGCCCCAATTTATTTATTTTCCCTTTGTATTAGTATAGGCCCAAATATGATTTTTTAAGTTATGGTCCAATATAAATTAGAACTCAACCCAATATTACACTTACAATAGGGAAAGTTCCTTTAGAATAGTATTTTTGCTCTCTAAATTTTTTTTACTACGACACATAAGTCCTACTTTTGACAAGCATTTACAAATAAGTTCAAATTCAATTTTTATTTCAAAAGTATCTTGTATTAATCATTCCTTTCATACCTTTCATATTTCTATGCTTTAATATGTAAAATCTATACAAAAGAAGCACCAAGTAATTATGTAGTGTTTTTGTCATTCGTTTGAAATTTGAATCTATAAAATGCTTACATTTTTTTAAAAAAATTGCATCGCGTGAAGTGAAGAAGTGAAGGGGCCCAAAAAAAAATTAGCGTGAGGAATTTGCATCGCATGAAATGAAGGGCCCCAAAAATAATTTCGCCTTCAATCTCACCTAGGGCCCCAAAAATTTTTGGCACTCTCAGGTTCGGCCCTGGGTTAGATCATTCCAGCTCCAGTCAACCAGCTGTGGAACCTTTTACTCGAGGAGGGACGATTTATTATTTCTTCATTCATTCCCATCCAATCAAAAAAAATTAGTTGATTTCTACCTCTTGCAATATCCAATCAGACCCTTAATTTCCCTTATCATTGCAATATATGGACAACCAAACATCCATCCATTTATAAGCTAAACGATCGAACCCCAAAACAGAATCATCTCAATTAATTTGGATTTTTTTTGTGGAGGCTCATCAAAATAAAAACTAAACATATTTAATTAAGTGGACTACTATCACATTCAACACAGACATTGCCTTGTCAAAAATACGCCACAACAAACAAATACTTGACCATGTCTTAGCACCCAAAGGATCCAATTCATGCTTTGGATTAATACATACATATACATATAGACACACACACAAACACGTATATTCATGCTAAAACTGAGACGTTAAGCAGTGTCGATGAAGTAAATATAATCAATGAAGACTTACAGCCATTGCAGGTATGTTCTGGGTCGATCTTGGCTTCGCTTCAAAATCTAGGGTTTTAGGGGTTTTCGAGCTTTGAGATAGAAGAGAAATAGAGAATAGACAAAGACCCTATAGAATAGAAAATAATTTCCCAATAAGGCCTTGTTTTGATGGGCTGAATTGTTGGACCGAGAAATTGTGATTCATACGAAGATGATTAGTCTATTTATGGCCCATTGGTTACCAAATAATGTGATTCACACTAACGCCCTGTTTGGATTAATTTTTCAAACGTTGTTTTTAACTTCTTAGAGGAAAAAATTATTTTGAACGGTGTTTGACAAAAATTTAAAAAAAAAATTTGGGCTTTGGAAGAGTATTTTAAAGAAGCTGGGGTACCAGCTTCTCAAAACAGCTTTTGTTTCTCTTTTTCTTCTTCAGAAAGCCAAAAGCAGAAGTTATGTCAAACAAGGCTTAAGAGGACTCATCTATTATCCTCATTGAAATTCAAGGCTGTCAGAATCGGGATTCTATGTAGAGTCATTTTTGGGTTCATATAATTGAAATCGTAAAATCGTAACTTAATCGTATTAATTTTTTAAAAAATATATTTAATATTTAATTTAAAAGTCTAAATCATAATAGAATTTTTAAAATTTTCTAATACATTGGGCCTTTAAATATTTTCTTATAAATTTAGGCCATATATTTGGATATTGAATTAAATCATTAAGCTTTTCGGCATTTCATATAGAGGGTTTAATCGTCCAACCATTATTTTAACGTGGTAAAATCATACAATCATACAAAATCGTATGAAATCGTAAGATTTTACAAGTTAGAATCGGAATTCTGACAACTATGCATTGAATGGAAACAAAGTGTTGTTAGATAATTGAATATTAAAAAATATATAATTTAAGTGGAGCAATAATTTTGTATTTTATATATGTATATACATAATTATTTTAAATACATCTATATATACTACTTGTAAGAGTTTAAAGCCTTGGATTTTTTAACACGTTTATAACTATGTTTTATGAACATTTTGTAAAAAGGGATTAGAAGTGCATTAATAGAATAGTGATCATTATTGTGAAAGTATTAAATGTTGCATTAAAAGTATTTTTAATTAAGTTCTTCATAATGCCTCAAAAGTGTCTTTCATTATTTTTTTAAGAAGCCAAAAAGTCCCTACGTTATAATCAAATTCTATATATAAAACATACATAATGATCTTTAAAGTGTATTTAAGGGATAAAGCATTTAGTTTTCTGGCGTTACATTTCT
Source organism: Cornus suecica (assembly GCA_963922005.1). Lineage (NCBI taxonomy): Eukaryota > Viridiplantae > Streptophyta > Magnoliopsida > Cornales > Cornaceae > Cornus > Cornus suecica. The sequence continues at coordinate 4,097,085 of OY998244.1, forward strand.
ATATTTCTTCGAAATGTTTGAATAAAGAATGATCCCATGAACTTTCCAGTCTCTTTTTTCTCCCTTTCTTTGTTTTCAAATCCTCTTTAAACAATCCAAATATTACCATTGTGAGAATTTCATTGGATGTGTCGTCTCATATATTTCATTTTTTTGTTGAAGTGGTTTATAGCATTGTTGGAAGGCGATGAAAAATAAGGCTATCAAATGATCAATAAAGAAGATGGAGACACCTTTCAAAATGTTGTTTCTTCCTTCTCAATTGCGTAAATCCAGTTAGTATAAATTTTTATACATGGTATGAGTTATTTATCGAAAGTTTTATTTTTTAGTACCATGTTTTGCTATTTATTTCCATTTTTCATTATATCATGCAAATTTTTATATTTATAAGGTGATAAGTGTATGCTAAAGAAAATTTTGATAAAGGAGATTGTCGTCTCTCAATTACATGTAGGTTTGTCCCTAAACGTAGACATCATGTTTCTTGATCTCTTGTCCATTTTAGCAAGATAAACAACATTGATTGGTTTTCAATCAAGCCTTTTTCATTGGTGTTTATTGATCTCTTGTTCTCTTCGTCACTCAAGAGTACTTTTAAGGTATCTTTATGCTCTTTGCGATTTCAATAATAATTATTCTTCTCAAATAGAAGTTCAATCTCTTCAAATTAACAACAACTCCACAATTAAAAGTTAGGCTTTAACTACATCAGAGTTTTTTGATAGCGTGCGGTTGAAAGAGAGAATGAGAAAGTCTGATAGGTCAAATGCGTTATAATAGTGGCTAGTTTCAATTGAGAAAAGAAGAATTCCCTTGAAAAAACACCACATATCACAAAGTTGGTTCTAAGCACGTAAAAAATGATGGGAAGTGTGGAATTTGATAATACGATACCCCAAAATCCAATTATGCATGGATTTCAAAATTTTAGAAAATATTTTGCTAATTTTCACATTTGTTATGTTACCCTAATATGAAAGTGGTGTTATACATTTGCTATGAATTCTTTGTAATCGATATGGTTTTTCATATAATGAAATACTTGCAATCCTTTGACATAACCTTATGTTATATTTGGTTTGAGGAGGGAAGGATTAAAGGGAAGACAATATAATTATTTTTGTGTTTGGTTGAAGGGAATGGAAGAGAGGAAGGAAGAAATGCGGGATGAAGTATCCTTCCATCTTTTACATTTTTCTATCCACGGAAAAGGAGAGAGAAAAAATGTTAATTAACCTCATTGTATACAAAATGACTTTTTTAACCTTTTTAATAGTTTTCTTATAACTTATATAGCATTTAATGAGGTATATTTGTAAAAATAATAAAAGTTATGATTCTCTTCCTTTCAACCAAACAAGAAACATGTGTTAATTAATTTATTTGTTCTACTATCCATTCCACTCAACAAAACAAAAAGTGAGAAGGACACTATCTCCTAAGGATGCCCCATTCATCCCTCCAACCAAATGAAGCATTAATGATAGGAGAAAAAAGTAAAATATGTATGGATTTTATGCGTAGACAATTTTTTTTGATTATTTATTTTTGTAATGAAAAATTCTCATTAAACTTAAAAAATGCAATTATCACAAAATCCCTTGTACTTTCAAAACTAATAGGTGTGTGTGTGTATCGGAGGTGGTGGTGGTGTTTGTGGCGGGTGTTGCTGGTTGTGGTGGTGGAGGGAGGAATCAGACCGATTTTTGTTTTTCCATTTTTTTTTAGGAAAATCCCAAAGAAAACAAGAAAATACTTTTTTGTTGTTCTTTTTTTTTTTGTACTATTCATCAAACACAATTCCAAACTGAAAATATAGTAAACAGTAAATGAGGTTGCTAAATATGTTTATGTTCTCATGAACAGTGCCAAAAAACAAAAACAAAACACAAAAACAGGCCTTCCCAAATGGGGCCTATATATCTAGTAGAATCAGATCACCCATCCAATCATAATACTCCGCTCCAACACTTGGTATGATATTGTTCGTTTTGGGCCTAGCTTACACGGTTTTGCTTTTGGGCTCACCCCCAAAATGTCTCATACCAATTGGAAACACACATGCACATATAAACATATCACCAGATCTATACCCTCGCGATGTGGGACGTCATAATCACCCCATCTTGGGACCCACCGTCCTTGCTGGCGTAGCCCACGGGCTTATGCACACTCCCACATTTAATTCTGGCCGAACTCTGGCTCTGATACCAATTGAAATACCTTACTCCAACACTTAGTACGATATTGTTCGTTTTTGGTTCAGTTCGCATATTTTTGCTCTTGGACTCACCCCAAAAGACCGCATATCAATTGAAGACACACATGCACATATAAACATATCACTTATACCTGGGCGATGCGGGAGGTCACACATCCATCACCACATTCTATCACCCCTACCGCTCTTCTAAGAAAAAAAAAAACTCTTGTTTTATTACAAATTTATTTGTAGCAACGAAAGATATCCTAAATAATTCATTTTAAAAATCATTTCATTATAATTTTGAATTGTTACAACTGAATTTCAAAAAAATGATCTGATTTTAACTTTTACATCATTTCCGGAATTATTATAAAAATAAGTTGCTCATTTTATTTTCATTTCATTCCATTTTTCTCCTAATAAGTAAACCCGAATTAAAGTATTAAACCATAATCATGAATCTAATTTCAATTTTTGGGCCGTGAAAGGCAGATAGGTAACAAGTAACAATAAGGCCAGTGAAAGGGACAAGAGTACAAATTAATAAATGAAGGGGTAGAATCAAATAAGGGTAAAACATAGGGGTTTCGTTACAACCAACCAAAAATGATTAATGAATAATGCATAACCACCTCATCAACTAAAAATACTACTACTCCCCACTCACTACTAACAGCTCTCTCTCTGCCTGAACCCATATTCCACGCTGTACCTTTCTCTCTCTAACACACCCATTCTCTCTCTCTCTCTCTCTCTCTCTCTCTCTCTCTCCATATTACATATTCATATACATGAATAATATATGTGTGTGTGTGTGTAGGTTTCGTTGAATGAATCGATAAGGCGATTATGAAGGAGAGAATGTTCAGGTTGCATAGGCACAAGTCAGAATCGGTCAAGTCTGGAGAGAGGATCGATTTCAACTTCTCCAACATTCAGGCCCTTCAGGTCTCTATTATCTCTCTCTCTCTCTCTCTATATATATATATATGTATATGCCTCTTTTTATGGATTGTACATCTCTGCTTTTCAATCACTGTGACTCTGTGAGAACGTTTCAATTACACAATTCGTTGCACATTCGAGTGATTTTCTCGATTATGATCATGTTTTCACTTTAATTTTGACCTTTTGTCAATAAATTGCAAAGTTAGTTACATATTTATCTATATATAAATATGTATAGGAAACTGCCCACCCACGTGTTCTCTCTTTCACTTCGTCTCTGTTACAACATGGGCTCAATTTATTTCTGTGATCATTAGGCTGTATGGTGCATTATTTTATAATTGTTACTTTAATGTGGTTGATATTTGTAAACCTTTGAATGTTAATTCTTATTTATTTATTATTATAGTTGTACAAATTCCTAATTGTCAAGATTTATTTTAGTTCTTAAATATTCAGCTTCATTTACTTGATGTATTTTCATTATGATATGACTGGATGATACTGGGGAAGTGCTAATTAATAGATTTTCTAATCGTAAATTTTGGGCTAATATAACACGAATTTTTTTATTGGGGATGTGAGTATATAAGCGATTAAATTTTATTTTTCGATTTTGAATGTTCATTAAATTTGTGTTTTACCCATTTCAAAGGAAATTTCCAGAAAAAAAGTAGATATAAATCTTCATACACTGCTCTCTCTTAGTTTAGCAAGTTTATATATATTCAACCTCTTTATTGGATATCTTTTTCTCTAATTATCAATAAGTTAGTCTCATGTTTTTTTTTTTTGGGGAAGTTAGCATTTACTCACAGACACTACCTCCACTAAGGCTCAAACCCCTAATCTCCCATTTATGAGTAAGGGGCGGGTACCGCTTGACCATTAGGCCTTTGGTAAGTTAGTCTCATGTTTGGTTATTCCAACGCATGAAAAATTGGAAAAATTGCATGTTTGAAGATCTATATGAAACCCTTCTATTGTAGGAATCAGTATGAGGTAATATTCTCTTAAACTATTCGCCATTAAGGTTTGCCCCTTCTGGCTTTTTAGTTCATTATGACCATAACTCATACCCAACTGAAAATTGTTGGCAATCTTAGATACTCTTGCTCCTTTAAACCTGATATCTTCTTTAGTGGTAACACATATAATTTGTGCATCCTCCTTTGATTGTTCTTGACAAAGGTCTTCAATTCACTATAGTAAGTGGTTCAAGGACTGAAGAGTTTTTGGTGCAATATCATGCGTTTACAAACCAAATTATTTGAGAATAAAAGGATTTTCAACAATTTCTTGTTATGAAGCTATCAAGGGATATTCTTACGCTTAAGTCCTTCAAATTACATTCAGTAGTTCTTTGGTGTGGTAAGAAATTTGAAATGGCTGGTGCCATTGCTGAATTTTATTGTTTTGTGTTGTGCTTCTGTGTTGTGCAGTACAAGACGTTGCCATTATGTATTCTTTGTCATGTTGAAGTTCTTACCAACCTCTCATATTGTATTATGGCATCGTCTGATATAGGACGGTTGCCTACATCTCAATTCTAGAATTTTCTTTTTTATTATAATTTAGATTTTTATTTTCTTTTATTCTCTATCTTTTAGTTTCTATGTATTGTTGGTTTCCTTCTAGGACTACATTTCCTATTATTATGAGATTTTCTAGATTTATTAGTTTTCTTTTAAAACAAGTTTTCTTGTTCACCAAGATTAGGCCCATGACCCATTAGGATTTCTTTGCTTATAGATACCATGTAATTGTAGAGAACTTATTCATTCATTCAATAATATCATTCAAGAATTCTCTACAAGTTTTTGCGAGTTCTTTTCCTGACTTTGAGAATTTCAAAGTCTTAGTTATTTTTTTTTGTTCCTAGCTGAACCCCTATTCACTTCCGCTACGTCAGTTGGTATCAAAGCCTTGATTTACCTTGGTCTGATGGTAATTGCTCGTCTTGGTAACAACCACTTTGTTGACGAAGATCGCAAAGTGAATGTCCCTTGGACAACCAGACGTACTCAAGAACGGCGGTTTGATCTACGATGCAGTCAGATTGCTGATTTTGGAATCGATGGCAACCAGGTTTGTGATTCAATTTGGGATCGTGCTGGAGTTTTTCCTCGCAGCCAACCGAAAATGAGTTGTGTTCATGTTCATCCACGTAGGCCTCCAGTCTATGCGGATTATTCCGATGATGAAAACACTGGTGAGTTTAATAGAAAACTTAATGTATTAAATTTTAAAGGTAGTTTCATTATCGAAGATGTTTTAGATTGGATGGAGGAAGTTGAAGAATTTTTCGAGTATTTCGACATACCCGAAAACAAGCAAGTTTCTCTCGTGGCTCTTAAACTCAAAGGATGTGCTTTGGCTTGGTGGGCACAAACGCAAGATTATCAGAGGAGTCAAGGAAAACAGTTGGTGAGATCATGGTACAAGATGAAACGGTTATTGAAGGCTAAATTCCTTCCACCGAATTATGAGGAGATCATGTATAAAATATATCAGAAAGTCAACAAATTTCCAGAAAAACTATTCAAGGCATATCGTGACATTAAAGAGCATAATAGATTTATCATCAATTGATTCTCAAGATATTGATCTAGAGAAAAATTATGTTTTTTCACCTATTGTCGTTGATGTTGAGATTAGTGATACAAGTACAGATGTAGTTGAAAAAGTCATGGTTATGGCCCAAACTAAGACTCCTTCAATCGATGAAATTGATAAGAAAGAAGATGCATTGGAGAAAGAAGAAGTCGACTCTAACTTGTATTGTGATGATATACAATCTGTGTTTTATTTCTTGGAGAATATTGCATTCAATACCAATAACTATGTCGATCCATATTTGAAGGAGGATGACGAGAATTGTCACAAGTTTCAAAGACTTGATATCTCAAATAATTTCTTTTATTTTGAGATACCAAGGAGAATTGAAATTATGTTACAGCTGGTGGTAATCTGGAACTGGACTACGAAGAACCAGACATTTGAAGAATTACGATCAAGTTCTCAATGGTATGAATTATTATTCATACTCCTATATGATCCAGACTAAACTCGAGGACGAGTTTTATTTAAAGTGGAGGGGTTTGATGTAGGACTGTTGCCTACATCTCAATTTTAGAATTTTCTTTTTCATTATAATTTAGATTTTTATTTTCTTTTGTTCTCTATCTTTTAGTTTCTATGTATTGTTGATTTCCTTCTAGGACTAGATTTCCTATTATTATGGGATTTTCTAGATTTATTAGTTTTCTTTTAAAACAAGTTTTCTTGTTCACCAAGATTAGGCTCATGGAGGCCCATGACCCATTAGGATTTCTTTGCTTATAGATACCATGTAATTGTAGGGAACTTATTCATTCATTCAATCATATCATTCAAGAATTCTCTGCAAGTTTTTGCGAGTTATTTTCTTGACTTTGAGAATTTCAAAGTCTTAGTTATCTTTTTTTGTTCCTAGCTGAACCCCTATTCACTTCCGCTATGTCATTGTCAGTACACTTTTTGAGACTGAAAACTTGTCTTTAGGCTAGTAATCAATCACATTAATAATAGATAAGAAAAGCTCTGGCTTCAACCTTCTATCTAATTGACCAAGTTTGACGCAATATTTGGGGAAGTTAGGGAATAGGAAATCAAGGAGTCTATAACAAGGAAGCATATTCATATATGACATAAGACAGTATTACCTTGGAGGTGGAAACCCTCTGGTGGATCTTGATCTTCCCTTGACCTGACAGTATTACTGCGGAACCTATACTCTGTGCTTCTTGGAATGAGTTGCTGCTGTGGCTTCTTTTAGAGCATACTAGATAAGAAAGGCCCTCAAGAAAGAAAGGTCTTTACCAAGAGCTAATCCTGTCAATAGAGTGGTTGGAAGGAGATAACTGTTTACTGTCACGCAGACCTACTCTCTGTCGTGATTTCCACACAGTGACTGAATACTCTAAATCTACACTCCTGCTTTGGCAGCTCTTGGATTAACTGTTTACCATAAAACTCCTCCCTTACATGACTAAGTAACACAGAGGCATTTCAAAGGATCATATACTTGTTATTTCCACTAGTGCCATCCTTGGTCCTGAATAAGATTCATTATACGGCCATTCATATTCATGTATGTGATTACTAGTTGTCGATCAACTTACTTCTACTTCTTTGGGTTGACTATTGTTCAATATTAACTCAAATTATATTGTCCAAGTTTACCTCGATTACTTAACAATTACGGAGGTTTGGACTATGACAAAAAAAAATTGAAAAGAGAACAACTAAGATGTTCTCATCAATATATCTGCTGCTGTGGAGTCTCTCCAGAAATACAGGTGTAATGCCATGGCAGAGCCTACATATATATGAAATTGTTAACTGGAATGGATTCTACTTCCAGTGTAGTTTAAATACTGTGCCTCAGTAAACTATGCCAATGTCACTTCAAGATCTACTCCATCATGACAAGTGCTTTCAGTTTTGAAGTAAATACTGTACTGTTATTACTTTTAAGTGATTGAAACCATCACAAGCTATTGATTTATTAGGTAGTTTGTTGGACACTCCTAATTTAGTGCGGTCAGTTTAGGCTATCGTTGTTTTCTCTATCCGAAATCTATGCCTAAGTTGTTTTCATTTTTCTATGTTTTAGCTCCCTATTACTTAAAATATTTGTCTTCAATTTTTTCTCAACACAACTATCTCCTTGAAGGTGCCTAAAGGATGGGACAAGCTTTCTGTGGCTATGGTCTCTGTGGAAACAGGGAAAACTATCAGCAAATCAGGGAAAGCAACAGTAAGGAATGGATATTGTCAATGGACAGAGACTCTATCAGAGTCGATATGGATTTCAGGGGAGGATGCTTCGAAACAACTTGAACAACGCCTTCTCAAGCTTGTTGTTTCCATGGTATAATGCCTTTGTTGATTGTCAATAAATTTTAATTCTTTTTAATCTGATTCAGAAAGCTTGTGTGCCAACAACTGTTGTTCTCAAGTTTTTATTCCTTGTGCTTTTGATGATAAATCAATCCCCGATGTGCTTATTGTAGGGATCCTCTAGGTCTGGTTTCCTTGGAGAGGCTATAATCAATTTGGTAGATTACACGAGTTTAAAAGTTTCTGCTCTCATATCATTACCCTTGAAAAGATGCAACCATGGAACAACTATACAGGTGATTCTTCTTCTTAGCCCTTCTAAATTTTATTACTACTTAACTGATTGATGACACCAAAAGTTCATGGTGGGGGCTTACTCTTATTAGTAGACCAAACTTTTCTTTGGTAACCAATTAAACTGGCAAGTTACCTTCATGTCTATGTAAATGAATGTCTACTTCTAAGTTTGCAGCCTTGGATTTCATTTGACCTTTCAATCAACCTCGCCTGGTTTAATATAAGAACATCTGTCTTCATTTATTCACTTAGATAGCTGTGTTGTGTTTCCCATTTTACAGAAATCATCTAGGAAGTGACAATATTGGATCATTTTTGGAAAGCTCTATTCTAGCGGTGATGGTTTTTCTTCATCTGCCATATCCTTCTCTGCTTCTTTTTGGTGTTATATTGTATTCTTTTCTTCCAACAATTGGCTCTATTAGATTTTCTCATTGAATTTTCTTTTTCACTGCGAATAAACATCAAATTATTCTCAAATAAGAACCTTTTGAAACCTTGAAGGCTTTCTTTCATTTCATTATCCTATCTCAAATAAAACCCTTTTGAAACCTTGATGGCTTTTTGGCATTTCATTATCCTACTCCAATGCTTCGCAGTATATTTTTATCTACTGATTTTGGTAATGATTATACAAAGAGATTAGCCTGTCTCAATTCATGACATACTTATATATTTACTCAGCCTGTCCACAAGAGCATCATTTTCTTTAGAATGTCATATGCTTCACTCCAGACTTGTTTGTACAGACCCATAGCTGACAAATGCATCTTTTGCCCATCTCCTAAAGGCAGGAGCTACCATCTCACTTACACATCAAATGTATTTTCCAACAATAAATTAACCTCACACATTGAACCCAGTAACCAGGAGTTCGATGTGCATTCCAAACCTCTCTGTTCAACATTGCAGTGTTGTGTTCTTATGGCAATAGAAACAAAGAATGCTTATTTAGAAAAAAAGACGAAGACTGGTAAAGTTTAAATATTCAAAATAAATTCTAGTCCGGTGAGATCCAAGCAAATTTTACTAGGATGTTAACCTCTATGATTAAACGATGTATCAGAGTATACACATTATAACTGGAGACTCCTATTAGCCCCAAATCAATTTGGTATCCAACTAATTACATATTTTACAGATTGCAAAGAGCTTGTAAATGTGTGAAGGTACGGAAACGGTCCTTCAATGCTTATTGACATGTATGTCATGTTAACCAAAAAGTTGATTTTTAGGGTTGAACTTCTGTCATTCAAGGAAATAGATTTTGTTAGTGGAAATTAATATCTAGAAATGCAAATTACAGCTTACCCTCCCCAAGACCCCTGCTCTAGCGAGAGCCCCTTGAACCGGGTAGCCTTTTTATTCCGCTAAAAAACTTTATAACTTTAAGTACACCAGTTACACAAGGTTTGTTGCCTAAAAATCAATTCATGACTAAAACCCTGTCATCTGTTTTCTTCCCCTGCAGATTGAAATTCTGTGCATAACACCAAGAGCAGAACTCAGGTTTGTTATTAAATGCAGAAATTTTCTTTGTTTCAAATTAGATATTGTTCTTTTGTGGTTATAAGAAGTTACTGTGTAATTTCCAGGGACGGAAACTGGCAAGATACAAATTCATACAAGGAAGATTCCAATTCAGAATATGACGACATAGACAACAAATCAGATGTGTCTGGTTGTACATTTAGTAGGAGTGTTGGATCTGCCTCTAGTAACCATTTGGAAAGTACATCTCACCCTGGAGAACTTGCTAACAGGGTATAGTCACACTTTTATGATAACTTCTATTACTGTTTAGACCTGTATGGCTGTATACTTTTGCTTTTCTGCTGTTAGCCAAATTCTTATTCCTTACAACACCTAAATATTATAAATCGAATATTTGGTCTTTGATCATTTTTTAATAGTTTTTTATTGTCTTTCAAAGTTGAAGAGCTTTACTGAATTCCTGCTGGGACTTCGAGATTTTGATATTCAGCCACTTGAATCGATCTCTCAATCTATCATTCACTTGACATGTTTTCACTGTTGGACCTAAAAATTTCACTGGAGGAAGGCAGCATTGGCATGAAATGGATATATCGACATCTCTGACCCATATATATGAGATATATGTAGCTTTTTCTCTTCCTTCACAATCCTTGGCTTTCGCATCTTGCATATTTTCAAATTTAATAGAGATTTAATCTCTGAAATCTCTTTTAATCTGATATTGGTTTTGCATACCATATCAAATACCATAAAGTTAATCAGAAAAAGCTCGTTTAATCTGTATGTTTTTTTTCCAGGCACATACCTATTTGCGTGCACTTCTTATACTCCCTAGCTTGTGCTTTGCCCTCATGTTGCTAAGTTACATTCTCTTCTTGTGACAGGAGACTAGTTCCTCGATATCAGGTTCACGTAATAGCTTTGATTCCATGGAGGGTTCCTTAGGCAGGGAAAGTTTTTCATCTCGAAGCAGCTTAGGAGTTGTGAACAATGCAATTGGAAGACAAGAATCAATTAGCTCCCTAAACAGTGCACCTCAAAGCCCTTACCTCCTCTATGATTCTCCAAGATCAAATTTTTTCCCTTATAATTCAGCGATCCCAGGTTCAGGAAGAATTCTTCATAATCAAAGAGAAGACTCGGGACGAATATCGCGTGCTATTGCTACTTCACCATTGCGGCATGCTGGTCCCTCTAAAATTTTTCTGGAAGCTGAAGAGGTGAGCGTTGGAGAACTCAGGGCAGAAGCTAGGATGTGGGAACAAAATGCCCGGAAGTTGATGCTTGATCTGGAATCCTTGAGGAAGGAATTTGCTGACCAGTCAAACCACATGGCTAACCTGGACATGGAGCTTTCTGCATCACACACACAGTCTGGTAGACTAAACCAGGAAATCGAACAACTGAAAGTCTTGTTAGAGGAATCCATGGAAAAACAAAAATCTACAGAGGATTTGATGATTGAAGCCAAAAATATGGATAATGTTATAAAGGAACTGGAAGATGATATGAGGTTTCAAAAAGAGTCGAATTACGATTTGGCTCTACAGCTAAAAAAAACACAAGAATCAAACCTTGAGCTTGTTTCAGTTCTTCAGGAAATGGAAGACATCATAGAAAGCCAGAAAAGGGAGATAGAGAACCTTTCAACAATAGACAAAAAATTAGATGATACGGGAACAAAGTATGTCTATGGACATGAGGACAATGGAGAAGCACACTCAAACCAGGAATTTTCAATGGAGGAAATGAAGGCCTCTTGTGATTTGGAAGCTGAAAGAGATCTCAAGACTCGAACTCTATTGGATTGTGAGATGCAGTGCAAACATAAATTAACTGCAAAAGAGGAAGAAATCGTCTACTTGGAAGCAAAATTATCGACAGCTCTCAGTGCTCAAGATTCAAATGTCAAAGAAATTGGAGCTCTAAAGGAAAAGGTGCAGGAGCTTGAGAGAGATTGCACTGAGCTTACAGCTGAAAACCTGGAACTTCTACTCAGGCTCAAAGAATTGGGAAAAGATCTTTCAACAAGAAGTGCCTCTTTGGATTGTTCATCCACTGAGTGTCCAGCCAATGGTTCTTCCATTGCTTCTGAATCTGAAGTACAGAGTTTTGAGTCCCAAATATGCCAGAATGAAGAAGAGTTGAAGGAGAAGGAAATCGTTATTGAAGAAGTTGCCACTGACCCCTTACAGATTCAGTGCATAGTCGAAAGAAACTGTACAGACCTAGAGTACCAGTTGCAAGCTTTGAAAGACAAAACTTGTTGTCTTGATGGCAAACTCTCCAAGTGGCAGTGTAAAGCAGAAGAGCAGGGAATTGAAATTGCTTCACGGAGGCATCAGTTAGAATGTTACCGAGGAGGAAATGGGAGCAAGGAGCATTCTACAGATTGCTGTTTGAAGTCGGAGCATTCCGAGTCACAAATAGCCATCGACATGTATGACATATTGCCTGAGCTATGTGAACAGCTTCAGCTTTTCTTCATCAATTTAAAGAAGCAACAGTATACTCTTCGTATGCCTGTAGACCCTGATTCCAAGTATGCTATTCATTATTTAGATATTGCAAATTCGATCACTCATAAAGAGCAGGTTGCCACTTTCTTGGACAATTTTATCCGACTGAACAATCTATTTGAAACAAGGATTAAGGTGCCTGAGGGTGCTCCACAATGTAGTGAAGAAGGGATCAGAGTGATCATCACAAATGCTTATGAAGTCCTGAATAAACAGTACGTTGATAATTTAGAGGAAAATTCCCTTGGATTTGATAATCAAGACCTCAAAAGCTTGAATAAGAAAGCTGAATCCATAGTTGAAGACCTGAGTAATGAACTTTTGGCAAAAGCTCCTAGGATAGGAGAGCTTAAGGCTGACAATTTGCTGAATGAAGAAGAGATCCAAGCTGAAAGGCATCACCAAAGGGACTTGAAAAATCAAATTTCTGATCTCAAAGGAACAAAGGGCAAGACGGAGGATACGATGGATCTTGTGCAAAGAGAAGGTAGCACCACCTCTAAATGCTTGGATGAGTCGATGAATGCTATGACGGGGCTCAGCAGCGGTATGGATATCCATGTTTCAGCAAACAAGGTTCTTGAAAGGAAATCCTTGGAGCTAGAAAGCAGCAGACATGAATTGGAACTCCACTTGTCTGAATTAGAAGAAGAAAATGTACATTTATCAGAAAGGGTATCTGGTTTGGAAGCTCAATTAAGGTATTTGACTGATGCAAAGGAGTCGAGCCGTTTGGAACTACAGCACTCAGAATCTCATATTATCCATCTCCAAGCTGTGATAAAAACAATGGAGAACGAAATGGAGGCACAAAGGATTGATATGAGGGAGAAATTGCAGGACATTCAAAAGCAGTGGTTAGAAGCTCGAGAGGAGTGTGAGTATTTGAAAAAGGCAAATCCAAAATTACAAGCTACCGCAGAAAGTCTCATTGATGAATGTAGTTCACTTCAAAAGTTAAATGGGGAGCTAAGACAGCAAAAAATAGATCTGAATAAGCGCTGTACAGTCTTAGAAAAGGACCTGAGGGAATCAAAAAATAGATTCTTCGACTACTCAAAGAGTATTGATTCTTTAGAAACAAAATTTTCCATGATGCTGGAAGACATTGCCTCAAAAGAGAAAACCTTAAATTCGGAACTTGATGCTCTCTGTCACCAGAACAAAGAACACAAAGAGAAAATTAGTCTAGCTGAGAGCTTGCTGAATCAAATGTACCTGGAAAAGGCAGTTGAAGTTGAAAACCTTCAACTAGAGGTAGCACACTTCATGGGTCAGATATCTGCAACTCATGATGAAAAAGAGAGAACACCTTCAGAAGCTGTACTCAAAATGCACTCTTTGTATGCAGATAAAGGTAGGCTAGAAGCTTCTCTTAAAGAGTATCAAGAAAAAGTTGAATGGTCAGAGAAAAAGCTTGATACTGTTCAGATGGAATATGAAACAAAGGTTCTAGAGCTAATGATGGAGCTTGATGCTTCCAAACAAAACCAGGAATTTCTGATGGCTAACCATGAAAATCTACTTGGATTATTGGAAAATGTCAGAGCTAATGAGGAAAAACTTAAAGGCACCATTAATGAGCTTGAACCAAAGCTTAAATCTTCTGAATATGAAAGGTTACAACTGACAGAAGAAATTTCTAGACTGAAGATTCAATTGCAGGAAATACCATTGCTTCAGAATAAAGTTCTGGCTCTTAAAAGCTCACTCAACGAAACAAAATTTGAAAATGACAGACTACGAACTTCATTACAGATGGTATCTGGAGACTATGAAGCATTGATGGCTGAGAGAAATTCATTTGTTCAGAAAATCTCTAGCATGGAGAAAGCTACCTCTGAATTAGAGGACTGCAGACGCAATAAAGTTGCACTGGAGGAAAAAAATTTGCGGCTGGAGGGGGATTTAACTGCAAGAGAAGCATTATGTGCCCAGGATGCTGAGTGGAAAAATGAGCTTGGTCGGATAAGAAGAGCAAATAGCCAATTCCAGCGGAAGATAAAATTTCTTGAAGAGGAAAAAGAAGAGTGGCTGAAGAGATCTCAGGCGCTTGAAGAGGAACTGAAGCAGAAAAATGAAGTAAAACAGGAGCATATCAAGTCCTACAGTAACCAATTTCCTGGTTTTTCAGGATCCAATGCTACAAGTATTTCTGTCAGTGATCAACTGAAGCATCCAGAGGTTTGTAATAGTTACTTTCCTATTAAATCTTAATATATTGTTCTGAGATTTTAATAGTATATTGTTCTGGTGCTCCTCTGAAAATAAAGTGAAACTGTCTTCATCTTCTTCAGATTATTATCTATTCCAGCAGAAATAAGCTTCCAATCCACTAAACTCTCTTCCTGAATCTCCACTTTCATTTTGCTGAGCCTCTCATCCGACTATAGCCTTTCCAAAATTTCATATTAGTTTTCCAATTTCCTTGTCATTATTTGAGCCCCTCACTTGTTGACTAAGAATGATAATCACACCGATCTGGAAAAGTACGAGTCACGAAAGGGAAAGGGAAAAGGAAAGGGTAAGCTAAATTTTGTATTTGCAGGAAAGCCATTGAAAGGGAAACCCTAAAAAAAAGAAAGTGTTTGACCTGCCCTCAAAAAGAAGGAAAAAGAAAAGTATCAAGACGTTAACCGGAGTCCCCATGGTCTAAACTGGAGACTCAGGGCAAATAATGCCTGCTTAATTTGTATCAGAATGTTTTCAAACTTACATAATAAATTTTCAGCTTCCTTTTTCTTTTATTTTTTTCAGATTGATTCTAATTGTTATGACACTGGAAGTTCTCAAGAAATGCTAATTGATACATCTTCAAGGATCCAATTTCTAGAGAACGAACTTTCTGAGGCATTGGAGGCAAATGAAAAGTATAGAACCCAGCTCACAAGGTGAGTATGAAAGAACATGTTCTCATTTGAAGCATATTGTTCCAAACTCCGGGTATCATATTATTATGATTATTATTACTACCATTAGTACTATGATTATTATTATTTTCTCAGAGTTGCTTATATATCCAGTAGATCTCTTAGCAAGTCAGCATCCCATTTTTCGGGAAGTGCTCTTTGTGTGTGTATGTGACAGAGAGAGCGTGAGCATACGTGTTTGTTGTATGTATTGTATGTCCATGTGTGCTGAGTGTCTGCAATGCTAAAGTAAATTCTTAGTCATGTATGAAACAGTTCTAACATGTTTTTTTTTCCTGCTGCTTTGGTTCAGTTTGATGTCTCAGAAAAACATAAGTTCATCGTATGATCCAGAGAAACTAAAGCTTGAAGATAATGCACTCAACAGCAACGAAAATGAAGAGAAGACAGCTTTGCTGGAGGCAGAGTTAAGAGAGATTCGCGATCGATATTCTCACGTCAGCCTCAAATATGCAGAGGTAGAAGCTGAGCGTGAGGAACTTGTGATGAAGCTCAAGGCTGTGAATAGTACTGGAAGGAGATGGTTTTCATGAATCAGGTCCTTTTCTCTTTTTACTTGTTCATTTTTTTTTGGGGGGGGGGGGGATGATTTTTCTCTCTCATTTTCTCAAGTTTAATGATAAAAGGAAATCATATACATATTGTTCATAGGAGTATAGGAGTGAGTAGAAGAGGCTGCTTGTAACAATAATAAACAGGTTGAGGAGAATAAATGAAAATGTATTACTATATTCTTTTTGTGGGTAAGGGATAGATGTGTCTGACTGTGCCAGATACTGTAGCAAATTAAAAGTATTAAGACTATACCAATTATGCAAATAAAAAGATTGGTATCCACCTATGAAGCACAAGCAGCACGGGCACGGCACGGCACGCCACGCCACGAACCCGGCGACACAACAAATTTTAAAAAATTAAGACAAGACACGGCATTGACATGTCTATAAAAAGTTATGTATATTTTTTATATATACATATTATATTATACAAATATTTCATTTATCACTTAAATAATGAGAATCAAATAAATTTATAAACTAAAATAAACAAATAAGTTAATTGAAATGTCTGACATGTTCAAAATTCTTCATTCTACTACTATCCAAGAAATCAAATGCATATTTCCCAATATTCGTCATCTTAGTATCTTTCTTGTTATATTGTGAATTTTTTTTTCATTGAAGACAAATATTAGAAGGTATAAATACCAAATCTTCGGCTCTTTGTAATGTTATCTTGTTCATCTTCAAATAGTGGATAAATGAATATGTACTCGAATTTCTCTCCCAAGATGAGGAGGAACAAAGATATTCAAGTATCTTTAAAGCAAAAGATTGAATTAGAGGTTTTGAAGTTCCATAAGTGATCCATTAAATTATCGGCTTCATAAGATCTCTATCTATCATTGAATCAACTGACTCACCGCGTGTCCGACATGCAAACACGTGCGTGTCCTCCTAGTATCCACTAAGTGTCCAATCTTTTAAAAAAGTCAGGATATATTTTTTATATATCGGACACGTCTTTTAAAAAAGTCAGGATATATTTTTGGTATATCGGACACGTCTTTTTGACGTGTCCGCGCATCCGACACAGGTACGACAACCCTAGATGAAGTATCCATACTTTATAGGTATTTACCAAAACGTATAACATATTATGCGTGTTTTTGATATTTTTGTAAATATTCGGTCTTCAACCATGGAAATTAGATCTCAAATCAAGCATACAAAGTCCAAAACAGGCTGAGATCTGAAATAAGGCTGGAGCGCAGTTGACCTGGTCTTTGCCAACTGTGGCCCGAAGAAAGTAGTGCCATTTTTAAAACGTTCTTATCTTTTTTATTTTTATATTTATTAAATAATTTATTTTTCTTTACTTAAATAAACTAATTAAGTTTATAGCTGACTGGTTGACTATGTACTAGCACGTCCTCCTCTATTTTAGGATCGTGGAATAAATCCATTTCCTAGTTGGCGAGGTGTACTCATTGGAGCATATATAATTATATATATACATATATTTAAAATTTTTAATAAAATTTAGTTTACAATTCAATTTTTAATAAAAATATCACATGTATAAAATATTAATATTTTTTTTACTAGTGGTGTTGTGATTTTTTTATTTAGTCTTTATAAACCCACAACAAAATAACTATAAAATTTGTTTGGTAGAAAAGAAAAAGATTACATAAAAGAGGGAAAAGAAAGAATGGATGAAGCGAAGAAATTTAATTGTTTTCTCTTTCTTTTTTGTTCTGTGGGAATGGAAAAATATATTAAAAAAAAAACTGAAAATGTAGTCTTAATAATTTTAGAGTGGTTTTACCATTATATTCATAATAATCTCGAGGATTGTTATTTTTTATCAATTGTATTGTAAATTTGTTTTCCTCCTTCCAAGTTTGAGGGGGCCAAAAATGATAAGATATGAATGCTGTTTAGTTTTCATTCTGATCCTAATTAATTAGTTTAAATTTAATTTTAATTTTATGTACCAAAAAACAGTCATTTTTTTTTTTTTTTTTTTTTTTTGGGGACATAGGTCTCTATTTCATATTTATTTGATGAACATGTACTCACCTAAATGACTCTCTCTCTTCTTTTCTTATTAGGTAAATATCACGTCATTTCAAAGTCAATTAAATTTTGAATCAAATTAACAAAGACAATTGTACAAAATAAGGGAAAATTACACAAACTATCCCTGAATTATGATCTAATTGCAGAGAGTACCTCTAACATTTGAATAATATCAGTTACTACCTCTTAGAACAGCCCAGTCAGATTTGTGCATGAATTTACTTAAAAGCCCTTGTTTTATATTATATTTTAGGGTTAATTTCAAGAAACCCCCTATACTATCCAGTTTTATCAACTAACCCCCACGGTGTCCACTTTGCCCCAAAAATTATAAATTCAAAAATATATATATATATTTTCCGCAAAAAAATTATTTTTCAGAGGGAGAATATTATTTTCCAAAATATGAATTATTTCGGAAAAAATAATATATATTTTTTGAAAAAAAAATATTTTCAGAAAAAAATCATATTTTGGAATATAGTATATATTTTTCTCAAAAAAAATATTTTTTAGAAAAGATCATATTTTGGAACATAATAGTATATATTTTTCGCAAAAAAAATATTTCTCGGAAAATATCATATTTTGGAACATAATATATATATTTTTCGCAAAAAAAAATATTTTTCGGAAAAAAATTCATATTTTGGAACATAATAAGTACTTTTTTGCAAAAAAATCATATTTTGGAATATAAAATATATTTTTCGCAAAAAAATTCATATTTTGGAACATAATAAGTACTTTTTTGCAAAAAAAATCATATTTTGGAATATAAAAAGTATTTTTCGGAAAAAAAATCATATTTTGGAACATAATAAGTACTTTTTTGCAAAAAAAAATCATATTTTGGAACATAATATATATTTTTCGGAAAAAATTCATATTTTGGAACATAATAAGTATTTTTTTGCAAAAAAAACATATTTTGGAACATAATATATACTTTTTCGCAAAAAAATTATTTTTCGAAAAAAAAATTCATATTTTGGAACATTATATATAAATTCAAAAAAATTAGGGTATTTAAGTAATTTTGTATGCAAAATTGGAACATGTAATGATATGAGGGCAAAAATGGAATTTCACTACAAAAACAGTCTTTATTGACCAATTTTGGCGTTGACTTTGAACATAATGGGCTAAGTGTTACAAAAGATGTGATTTTGAGAATAGTTTATGATATTATTGAAACGTAAGAGATACTGCGTGCAATTAGGTCATAGTTCAGGAATAATTTATGTAATTTTCCCTACAAAATAATAATTTTCCCCCCTCCTTGAAATCTAAACCTAGATTGATATGATAAGAGCAAAATCCACATAAATCTCATCATGTATAAAGATGAGGCTTGCGTTTGCTAGTTGTCTTTACGTGACCAAAAAGAAACGAAAAAGCCAAAAAAGTTAAATAAAACTGTATTTACAAGAAGGGCAGTTTTCACGGCAGAGATAGAAAAAGCTCTGCACAAAACTGTCATCACTCGCCCACAGCTTCCCACATGTACCCTTCCCAGTTTACGCGGCACACACTAATCACCTCTCTCTCTCTCTCTCTCTCTCACACACACACATTGAATCTTCTTCAGCTTCATCTTCTCTCTCTCTAACCATTCGAACACTTCATCTTCAGCTGTCTCTCTCTCTCTAACATATACGTATATATACACATACATATCTATATATTTATATATATATATAGCTCATTCTCGTCAACGAAAATAAGGAGTTAACAATGGAATCGCCAGAATCTCGCTACGCTTCCTCTCCTGAGGCTCCACCCAAGCAATACTCTCCGCCTCATTCGCCTTCTCAAGGTACGACTCTCTACTTGCTCTCTCTACTTTTCTCTCGCATCAAATCAAGATCTGTGTGTGGTAATGTATTGTGATGTATTGGATTGGATCTGTTTTCTCTCTCCATTTCCTACTCTGCCTATACATATATGCTTGAAAATGTCCAAAACGCGTGTCGATTGCTCATCATTTCCATGTCCCTCTCCGTTGTTCGCGCGCAATCGCCCAATTTATTTTTAGGGCTATGTTGACATTGTCCTCCGAACTCAATTTTGATGTAAATATACACAATTTTCATTTTATCTGTCTCGTTCGCGATTGCCTTTTCCATTTTGTTTGCTGAGTGGCTCTGAATTGACATTGTCATGCCGCCTAAAGCAGCCGCTACTGCGAGGCGTAGCGGCGCGCCACCGTCGTCTTATTCCAGTATGATCTTATTCATAGTTGTTCAGTTTCAATCTATGCTATTGCTAGTGCAGTGTAGAGATTGCAAGTGTGAACTGAAACCCTAGAAACGATCGAGTTTGTTGCGAATTGGGTGTAGTTGATTTGTTAGTTTGAGGAGAATTGTGGAATGATTGATGAAATGAAGTTATTCGTGTGAGTTTGATGAATTGATGTTGTGATGGGATTGAGATTGAAATTTGGTCGCTCTGTAAAATTGACGATAGGCCTATTCATAAGTATTTTTTGGGATTTGAAGTATGTAAGCGCAATGTACGTGCTAGTGCAAGGTGAAATTAATTGAACAAATGTGGAGATTGATTTAACTGAAAACTTGGCCCATGTTGATGTTACTTAACATCTGAACTGGACTTGAATTATTGATTAATTGTTGTAATGAAGTTGATAGTAGGAATTTGTGCGTTCTTTAACTTCTTTTGTGTTCTAACGATATGTTTGGATTGGTACTTGAAAAAAATAGATGTAACAAAAATATCGTGTTATACAATAGTCTTGTGTGCATCCCATATTTAGAATTAAGGTGTGGTATGATCCCAATTCAGATTTTATTTTTTTTCATTTCTTTGGCACATATACATTATTATGTTGAAGTATTGTTTTATGTTCAGCAGTAGGAACTTGGAAGGTGGCAGAACCAATCTTTAGCAGGATATAATAACTGCTGGTTTTTTATTCTTATACATTGTTTTGGGTTTTTTCTTCTTTTTTTTATTTGGAAAATTAGCATGTGAAGAGAATTATGAAAACCATTACAAACATTTCATTCAGTTTACAGAGATCATGAAATGAGGGTTGATTTAATTTTAGCCCATATTTAGTATTATACACTGACTAGGAGCTGTTGCTTGGTTTAGTGAGATTGGGCTGCCAAGCATGAAAGCCCGGGATTGGGTTTAGCCGTAATAATTTTAGGCAAATAATGTCAAAGACTACTGGGAACCCAATCCAAAATCCTAACACTGCCACTTACAGGGGGAAATTGTTTTCTATACGTTTACACATCAGTCATCAGGTGGCAATAAAATCCCGCAATTGAATTTACGATCATTCAATGCCTGTATATCTTCAATTCTATTTAAATATTTTTTATTTGAATAATTTTTCTTATAGTCGTGAGGTACATCCTTGAAATGTGACCACCCTTATGGTCTTGTTGTTATGTTATTTTCATTTTCCTTATATCTTAGGATTGGGTTTGGTAAAACAGTGCTTTGAGTTTATTATGCAATGCTCCCTGTTTAGTGACTTCAGTAGATTTGCTTGATTAAAATTTGTCGTGCAGTGCGTTTCTTTTTTCCTTTTCTTTCGCTTGGTAATTTTGTCATGTAGTACTTTGTTGCTGTGATTCATTTTCAATGTTTATGAAATAAATGGAGGCAAAGTGCACGCAACAAAATGCGTACAGAATTGACCATGATGCTAGGTCTCGCAGTAGGGAAAGTACCTGCCTCATCCAGTTTGTTTGGTGACGATTTACAGTTAACCTTTTAGGTTGCACAAAGGGTGTTCTAGCTGCATGTGATATGATGTGTTGAATTTCTCTCCAAATAGTTTAAAGTGGTTGTCTCGTGATGTCCTCCAATTATTATTATTTGGTACTTGTCACAAAATTGTCTCCTGGTCAGCGCACTGATATGAAGTTAAATATGTATGTGCAAATATATGGATGCAATATTACAACATTAGTTCTTTTTGCTTATTCTCATGTCTCATTTCATGATTGCCATTGTCAGATTATACGGAGAAGAACACATACCTTAGGTTCCTTGTATCAAATGCTGGAGCTGGATCGGTTATTGGAAAACGTGGTGCAGCAGTTGCTGAGTTTCAGTCTCAGTCTGGAGCACGAATTCAGCTGTCAAGCAGTCACGAATTTTTTCCAGGAACATCTGATAGGATTGTCATGGTGTCTGGAACAATTGATGATATACTCAAGGCGGTTGAACTCATTCTTGCTAAGTTACTTAACGAGGTAATCTAAATGGCAAGAAATTATTGAGTACGACATGTAGTAACCCTGCCAAAGGTGAACCAAAATTCCGATCATTGAGGAAAATAATGTGTTCGTTGGTCGGGTACTCCAAAATGGGTTCCCCTCGTATGGCAAATAATTTCTGATATATGTCAGTTTCTTAGTGTGATTCTGTAGACACAAATGAAAAGAAATTTCCTTTTCTTTGTCAGTTCTATGGTGAAGAAGGTGCAGATGTTGAACCAAGGACAAAAGTAAGACTAATTGCACCAAACAGCGCTTGTGGTGGAATAATTGGGAAGGGAGGAGCCACCATAAAGTATGAACATTGCTTCCGATTTTTCTCTCTCGAAATATTTTCTTCTTGCTACATCTTATATTTTGGTAGTTGAAGGAGTAGCTGTCACCTTCAATATTGTTACCTACAAAACTTAAAAGCATATGTGGGTTATTTGGTCTTGTATTTTTTCCATGCTTAGACAAAGATTTCTCTTATTTTCTCGAATTTATTAAGGAATTATTCAAATCTGTTATATACTTAGGGTGTGTTTGATAACACTTATTTACCACTTAAATAATAGATTCAACACTTATTCAATTAAGTGTGTTTGATAAGAAATTTGAACATCACTTAAAACATTAAGTGCGACTTAAAATGTGGTAAAATTTTAAGTGACAGGATCACCACTAAAGTCTGAAAATTTACAAAAATATTAGAAAACATAATTTTTTTTAAGCACCACTTAAAACATTCGGTACTTAAAATTCAGATCTTAAAATTTCCAGTACTTAATTTTCAGTTTTATCAAACAGCCCCTTAGAGTGTTAATACAGTGCAGGGCTTGACTGTTCAACAATGCTGATCCATGAGATGATATAGTTAGATGATTATATCTCTTTTGTTTGGTTTGCGTTCTTTATTTATTTGGTTGAAAAAATTTATACTGATGTTTGATGGATTAGGTTATTCTGAACAACTAATTGAGTGCAAGAGTGTAAGCATGAATCAAGTAAATGGTATGCATGTCAAGTACGGGTAGGTATCCAAGCATTTGACATCTCAAATCTCCAAAAATGGCTCATGCACAATGCTAAAGATTTGTTTAATTTCATTATTTAATTTTGTTTTCTTGAGTAACGTAATGGTTTTATGTTACATAGTTTTCAATATAGGCAGTTAACCCATTAGTGTAATAATGCAATAAGCCAATAATATAGAATGATTGGATTCTGCCACAAAGGAATTTATTTTGGAACAAAAACACAAATCATTTTGTCAAAATTATGTAGAGCAGCATCAAGGGGTAGAGATGAATTCCACTTCTGGTCATTTTCTAAACGTATAAAGTCGAAAGGAAATGCCACGCTCCACATGTCACGAGACATGAGGCATGTTCAGAAGAATCGAGGCACATCGAAATGCTTTTATTTGCATAGCCAACTCCAACAAAATTGTCGCACACATATGCCATACTAATGTCCAAGCAATAGGTGTCCAAAATGAGTACTTCGCTACTTTTGAAGAGTATAGGTAACAAAAGAATGAAGATCTGGACTTGATTGCAATCATTTGAAGGCGTTCGTAGACAATTAGATGCTAAGGATACTATATGACTGTTTTTACCTTTTCATTATCTTATTGTCGACAGAGATAAAGTTACTATCTTAAATGTCATTTGGCCTTTGGAACCTGTGAGCTGTATAGGCTTTGTTGAATTTGGTATATAAAGGTACTATATAAGAGCTATGCATTAAAGCACGCTATAAATAGGTGTTTGGGACCATGCTTCTAATGGTGGAATTACTCAGCTGGTCCTTCGGGGGCTAAGTATAACAAAATGCTTTCTCTCTTCCCCATCTGTTAGTTTAGAAAAGGTTGTAGAGTCATAAAAATTATGGTGAAACTGTTTCGGTGAAACCAAATAATGGCCTTTTATTTAACTATCAAGCAGGTGAACGTGTATACCACTTAGTGAAATAGTGGCACAGTTTTGGTGTATACCTAGTTTACCCCATGTAGCAACTTGCATTGGAAGACTAGCACAGGGTAATGTTATTTTGATGGTTCTTTGGATAAAGCTAAACCAACCCATTTCTTGTGATTGTTGTCTACTATGATTTATTTTTCTGGGTTCCGTTGATCTTATAGTAGTGATCTGGATATTGAGCTTAAGATTATGAAGTAATTAGAAATGGAAGTGTAACAAATTTATATAGGTTTTTCTTGAAAGTTCAGTTTTTGTATTCTCCGGTTTGTGATGTATGTTGGTGTTTACCACATATTATATCTTGTTTTATGGGCCTATTTTCTAGTTTGGCACTGTTGTAAGAGTCTTGTGGGTTTTTGTACAGTTGCATGTCAAGGTTTCCATTGGCTTCCAAGTTCCCTTATCAACCATAGTTTATCTTTAGGCCTCTGTAAAATTATCCAATCGGTGTAGACACCAATTTCCTCTTTCTCCTCTGTTATACTTTGCGGACATTTATATCATAGTAATGTGTTGTTTTCATAGAGTTAAGACTTGTCCTGTTGTTCAACCCAGATTAATGTCGTTTTCCTATTTCCTGATGTTTCTTGGGTTTTGCATGGGGCCATTTTCTCCACTTTCAGGCGTTGATTTTCTGTATACTAATTAGTATCGTATTCCATTAACGAATAAACGGGAGACAATCTGGTATCTACTGTTTTATGGTACCATTCCTAATGTGCAGTATGTAAATTACTAATCATGTATAAAATATTTAGCATCTTTTGATGATTAGGTGACATTTGTGATGATCTAATAATTATTTTTATGATATTGGTGTTCACAACTGCTGTATCTGTGTATCGTCTGAGCAGGTCATTTATTGAAGATTCTCGAGCTGGCATAAAGATATCAACTCAGGATAATAATTATATGGGGTTGAATGATCGACTAATAATACTGACTGGTACTTTGGACGAGCTGATGCGGGCAACTGAATTGATTCTGTTCAAGTTGGCAGAGGATCCTTATTACGTACAGTCCTTTAGTGTGCCATTTACTTATGCAGGTATGAATTCTTCGATTAATTCACTCGGTCAAATCATGCTTCTATTTTAATACCAGTTGCAAACATTGCCATTCACTGGATAAATTATGTATCCTTTCAATTGTATAAAACTTTAATGTTTTCTAAGAAAATCGCAACTATGTTTGTGCCCTTTGTTATATATCTATTTATCTATTTGGATGAGAATGACTCGTTTGCAGTTTTGATTACTTCTGTGGCCATGTTAAGCAGGTCTTTGAATGTCTCACTTGAAATTCTGTTGAAGCGATAAAATTGCTCTTGCTGTTATACTTTCTCTCTCTTTTTCTTTTTGTTCATCTATGTAGTCATCCTTAGTTTGATATTATTGCATATCAAATTCATATTTGTCATTTCTGGTGTAATGGCTGTCAATCGGCTTACATTGTGAGTACAAAATTCTGAAGCTTTTTCCCACAAGAGAACCAACTGATTTTTTATCATCCGGAGACCATTCTGTTAGCTCTGGCTAGTCTGTAGTTTCTGGAACGCAATGTTTGCAAGAGCAATGAATGTAGGATTTATGCTTCATGGTAATGGTTGGAAAAATACATATCAAGAACAGCCACCTCTTTCTAAAAACCTTGGGAGTACATGAAATAGTAAAAATTAAAAAATAAAATAGTCTAAATTGTCTAGGATAGGTTTTAATTCAGTTCTGGATGCAGAGAAGTATTGTAGGTTCTCAAGTAGAGAACTTTAATTCAGTTCTGGATAGGTTTTTTTTTTTTTTTTTCTTATCAATTTTTTTTAATCATAACCAAATTCCCTTCAACTGGGCCAAGCTGGAAATGAGAGGCCTGAGTTGATGCAAATAATATGATGCGATCCAAGGAAATGATTTTAGGTTTTGAGAAAAGATCAGCAAGGTGGGTCAATCAAACAAGATATACCAAGAAAACCCACTTTTATGGAAATAAATAGTCAATGTCAAGTCTGTGGCTTGTTACCAAAACTCTGCTGGTAACAGAATTTTTGAAAATTACTTTTAGATTTCGTACATCATTGAGAATTGTTTAAAGGGTTGGTCAAAGGTCATGCTCTCATGGTAAGGTTATTCAGTACTTTTTATGAGCCTTTTGATGTGTTTACAATCTATTATTTCTAGAATGTTGGACATTATTTCTGCCTCCATGGCTCCATGTCTTAAGTTTCCAAACACTATCAGGTTAATTTTCCTGTGTAATTTGTTTCCTAGTCTTTTTCTCCAAAGGTATATTAACTTGAAGCTGTTTCTTTGTTTGAGTTTAATACTTATTTTTCCATATTCTTTTGACTTATTTTTAATATTTAATATTTATTTCTCCTTATGCTTCGAGGCTTTTACCTTGCCTCATGGGCTTTTCTTTAATAAAATATTTTCCATATTTTTGTGTTTGATTTACTCATCTCTTTTTCCTTTTCTGTGATTTATCCAAAGGCAATCGTATTACTATTTTGGAGATTTGTAATTGCCTAAGTCTCCATTAAAAAGACTTTTCCTTTGCAGAGCCAGACATCTTGAATTTATTTAAACAGCCAGTTATGAAATGTTTATTATCAACATCCTAGCTGTTCTATTTTTTATATTCGTGTTTAACAAATAAATAGGGAAAGTTATTAAGAATTGGTCATCATAGTTCTGTTGTCTGCACTGCTTATTGATAACAATATTCAAATAGTGTTGATTTAGATAGCCTACTTAGCAGTACAACAATATATTATATCTGGATTATTACGTAGAAAATTTGATGTCTAATTACTTTTCTTTATTTTGAATGCTAGGTGTTATGTTTGCTGGTTATCCCGGTATTCCATATCCCTATATGCATCCTTCTGTTGGACCAGCCGGGTACAATGCAATGAATTTTGGACCTGGTGGAGCTGGAAGAAAGTTTCAGAATAGCAATGTTCGTATCCTCAAATATCTTTGTCTGGACTATTATTGATTTTTATATTCGGTGTACTTTTTGTCTTTAGATTTGTCCATATAATTTTAATTTGATATAAAAGATGGCCTTCTTGAATATTTATTGGTGTGCCAAGAGATGAGGCTTCATTTGGAAGGTTCATGTTTGAAGGTATTGGTCATCATTAATTGATCTTCAAGTGTTCCCATGCTGAAAAGCACTTGCTCTATAGCCCCTTTATTTTCCAAGTCTTATTTTTCTATGTGGTTGCACTGGAACTAGAAGTTGGAAATTCACTTAATGTAAGTTGTGTGAAGTATCACCTGAATAATGTTGATATGTTGCTGGTTTTCCTTTCATGTGTTGCTCAATAATATATAGTGTCTAGAATAATACTAATCCAAGTTGAAATTTCAATACCATTCTTTGTGGTTTGTTCTCCTGGGAACTGAAATGTCTACAGTGCTGAGAATATTTCTTGGCAGGGCAATTAACAGTTGAATTAGAGAACTTCTGGTCACTTGGTCGGTGCAGAATGCTAATTTGTTTCATTTCTTAATCTGTATTTCTTTTGGATATTTACTTCTATGGAAGGGCAGTGTGGTGAAATGCTAGAGCAGAGATTTACTTTTCATCTAGATTTGTATTTGTGTATGCACTCATGCTTTCACAAAAATGCTGGATATTTCTGGACTCTAATTTCGGACATTTCGATATTGTATTTTGCTTAGACTTAGATTTTGTAGTCCCTCTTTGTTGAATGTGATTCTAGTTTATTTATTTATTTTTAGCTCAGCTTATTGGAGCATGGTTCCAGGCATGCTGTTTATTTCTGGCTATTGCCTATATTGACCAAATTTAGATTATTATTGCTTACCTGTATTTACAAAGAGAAATGCATGGATAGACCAGCCCTAAGGTTTTAAATTTGTTTTTCCTGTAAAAGTTATCTAGTATCCCAAATGGAAGGTCAAGGGTTCAAGCCTTAGTGGAGGCAGTGTGTGTGAGTATATGCTAAACATTAAAAAAAGAAAAGAAAAAGGAGTTATTTAGTTGAGTGACATAAAGATAGGACGTTTTTTTTTATCACTCCTGTTTTGTCCAAAATTTACTTATTCTAGTTCTTTCCAGGAAGATAAGAGCAGCTCGGTGACTATGGGTGTTCCAGATGAGCGTATCGGGGTTGTCGTTGGCCGTGGTGGAAGGGGTCTTATGGAAATAAGTCAGGTGCATAAAATATTTCTGTTTTCTCTGCTTCTCTTTTTCCAGCATAAGTTCTGACTATTCACTTAATCTGTTACAGGTTAGTGGGGCTAGGATTAAAATATCAGACAGAGGCGATTTTGTTTCTGGCACAACAGATAGGTATATAAACTTTTTGAAGCATCTATCTGCTTTTGGTGGGGATGAAATATAAAAACACCCTACACTTCCTGATTCTCTTTCCCTTTGTTTGGCAGGAAAGTGACTATCACTGGGTCACAGAGATCAATCCGGCTAGCTGAGACCCTCATAGCCCAGAAAGTAGAATTACCCAGAGAGCAATCCGCATAGCCGAGGCCATCATAGCCCAACAAAGTAGAATTTTGATTCTGAAAGGTGAAGGAGTCGGTTATAACGTCATTTTATTCATTCTTATGGAGAAATTTGTTACTCGATTTTCTTGCAATTAATATATGCGTTGGATGAATTATGGAACCGTGACCATTGAAATGTCCAATATGTGGTAAAAAAAAATTCATTGAAGGAGCTTCTTTGTGTTGACTTGTCGGTTAAGTAGAAATGTTTCAGAGAACAGAGTTGTGGGAAGAGGCGATTGTTGCTGTTTTTAATACCCAAATATGACCTATTCACTTGGAATGCAATTGTAAATTTCATTTAGCAGATGGAATGCCTGAGATACGTTGGTAGATTCATAAATATTTGGCTCTTATTACTATATTTTTGTCCTTTCGAAGAATCCTTTTACCCGTGCTAGTTATTATGGATTGACTTGAAAGCGTTCAGCTTCACGATATGTTGTCGTTATGGTTGTTGATTTGTATGGAAATTTCATTTAGCATGGAGGGTAAAGCATTTTCGGCCTCTTTTAATTTGGTGCTGGACGAAATATAGCTGAATGGTTATAAAGCAGGGCTATATATTTCGTAGTTATATACTCTGGTCCTTTCTTTTTCACATTGGAGTGCTTGTGGTATTGTGAGTGTAGGTTTTTGAAAACTATGGAGATGAAAATGATGTCTTTTTTGAAGTCATTAGACATGGAGATGAAATCTTTGAGAGTTCAGGAATCTAAATGAATAAAATTGGTTTTACCCAATTCATAGTTATGTTGGGTAAATTAATTAATAGTTATGTCACATGAATGAATAAAATTGGTTTTTCACATTGGAGTGCTTGTGGTATTGTGAGTGTAGGTTTTTGAAAACTATGGAGATGAAAATGATGTCTTTTTTGAAGTCATTAGACATGGAAATGAAATCTTTGAGAGTTCAGGAATCTAAATGAATAAAATTGGTTTTACCCAATTCATAGTTATGTTGGGTAAATTAATAAAATTGATTTGTTGATTTTCTGTTGAGGTTGTTGGATGATGTATTGTTGTTGAATGAATTATGTCACATGGGGATATAAAAATTGCATTTGATGTTCCAGCTCAAGCAAGAACATGACCATTAAGACTCAGTGAATGATAATAAAAATAATAATTATTATAGAGTTAGTTGTTACTGCTTGATTGCTCTACCATACTTAAGAATTGAGTGTCCACTAAATGGATGCCTCCTAACTTAGTTATCACAATTGTTGTATTTGAACTGATCCCTCCATAAGTGGGACTAGTGGTCCCTCACTACTTTATATGTGTGTGACTGTGTGTATATATCTATATGTACATGTATGTGTCTGCGCTTCTCACAATATTATTGAGCACTAATGTTTGAATATACAACCAGGTTTAGCATCATATCATATGAAGAAGATACTATATATGAAGTAGGTCTAACATATTCTCAAAACATGCACACATGATACAAGTATGTAATAAATTGTTCCCCCTAAATTTCTAATGCAAAATTCACAACGACCATAAACTAAACGTGGCAAACCCTGCATTTTTATTTGAAACTACAAATGTCGAATATAAAATGCTACTATTACTAGGACAAATGAGTTCACGGTTCATCTCCACCACCTCCGCTGCCGTACCCAGACCCAGACCCGTAGCCCGACCCGTAGCCAGATCCGCTACCAGAACCACCTCCTCCTCCACCGCCTCCGCCGCCTCCACCACCACCACTTCCACGTCCACTACCGCTTCCGTATCCAGAGCCACTACCACTTCCATACCCCGAACCACTTCCGGTGCCAGAGCCCGAACCGCCCCCCCCACCCCCTCCTCCGCCTCCACCGCCACCACCACCACCTTTCCCACCACCAGACCCAGACCCATAGCCAGAGCCACTACCTGATCCATACCCAGAGCCCCCACCAGAACCACCACCTCCGCCACCACCTCCACCTCCGCCCTCACCGTACCCTCCTCCTTTGTAACCACCATACCCTGAGCCACTCCCAGACCCAGACCCGTACCCTGAACCTGACCCAAGTCCTGACACACCACCACCACCTCCGCCTCCACCTCCTCCACCACCGCTACCACCACCACCTTTGACCGCCTTCATCGTCCTAGCGGCAAACGACAGCTCCAACAAGAACAAAACCAAGAATGCAACACCAATCACCTTAGAACGTGCCATCTTTAAACAATACAATTTTCTCTACGTGGTATATATGTATATGTATATATTATGTCACTCTTACTTGAAAAACCAATAGTACCTCTGAGTAAGAACATGAGCTATGAGTGATTGCTATATATAGGCAATTAGGCATTGTATAGCTTACCCTTTTCATAGAAAACTCTTAGTGATCATGACATATCGATTCTAGTAGCTTCATTGGTCGTATACTTGGCATATTTTGAATAGACATATATATATATATATATGAAAGTATGATGAAGTGTGTGAGTATGATAGATTAGTGGTGTTGGTGGTACTGAAAGTGGTAGCGGTGGCATGTCTTCATGCAAATTCTCTTTTGCTCCCACTTTTTGACTTTTTAAAACCTTGGATATGGGACCAATTATGGGGTGCTTTCTCATTTTGTCAATATATGTATTCACACCTATGAGTGCAAATAAATAAAAAATGCAAGTTGTGTAATTATATACATTTTTAAACAAAGAATGGTTGATTGGATCTATTTTTATCAAGTTATTATATTATTTTAGTTTTTAGTTCATGATTGAGTCATAATATACTCCCCTCCCATATTAGTGATTCAGTTCCTCAATTTTATGTGATCCCAAAATAGTTTCAGTTACGAATATTAATACAATATAATTTTTGTATTTTTCTAAATTATCCTTCTTCATTAACATAAAAAAAAATTCACTAAAAACTACAACTTGCAAAATGGGGAAACACAAAATAGCCATTGAAAAGTTAAATTTGGGACAGAGGTAGTAACATATTAGAAAGGCAATGTTCAAATGATTATAAATGAAGTTATTCTTACTAACGCCCTATTTGAATTGACTTTTCAGAAGCTGATTTTGGCTTTCTAGAGGGAAAATTTATTTTGAACGTTGTTTGACAAAAATTTTGGAAGAGCTTCTGAGCCTTGGAAGAGCGTTTAGAAGAAATTAGGAGGTACCAACTTCTGAAAACGGCTTTTGCTTCTCTTTTTCTTCTGAAATAAGCCAAAAATAAAAGTTATGCCAAACGGAGCCCAATTGCTACTATTAATTAATGAGGTTTTCATACCTTTGCCAGAATGCAAACGATGTGCAAGTTCAGTTGATATAGTCCTTGATTTGTTTGAGAAAATTCTTGAACCATCTCTCTCATTAATTCGAGTTTTCTATATCTAAATTCTATTTCAAGGACTGATATGTTCTTTATGAGGGATATTGTTTCTTATTTTTAAGGAGGTAGTATAATTTGGCTCGATCTGGTCTGGTTTGGTTCTGAAAAATACAAATTACTCGGAATCAAAGTGATCAGTTCAATTTCCTAAAATTCGAAAATAACTTGAATCAGTAGTGAAGCAACGAACATCAAGTTGCATAAATTTCATTCAGCTTCACCGATTAAACTTGTATAAAATCAGAATTAGACGTTAATAAATTAGCCAAATCAGTCTAATTAATTGGATCATTTCTTTTACCAATCAATTTCAATTTATTTTTTTAAAAAAAAATGAAATTTTGTAATATGATTGGATTCATTGTTTAAACATGGAAATAATGCAGCACTAGTAATTATAGTCATGGGAATTCGGTGGTCTTCATGACCAATGTTTATCTTTTACTATGATATATTTATAAAAAGAAATGAATGGAAGTACAGATTGAAGACGCGTATCATGAGCTCTTCACCTAAAAAACCAAAGACCACACATACCCACTAACTTACCTACCCAACATTATTCCGTCAAACTCTTCCATAACCATATATATGTATCTGTATATATATATATATATATATATATATATGTAGTGGGCTTTGTCTCATCCCATAAAATTTACTCTTATAGAATGACAGATGGCATTTTGCTTTTTCTTTTGGTAGCTTATGTGACCGTCAAGAGCATGCTTGCTTGCACTTTGATCTCCGTCAAACTCCTTCCGTCCAAGTCTCCACATATTCACTATTCAATAAATGGTTAATTTCAATAAATCCCCTATACTATCCAATTTAATCAACTAACCCCCCACTGTATTCATTTTACCCCATATACTATTCAATTTTATCATTATACCCCCTTACCTCATATTTTGAGTCAAAATGCCTAAAGTACCCTCAATAGCATAAGGGGGTTTAGTGAAATCAACCGTTTAAAACAATTATTTTTCAAAAATCAATTATATTTTTTCGCAAAAATTATAAATTCAAAAATATATGTATATTTTTCGCCAAAAAATATTTTTTGAAGGGAGTATATTATTTTCCAAAATATGAATTGTTTTGGAAAAAATAATATATATTTTTTGCAAAAAAATCATTTTTCGGAAAAAATCATATTTTGGAATATAATAATATATATTTTTTGCAAAAAAAATATTTTTCTGAAAAGATCATATTTTGGACCATAATATATATTTTTCGTAAAAAAAATCATATTTTGGAACATAATAAATATTTTTTCACAAAAAAAAAATATTTTTCAGAAAAAAATCATATTTTGGAACATAATATATATTTTTTGCAAAAAAAATATTTTTCGAAAAAAATTCATATTTTGGAACATAATATATATTTTTTATTTTTCGAAAAAAAAATCATATTTTGGAACATAATATATATTTTTCACAAAAAAAATATTTTTCGGAAAAAATCATATTTTCCTAAATATATATATTTTTTGAAATTTATAGTTTTTATGAAAAATATAATTTATTTTCAAAAAATAATTTTTTTAATGGTTGATTTCATTAAACCCCCTTATACTATTAAGATAAAGTAGTTTAGATATTTTGACTCAAAATGTGAGAAGGAGGGGGCATTGTGATGAAATTGGATAATATATGGGGCAAAATGGATACAGTAGGAGTTAGTTGATTAAATTGAATAACATACGAGGGTTTCTTGAAGTAAACCCTTCAATAAATTCCAAAATAAATGTTCCAATTAAAAAGTCAATATAATTTTTTTTATCAATTTACAAATTTACCCTTTAAGCATTCAATTCATAAATTATTCAAATTACGAACATCATATTATTTGGTGGGATCAAGGATAAATTTGGTTTTTCATTCACTATCATATCAATAAAAATTATTACTTTAAAAAGTCGAATTCCATAAAATAAACTTATAATTTGAGACAGAGGAAGTACAATATACCAATATATATATACACACACACATTATAGCGAGAATGAAATAACGAATGGCATTTTGTCATTTATTACCTCTTATGTAAGAGAGAGAGAGAGATTTATTTCCTCCTTATATTATTGAAAGAATCCTTATCTCTAAGACGTAGTTATTTCGCGTCCAGCATTGCCTATTCCATTGAAGTGTTGACACGAATTCGAGTTCAAAACATTGATGATGATGATGAGATGTAAAATTGGAATGTAATGACATGTGCGTGTTATATATATGTTAATATGCTTGTGGTGGCAATGCAAAATCACCTACCCCACTCATAAATTTCATTTCCTTTCCTTTATTCCAAGTCTCCTACCTTCTATATGTAATGAATATATGGATTGAGAGAGACAGTGATCAAGAGAGACATTTGGCGCGTAATTAGGACTGAATATGAAGATAGACAAATGTATTTAGGTGGATAGAATAGGGACGGACTTGAAAATAATACTTAATTTGAAGGGGTTATCTTTAATAATAATGTTATAATATTACAGAGTGATATAAATGAATTTGTGGTAATTTTCTATAGCGTAATTATTTATTTTTCGTCTATGGATGTTTTATTTATATATATATATATATAAAAAAAAATAGTAATATTATACAACGCGGGTTCAGTAATTAGCTAGGAGTATTGTTTGGCATATATTCTCGGAATAGTGAATAATTTTTCTTTTATAATTGTATGTAAATCTTGTTCATACTTATTTACCCAAAAAACAAATCTTCTTCATACTTGTATATTCTTAGAATGAATTGCACTTAGCTCGCTTGTAAGTAGGATAAATAACACTAGTGTCCCTTCTTGTTTGGAAACATCACTCTCCTCTAGTGAAAGTTAGGTCATATTTGTTTACTAGTTATGGTCCCATTTTTTTGGTCTAGTTATGATTTTTTGAGACCAGACCATGTTTGTTTTGTATTGGTCTCAAAAAATATAATCAGACCAAATTGAACCAAAATGACCTTTTTTAGGACCACAATTTTTTGTGGTTCTATTTGGTCTGGTTACGAAATATATCCAAAATCTAACTAAAATATCATCCAATAATTGAACCACATCTAACCAGTCTCTAAACCAAAACACAAAAATAAAAAAATAAAATAATGAATAATAAATTAAATGAATTAAAAATAAAATAAAAAATAAAAAAAATAAATATAATAATAAATAAATGAATAAATAATAAATTAATAAAATATATTTATAAATTAATAAAAATAAATGAATAAATAAAAATAAAATATATTTAAGAATAAAATAATAATATAAATAATAAATTAATAAAAATAAATGAATAAATATTGTTGGCCTTGAAATTTATTCTCGGACAATAAATTCTATTTTGATATTAACAAAACATTTAAAGCGTGTTTAATACTAATGAATTATCAAGTTCATCTTTTCAGCAAAAGACAGGTGAACGACTCGGAAAACAAACACGGAAAGAAAACGACTCGGAAAGCAAGCTCGGAAAGAAAGATTGAATAAAAGCGAAAAACCGTGAAAGAAATTGAAGCGCGAAAATGGAAAATCAAATAATTCAACGGCGAAGGTGAAAGTTGAAGACTCAAGACTTGGGGTAGATAGGTCGGGGATCGATCATTGTAACAAGGTAATTTTATGCGTCGATTTTATCGTATAAGCTCAAGTATAAAATGAACCGAACTCAAATGAAATGAAAAACGCTTTACCAAACTTAAACGGAAAGAAAAATATTTTTATTAAATGTTTTTCTTGTTATAGTCGACTAGAATCACCCTGTGTATTTTCTAGTAGTCGACTATTTCAACCAGTAGCTATTGGTTTTTCATCCACATCAAAAGAGTCGACTGAAACAAGCGTGAGTCGACTAGACTACTCATTGCAGTCGACTAGAACTCATTCTAGTCGACTAGATGGTCCAAAGTAGTCGACTAGATGGACCATTGTAGTCGACTACAATGAAGAAGTAGTCGACTAGAATATTGCTTAAAATCTGCAAATTTTCAGAAAACAATTCCCATGTTTTGTGGATCGTGTTTAATGGTATTCAAACAGCTCTTGTCTTTCAAATACTATAATCACTCTTCAAAACCCTAATACAATGCTATATATAGAATGAGATGTGTTTATTGAAGATCAAGAGATTGAAAAACAAAAGAGAAAGAAAAGGAAGAAAAGCTCTCAAAATTCTGCATAAATTTTCTCTACAAAAGCCATTGAAACCAAGCTTTGAAAATCTGATTTTCTTCAAGTTTCTTTGAAAATCAAAACCTCTAGTATCTCTTCTTATTCTCCAAATATCATTCATTGATTATATCCTTTGAGAATACATTTCTAGAGCTATTATAAAATCACCAAAAACACTTGAGCTTATATTGATTTATCTTCCATAAAAACCTTTGGGTTTTGAGTGTTTTTGTTCTTGAGTGATTTTATTGATTACATACGAATTTGTAATCTCGGACAAGTGAAGTCCACCGATTGTTCAAGAGAGGGTTGTTCTCTTGATTGAGAGACAAGCTCGAGAGGCTTGTGTTGTAAAGGTTTGTCATTCCACCTGTGAAGGAAGGGCCATAGTGAAAGGATCGGGAAAAGTCTCAAGAAGGGGTTCTTGAGCCGAGGAGTAGGAGTTACCGAACCTCGAAAAATCACGGTGTCAATCTCTCTATCTCTCTCTCCTTATTTCATTAATTTGCATGATATATTTACTTGAATATCTTGTATGCTAATTAGTCTTGTGATTAGTTGTTAGATAAATTGAATTGAATTTATTCATTTGACTATTGAAGAAATTGAGTATTGATTATATATTGTTCCAATTTCGAAAAGGAGTAGAAATATTTTGAACACCCTATTCACCCCCCTCTAGGGTTATTTAGTGACTAACAATTGGTATCAGAGCCTAATCTCTATTTTTTTGGACTTAACCGTCTTAGAGAACGATCATGGCCTCACATTTAGTCACTCACGTTGAAGGACAATCTATTATTAGACCCCCTTGGTTTGATGGTTCAAACTATAGCTATTGGAAGACTAGAATGGTAGACTTTTTTCAAGCTATTGATTTTCATATTTGGCAAGTTATTGTTGATGGACCTTTCACTATAACAAAAATAGTAAATGGAAAAACTATCCCCAAATTGCCCAACGAATGGGATAATGATGAACGTAGGCTTATGTAATTTAATGCTAAAGCTAAGGTGAATATAAATTTGTGTTATCGTAATTTTGTTATAATAAAAAATATGACTTGTATAAACTTATTTGTTGTTATACTTGATAATTGGAGTGCAATAATCATACTGTAAGAAATTTTTACAAAACCAATATAACATTATTATGTAAGAAATACATAATAAAAATCAATCAAAAAGACTTTAACAAATGTTTACAAATTAAATGTGTGGGTTTTAAGGTTATTACATCATATAAAGTATATTCAATATTTTCACAATTTACTAGAAATTTAAAACCAGACTAGTTTGTCAAACAGGGTCCGGTTCAAAGAAGTTTGGAACCAGACAATTTGTCAAACATGGTCTGGTTCCAATTTCCTCAGACCAAGACCATCAGACTAGACCGTTTACCAAACAGAATTTCAGAACATCACCCAAACCAAATCAGACCGGACCGGACCAGAGATAACCGAATCAAACCGATTACCAAACAGGGCCTTAATGTATGACAGTATGTTAAGGGCATAACTGAAATTACTATTATGTCCTTTACCCCCAAAAAAACAACAACAACAACACCAACAACTTAACCGGTTTGACAAGTATCAGACAAACTGAACTGGCCCAGATCCTTTATTGGTTGGGCCCTACAACTAACATTTTAACAACTTTTGTACTTGATATTAGGCCCATTAAGTAGGCCCAGCTAAATCTACTATAATTGACTCACTACTTGGCTTATACGGAGCAGATCACTTGGACAAACTAGGATTAATTACAGTCATACCCCTAAGGTTTAAAGAAATTACAGCTATATGCAATGTTTGTATTTTGTGAACATTCAGTCCCCTATCAGTAAAGTTGCTTACAAAAGAATTAAGGGCCCGTTTGGGAACCCTTGTTTTTGTTTTTGTTTTGGGAACAAAAAAATAAGAACTAATTCTTGTTTTTGTTCTTATTTTCTCACCAAAAAGAACAAGAAATAGAATATGTTTGGGGCAAAAAATATAAATTGTTTTAGTACACACACGTACACATGTGTTGGGCCCAAAAATCGGCTCTCCTCTTTCTCTCTCTCTCTCTCTCCAAAATCATCCCAAATGCGAAGAATGGTTGCCACAAAAGAATGGGTGGAGGGTATCAAATTGGGGGTGGAGATCGAAGGGTTTGGGGTTTCGAATTGGGGGTTAGGGTTCCGGTCAAATTAGGTTGCGAAGGGGGTTTGGTGGTGGTGGTGGTGTTCATGGTGATGGTTGGTGGTTGTGGTGGTGCTGATTGGTGGCGGCGGCTAGGGTTTTTGTGTGTGTATATGTGTGTGTGTTTGTATATGGGTCAAAACAATTTCCAAACTGATAATATAATGAACAATAAATGGAGTTGTCAAACAAGTTTTGTTCTCATGAACAGTGTAAAAAAACAAGAACAAAAAAAGAATAGAGGCTTCCAAATGGGCCCTAAATGTCAACAATACTCATGAATAAAATTAATGAAATAACTAAAAAAATATTAGGTGCGTTAAATGTCTATAATACCCACTCTCAATTATATCACTTTACATTACTCAATTCATTGACCTTAATTGGAGTACTCTATTATTTTTCAAACAAATTTTTTTAGGATTTAATTCAAGAAATTTTACTCGATAAAGGTTGGAATGTTCGATCATTTTATTTAGTTGCACTTAATATATGAAAATTTGTTTTATATATTATTTTTTGCTTGAGAAATTATTTATGTATTTTTACTTATTTATAAAATACGGAATATGGTTCATGATATTGGAATTTTTATTTAAGAATAATTAATTTTTATCTACCTAGGGTCGATAGCTTTAGATTTTTTATTTAATTGCATTTGATAAATTTTGATCTTATCTAGGGCCCGTTTGAGAACTTGGTTTTGGTCTTGGTTTTGGTATTGGTCTTGTGATTTTGGTTTTGGTGGTCTTGGGTGGGTTTAGGTAAATCTAAAACCTATATATAATGTTTGGTAAGGAGTTGGTCTTGGTCTTGGTATAATTATATATATATATACTAATATGTATTAAAAATATATAAATATGAAAAATATATATATAAAATTGGAAAAAAATATTAAAATGAAAAAATATATATAATTAAAAAATATTTAAAATTCCCGAAAACATTTGACATTTTTATTTTTTTTATTCCAAAAAATATAAATATAATCGAAAAAAATATTTTAAAATGTGAAAATTATATATAAAATTCAAATAATATATCTTAAATTCGAAAAAATATATATAATTCAAAAAAAATATAAAATTCTGAATAATTTTATTATATACTGAAAAAATTTAAAAATTTAGAAAAAAAAGATATAAAATGGGGAAAAATAATTTTTTTTCCAAATATTATATATTATTT
Organism: Cornus suecica; assembly: GCA_963922005.1. Classification (NCBI taxonomy): domain Eukaryota; kingdom Viridiplantae; phylum Streptophyta; class Magnoliopsida; order Cornales; family Cornaceae; genus Cornus; species Cornus suecica. The sequence goes on from OY998244.1 coordinate 4,136,624, forward strand.
TTTTCAAAATAATTCATATTTCAGTCGTATATATATGTATGTATATATATAGAGAGAGAAAAGTAAAAATTGGTAGGCCAAAACTATGGTTTTAGTGGTTGATTTTAAAAAGCCCAAAACCAAGTCCAAAACCCACCAATCAAACATGGTTTGGTCTTGAAATAAAAGACCAAAACCAAAACTAGGCCCAAAACCACCTATCCAAACAGGCCCTAATATTTTGAAATTATATTCTTATTTTATTTTATAGCAATTAGGGTTAAAATAAATTATCTAATTAATGTTGAAAAATTAGAAATTTTTGTTTAATTGAATAAATAAATAAAATTCGACCATATGTACTTATTTTATATTATAATTTTTATTTTTACTACATATAAATTTACTATCTTAATGAAATTTGACCCAATGAGATTTGATAATTTTAATTTTTTTATTTAATTATAATAAATTATTAAAATTTGACACAAATAGATATTATTAAATTGAGGATTTTTATTTAGTTGCATGTAATTGATGGAATTTAACATTGTGTTCTTTTTATATTTAAGTTGTTTTTCCTTAGTTGCATGATGAAATTATGTATTTGACTCAATAAAGATTGAAATATTAAGAATTTCTATGTAATTATTTAATTAATATATTAATATTATTGTTCGTTTGCACTGACAAATATAACAGCAGGTCCAACCGATTAGTTTTATAGAAGAGCTATTTTAATTTATCAAAGTAAGAACCAAGGGTAAAAAAGATAACATATAGATGGTGTGGTTGAAGACAAAAGTCAAACGGTAAAAATGACTTTTCATTATGTGTCAAATGGAGGATTGAATAGTTAGGGGGGTGTTTGTCAATTTTTCTAAATCTTATGGTTAGGGGGGTGTTTGTCAATTTTTCTCAATCTTATGAACTGATTGAAATACACTCTCCAAATATTACATATAGCTGTAATTTTTTCAAATCTCAAGAGGTCTCAGTGTAAATAATCCTACAAACTATGACTACTTAGCCTTTTATAAACGATTCAATTTAACTAATATTAATGAAAAATACATCAACACAATAAAAGAGAGGACAACTAATCAGATATAGCTTAGATGATAATTTTTAGTATAATTTTAATTTTTTTAACAATTATTATCTATGGTGAATTAAAGATCAATTAAAAATTCATCTTGAGTGAAGTATGTTGTAAAATATGTATTTTCCCTCTATTTTTGACTTAATGTGTAACATGAAATAAAATTTATAATTACGATAATCAATTTCATTATATAATATGGATACAGGTCCAATTTTGTTACAACAGCTACTGATACCACAAACTGCGAGCCTTGCACATAACTTAGTGGTTTTGGAACGTGACAGACCGTGTTAGAGGTCATGTGACTAGTCACGTGGTAATGAGATTGAATCCTAGGTTCTGTATTCAATAGATCATTGCCTCACTATAGATATTATTTGTTTCTTACTGTTCATTTTTTGGCATAATAAGAAATAGATAGTTGTCGCTCCATTTAGCACAAAAAGCAGTTGCAAATAAAGTTCTAAATTTCTATTCACCATTATTTGTTAATTCGAATGAACGAACCTCACAATAAGTCATATTATTATTTTATTTGTCATCATTTTATTTAGAGTGTTTTGTAATTGTGATCCACTTACTTCCCCCAATCGCATAACCGATATTCTATCCAAATTTCTCCGCAAAATGTTTTTCCGAATTCAAAATGGTTGTTTTAAAAGACGATTGATTTAGAATATAATAGTACCTTTTGTTGTTGTTTCTAGAATAATATGACTTTACAAAATATTCATTCACTATTTCACTTCTTTCAATTTTGGCACTACTAAAATTAATATTGAATTAACCGAGTAAGTAGATCTAATTGAAAAAGATTTGGGACTTGCTGCCTCAAGAAGCATGAAGTCTCATGTTCGATTCCTACTAGATGCAAATAATTCGTTAGGACCACGACCGCGGACATAGTCCGAGCTTTACTTGATTTGTGTGGGAGGTTGTCTTGCACGAGTCTCGTGTATTAGTCGAGGTGCGCATAAGATGACCTGGATATCACGGTTATAAAAAAAAACAAAAAAATAGTATTGAATTTAGGATTACAAAAAAATTGTAATTATTTTACCAGTGATTTTACAATTTAATCTCCTTAACGTTAAATTTCAAATCATCCGTAGACACAAGTTAGTATTTTTTTTAACCACACAAGTTAGTATGAATTTGGTAAAATTGACTCTGCAACAATTTGATCAATCAATTACTTAACTACTAACCAAGACATGTCTAATAGTTCGCCTTTCATTGTCCGGGAATAAAAAGGTCCAATCACAATTAATAGCAAACCCATACTAAAAAGTCTTTACCAAAATGGAAAATTTAATGATAAATTGCTCTCAAACGTTTACATCTTTGTAATGACTACTTGTCTCACTTTATTTTGAACTGTTGTAAATTACCCCCAAAAAAAGTTGAAGTTCTTTTATTTTCTCCAATCCAAATTAAGTTAAAGATAAGATTCAATTACGAATACGCTAAAAATGTAAGATTTCCCGTAATTTTATAGCCCATTTGAATAGATTTAACTGTATTGAGCGCACCTATGTTGGAAATCATAATGTGGCACGCAAAACATCGTGACTCATTTGTCTCTTCTACCTGAATGAGAAAGTCTTGGACTCCAGAAATATTATAACACGGTACTCTGAATTAGTCATTGAAAAATGGTCATAAATCATACTGTGACATGCAAATTATCTTGATTCATTTATCCCTTTAACTTGAAGAACAATCATATATTGGGTTCCGGAAGAATTGTCACGGAAGAATTGTCACGTAGTACTCCCGATCAATCACTACACGCGGTGTGTGTTGGGCATCTCCTCTAATAAATTGACCGATATTAGTGACATTTACTCATCACTCATTCACTCCCATATAAGGAATAATTTTTCCAACCTGAAAACAAAAAGCCTACTTGGTATATATTTCTGAAAACTGAAAATCATAAAATTGTACAAAAATTCTACTTGGTTGAGGTTTTTGAAAATTGTTTACAGAAAACTCAGTTATAAAAATGCATTTTTAGATAATTCTTTTTTCTTATTTTCAGAAAACAGTTTTCTATTATCGGAGTTATCGAAACAATTTTTAGAGATAAATACAAAACTTGCCCTTATGGTTCATTCTAAATTTAACTTGGGCCTGGGCCATCAGACGAAGTTGGGCTTTTAGTACCAACAACCCAGGCCAACCTTCCAAGGCCCATTTGGAACAACAACGTGAGGGTCACGCACCAGTAAAAGTGCGAGGAGAGAGCATATGTTTGTCATGTGACAATTCACACACAAATCAGTGTAAAAACACACACACTAGTGTAGTCTCATCAACAATACAAATGCGATGAAAGTGAAGCAAAATACAAAAATAAACCACATTCCGAATATGAACACCAAATCAAAGTCTGAAGAGACTTATCATCATCATTCACATTTCATTCATGTCAACACCAACTCTGACTCGCCAATTTCTCCAAAATCGACTCACCGATTCCACGAAATGGTCCTCAACTCAGTGAGTCCCGACCACCACGTCTCCGCCGTCGACGACACTGCCACCTCCGCCGGCGGCGGCATTGCCGGCCTAGGGTTTGGCTCGATCCGCGACCGTTTCCGCGTCAAGCGAAACCCTAACGCCAACCACGCCGCCGTTGTCGACGGCAAGGACCGGAGCAAGGCGGCGGCGTTGTCAGATCGGCAGTGGCGCGGCGGCGGCCGATCGCACTACCACCACACGCGATCCGCGGCGAGGAGGATTCTGTTGTCGCCGTTCAGAGGCCGGTCGCTACTCTACTTCTGTATATTCTTCGCGGTGTTCGTGTTCGCGTTGGCCTCGGTGGTGTTGCAGAGCTCGATTACGGCGTTGTTTCGGCCCGGGGGTGAGAGTCGGAGGTCGCTGCGGGGTGGTTTGAAGTTCGGGAGTTCGTTGGAGTTCGTGTCGCGGTCCGGGTGGCGGGTGCCGGAGCGAGGTGGACTCGATCGGTTGCGGAGGGAGCCCAGAGTCGGTGTTCGATCACCGAGACTTGGACTTGTGAGTGTTTTCAAATTGACTTTCGTTCAATTTGGATCAACTTTATATCCAGAATTGAGCTTGTTGGAGTTTGATTTGATTCAATATATATATTTATGTTGTATATACACATTGTGCATAATCAAAATAAGGGACATAAGGAAATGTCATTGCATTGACCCTTTGTTTGATGAACTGGTTAAAGTTTAAAATTTCAGCTTTTTGAAGAAAACAATGTTAAAGCTAAATAGAGGGAAACTTATGTTATATTGGAGGTTGAGGAGGGATGTAATATGGAGAAGCATTTTAGCTTATATAGATGGGCTATGCTGTGTTCTTTAGTTGATCAGTACAGACATCGAAATAATAGCTTTAAGGGAAGTCACTCAAAAAAATCTACCGGGAGATGATTTCCCTGTCTAAGGTGGACTACAGTACTGCTTGATAAGACAGAATGCACCCTAAAAAGTCTTGGAACAACTCAGTACTGAAGAAGAAGAAGATGATTGGTAGGCCCTATGGGTTCTCACACATGCAACTAACCACGCATTCTTTAATTCGTGTCCTATGTTATTCGAAGGTGAAATTGACTCCTAAGTTGCGGACAACAAAACAGGAAACAGTTAGAAGGCATTTTGATATTCCAAGTACCTTCTTAGGGGAATATAGATCCATCTCCCTCGTAAAACACTGTAGAACAATTGAGCCTCAGAATTTTGGTGTGGGTTGTTTAAGGTGTGCTCTATATTCGACAGAGAGTCGAGCTATGGATTGTCTTTAATACAATACCAAGTGATTTGAACTCTCACTACCATAAAGTTCTGTAGATGCAGCTCACCATTCTGCCTGAAAAAATGTACAAAGTATGTTGCAATTATTCTTCTGTTTGTAATTCCGACAAGATCCGGGCCCGGATTCTCACTCTTTGGTGCCTGCTCTGCAATATGAACTTAAAAACATCATATATTATTGGCTAGTCAGGTGTTTGCTTATAGCAACTTCTCCATAAGGAAGCTGGACATCTTCCTGGTGGAGCTCATTATATAAAATTCATTTTCTTTTCATCGTAAAATAAAATTCATTTTAAGTTCCACTAGAAAGAGAAGAACCAATTGCTACAGGGTGGCTGGGAAAATTGTTACGGAAAGCATACTTGAAATATTCTAAATCTGGAACCTTCTTAGAAATAGAGGCAAATTTAATGCTTAAGTAGGGTTTTAGGAGAGGAAACTGTCTTGCCAAATGTTTCCTTAAAGGCAAAATAATTCAAATTTTCCCTAATGGGCAATTTTTTTAATTTTTTTTATACATGTTTTCCTAATGGGCAATATGAACTGAACCATTGGACCAGTTGTTTCGTAATCACCTATCCAAGGTAATTGGGTGACAAAGCAGAACTGACTGACCTTGAAGTTATATGGCATTTCAAGTTACTTGGTTAAGTATGATGTCCAAAGATTTTTTGTATTGGCTTCTCTTTGTTATCATCATGCTTCAGGAACATACCCTGCTTGAAGAAAATATATCTGTTTATCATTCTTAATGCATTGGCATACTTAAAATTTATAAAATAATCAATGCACCCTGTTGCTGAATCTCAGATCTTAGGAAACATGAAGAAGGATCCACCCTCATTGATGCTGTCTACTGTGATGAAGAATCTTCAAGGACTTGGCTATTTGCTTAAGGTGATTTCCTTTGAAACATGTGAACATTTTATCTTTTTCTCTTTTTTTTTTTTTTTTTTTTTTTTTTTTTTTTTTTTTTTTTTTTTTTTTGTGTGTGTTCTTTATATTGGTGTTCATGAATGTTGTTTTTTCTTTACACACAAGTGCGCAAGTGCTTACACATACACAAACTGAAAAGGAAACAGCTTCTTTTAAATAACTCGATCAGTCGAGAAACATCTCAGTCGGTTAATTTGACTCTAGTAACCCTCAATTTATAAAACTAATGTGCGGAATTATACTAGAAAATTTCCCGGAAACAATAGTTTCTGTAACACTTCAGAGTGACATGCAAATTGAGTAAGCTTTTTTTGTTGGTTGAAGGTTGACTTCCATCTTTGATCATGATCAAGTGTAGCTAACTTGACACCACCTACCATTTTAAACACTAGCTCAGTTAAGGGAATTTTTTTTTACCGAGTGACCGAGTCTGGTTGTCCTAACAGGCTCAAACTTGATGGTAGAAAAGGTTTTCTACTTCTGAGATGGATAGGAATTCTCTTTGTTTTTGTACATCCCATTTAAGTAAATTTTTATTTAGGACACTCTTAAAGAACAATTAAATCGTACATTACACGATCTAATTACACATGCCTTACTGAATTTGTGAGGCCTGTCCACGTCCAAAGCAAACCTTTGGATTGATTTCATCCCAAATTTCCGTATCCCCATAGCAGTTTCATTCCTTTTTACTGTATAGGTCCTTTTTTTTCAGGAGTAGATAACTTATCATATGATGTATTCAACTTACTATGAGAAGCTGATTCATATTTGCAATGTTTATTGGACAGATCTATGCTGTGGAGGATGGCGAAGCACGTTCTATGTGGGAGGAAATAGGTGGTCAAATCTCACTCCTAAATACTGCGAGATATGGCCATATTGATTGGTCAATGTATGTTTGCAGTTACATTGAAGATGAATTTTGTTTTATCAGCATTTATTATGGTGTCATTTACTGCTCTATAATTAAGTTAGTTGGTGTAGATGGTTCATCTTCTGTTCGATTCTTGCAGCTTTGAAGGTATTATTGTGAACTCTCTTGAAGCAAACTTTGCCTTGCCAAGGTATGGCTGTATGAGCCTGTTCAGTTTATTTTGCAAATCAAATTGTATCTTTAAATTTTCATACATGGATACTTGCAAATGTGGTGTTGCTTATGTAAATGTTTGGTGACTCTTATGGTATGTTTGGTTGGAGGGAAGGATTGGGGGAATGGAAGATCCTTTTTGTGTTTGTAGAGGGAGGAAGTAAGGAGGGTTGAAGTATTTTCCATGCATTGAATTTTTTTAATCTGTCCAAAATTGTGGGGACGAGAGGACAGAAAAAGGATAACAACAAAAATATGCAATTTTCATTTTTTGTCCTTCCAAAATCTTTGAGTTTTTCATTAATAATTGTACATAATGAGGGTATTTTATTAAAAACTCTCTCTCTCTTCCTTCCAACCAAACAAGAAATTGTTCCATCCCATCCTTTCTTTCTACTATCCATTCCATTCAACAAAACTAGAAGTGCAAAGACACCTTCCCTTTCCTAAGATGCCTCATCCATTCTTTCTCCTCTCCCTTCCATCCATTTTTTCACCGTTCCAACCAAACGGACCATTAAAGATCCATGAAGCTAGCATATATTTTTGTTAAATACTCCTATTTTTCATTTAAAAAAAAAAACAAGAATGTTGGAGAAGCAATAATAAACAGCACTACATCGTTGGGCAATTTATATTTTGATGCGACCTAATAAGCCAATGTCCTACAAAGGGTACTCAAATTAAAGACCGTTAACTCTCTCAAAGGAGAAATGTAACTTCTTTCTAATCCTTCATCAATCCAGGAGAAAGAAACTACCTACAAAACTGGTTATAAAAAAAACTACCTACAAAACTAATCTAATGAGGCGTGATGTAGCTCATATATGCACAGTATGGTAATTGGATAAGTTCTCATTGACTCCTCTAGTCATTAAATTCCTTTAGAATTTGTTCTTAGAATAAAATCAATAACTAGGTATTTTATACTATATCTATCACCAAAAGGAAAAAAATGATTATGGTTGTACTACTGGTAATCTTTAGATATTTAGTTCAAGCCAGTTTGAGATATTATCAGATACAAAACAACACCAAACAGTATCAATTTTGGAATAATTAGCTTGGAGTGGTCCTCATTTTGAGCTCTCTCTTTCTCTCTGTATATATATACGCGTGTGTGTATATATATATCTCCCCTCTCCAACTCTACAGGCATGTAAGGGATCCTTACTTCTCGTTGTTTTGGTTTAAATGCTATAATTTGTGAGTTTCATATTTATGCAGCCTTATGCAGGAGCCATTTTGTTCTGTACCACTTGTATGGATAATTCATGAAGATACCCTTGCAAATCGCCTTCCAGTTTACGAGGACATGGGCTGGGAACATCTTGTTTCTTACTGGAGAAATGCTTTTAGCAGGGCTGACGTCGTCGTTTTTCCAGATTTTTCTCTACCGGTATCTGGCACTTTATCATTCATCTATATAGTCTGTTAGCATTAAGTTAGACATCATAACATTTATACTCAAATTAGTATCCTTCCTGTATCAGATGTTATACAGTGTGCTTGACACTGGAAACTTCTTTGTGATTCCTGGATCACCGATGGATGTGTGGGCTGCAGAAAGTTATAGTAAAACCCATTCCAAATCTCAATTAAGAAGGGACAATGGATTCAATGACGATGATATGCTAGTTCTTGTTGTTGGAAGTTTGCTCTTCTACAATGAATTATCGTGGGACTACGCGGTGGCAATGCATGACATTGGTCCTCTCCTAATTAAATATGCTAGGGTGGAAGATGGCGGAGGTTCATTTAAGTTCATCTTCTTATGCGGAAACTCGTCTGATGAATACAATGATGCTTTACAGGTACCTCAAGTGTGATTAGGGTATATTTGGCACTGCCTTTCATACATGTCTTTACCCTATAAATCTATATTTATAGAAGGAGTACATAACAGGGTAGGGTGTAGAGAACTGTGCTAGTGATGCCCCCTGACTTTTAGCAGGGATCTTAACTTCTCAATTATCTGACGTAGCTTGTATATTTTTTTCCTGAATATATGGTTTTCAAGTGCTTCCTGCGTTATATGGGTATGAGCATGTGTTTTCCCTGTGAGTGCGCTATCAAGAAGCCTCATCTAATGTTTCTCTGCAATATAGGAGAACTGATGGAAAGATTTGGATATACAGATGCTTTGGATGTTTAAACATGCTCTCGTCCACCTTGTGTAAAGTTTCTGAGTGAGATATAAACAAATATAGTCTTCAAAATGAGATATTCCTTTGAAACATAGTTTAGAATATAAGAGGAAGCCTTGAAGGTATAGATTAATGTTGAAGGATTAAAAATGAAAGTTACACCCTCTCTAACAGCTTAATCTTTTATAGTAGTTAGTGTTTAACATGGTATCAGAATCAAAGGTCTCGTGTTCAAACCTCACCGTCACCCTTTGTTGAGAAGTTGTTACACGTGTTGGACCAAAAAGTAGGTCACACGTGAGGGGGCATGTTGAAGGATTAAAAATTAAAGTTACACCCTTTCTAACAACTTAATCTTTTATAGTAGTTGGTGTTTAACATGGTATCAGAGTCAAATGTCTCGTGTTCAAACCTCACCGTCACCCTTTGTTGAGAAGTTGTTACACGTGTTGGACCAAAAAGTAGGTCACACGTGAGGGGGCATGTTGAAGGATTAAAAATTAAAGTTACATCCTCTCTAACAACTTAAGTTTTTAGAGTAGTTGGTGGTTAACAATAAAAACTTAGGAACAGGTGCAGGTTCCAGAGGAAATGGAGGAACTGAACGCTCTTTAAAAGTTGTATTAATCTCACAAGTCACAAGGTGCTTCTTCAATTTTACAGTTCATCCGAGTCGTAACACAAATATTGTGCGAGGTAAATATTAAGACAGGAAACTTAGAAAACGATTCGTGTTGTCTGATGTCATTAATAACCGTAAACTAAACCCATTTAGGAAAAGAAAAATAATAACCGTAAACTATGATTTACTTAGAAACTGCAGACAGTAACATATTCTTTAGGATTGGTAGTGCTCCTGGTATGGTATTGCCATACGTCAGCATTTTCTTTTACTATAGAAAGAGGAACTAACCACATTTTACCAGTGTTTGCTGCTCTCGTTATATAGTAGATCAGTTTGTGGAACTGGGAAGCCGTTAAGTAGAAGCATTCATTATAGGTTTGGTTTTTATCAATGGTTAGACTACTGGTCTTTGACGAATCTTATTTTATGTGGTGTTTCTTTGTTTACAGTTGCTTCTTAAATTGGGCTAGAAGTCAATGTTCAGTACTTGTTTTCAATTGGCTTGCTTTAGTCAAAATCCTATGGTTGAAGTGGAATAAAAATCATGTGTATCATGATTCTATATATTTGTATCTCAATACTGGGGATTTAGTGTATTAGTTTTACTGTTTGTGCTTCGAGGTTTTAAATATTCTACTATAACTTTGTAGGAATTTGGTACTCATCTGGGACTTGATCGCGGTTCTGTTTGGCACTATGGCATGAATGGCGATGTAAATGGATTAGTATCAATGGCTGACATTGTTCTATATGCTTCCTCCCAAGAAGAGCAGGGATTTCCACCGATACTTACACGAGCCTTGTCATTCGGAATCCCTGTCATTGCACCCGATTTTCCTGTCATAAAGAAATATGTAAGTTCAATCAGCTTTTGAGTTTGTATGCCTGCTTAGCTGAAGTATAAGGGGTAGTTTGCTTTTGTTTAACTCGGTAATAATATTTGAAGATTTACAGGTTGTTGATGGAGTCCATGGGTTAATTTTTCCAAAGCATAATCCTGATGCATTGATAAGATCTTTTTCTCTTTTGATATCCAATGGGAAACTCTCCAAATTTGCTCTTGATGTTGCTTCCTCTGGGAGACTGCTTGCTATGAATGTGCTGGCATCGGAATGCATTCTTGGTTATGCAATGCTTCTGGAAAATGTCCTCACTTTCCCATCAGATTCATTGTTACCAGGTCAGGTTTCTCAGATCAAAGAGGCTGCATGGGATTGGGATTTATTCAGGAGGGAAATGGAACAGAGAGCTGGTGACGTGCAAGTTATGACTCAGAAGGATACTTATGCAAGAAATTCCAGTGTTGTTTATTACATTGAAGAAGATTTGATTCACCTGGTTGATTCAAAGAATATATCTCGGAATCAATCTGAGAGTCTGGTGCTTGATATCCCGACTGAACTAGATTGGGATATTTTGAAGGAAATGGAAAGCTCTGAAGAGGTTGAGAGGTTAGAAATGGAAGAGGTATGGAAATATTTTGCAAAAATAACAGTTTCTCGATTCTCCCTCTCCCCGTGGTTCTCTCTTTATCATTTTAGTATCATTCTTCTTCTTTTATTTTTTGCGAGGACATCTAAAATTGAGCATTATATTATGATATGTAGATTGATGAAAGAATGGAAAGAGAGACTGGTGTATGGGATGACATATATCGTAGTGCCCGAAAAGCTGAAAAGCTCAAGTTTGAAGCAAATGAAAGGGATGAAGGAGAGTTAGAAAGAACAGGCCAGCCGTTGTGCATTTACGAGATCTACAATGGAGCTGGTGCCTGGCCATTTTTACACCATGGTTCTTTGTACCGTGGGTTAAGTCTTGTGAGTTCTTTTGACTCATATTTTCTAATTTCTTTGTGTTTCTTTCAGCGATGATTCATTTCGTATTAACTTTCCTCAATTAGAACAACACAGCCCCATGCAACTAGTTTGGTGGCGGGGATTGTCTTCTATAATCTAGGTCTGAAATCACTATTTTTGAGGCTTACTATTAGATCACTTAATCTTATTCACCATGTAAGTTGAGCAGTTTGTTATGAATCTACGTGCAGTACAAATATGTTTAGGTGAAAATTCGGCTCCTATGTACAATCTCCATGTTTTTCAATTGCTTTCTAGCACTCATTTTGTTCCATTCTTAGCTTGTTTGGGGTATATTCCATGTTTTTCTGTTAAAGATTTTTTAATTTCTATTCCGCAAGTTAAGAATCCTTGCTACTCTTCATGCTTTTTACTTAATTTAAGAGGCTATACTATTTTATTGCTTTTAAAGGTGTAGTTTTATTGCTTCTGATCTTGCTACATTTTGTCAGTCTAGGGGAGCACTAAGATTGAAATCAGATGATGTGGATGCAGTTGGACGGCTTCCTCTGTTGAATGACACATACTATCGGGATATCCTTTGCGAGATTGGGGGCCTGTTTTCTGTTGCAAAACACCTGGGTAACATTCACATGCGACCTTGGATTGGGTTTCAGTCATGGCGTGCTGCTGGCAGGAAGGTATATCTTATCCAGGTGGCTTATCTACATCATCTAACAATATATCGTCCGCCCTTTTCATCTTATATATGTTTGTGTGCAGTGTTTGTGTGTGTGTCTATGCAATCACAGCGTCTTGCTTGGCCTTTTCTATTTAAATCACATAAGATTTAATTGAAAACAGGACTGATTTGAGTTGCAATATATATTAAATCAAAGTGCTGTTCACTGCAGGTTTCGTTGTCTTCCAAAGCTGAAGGGGTTCTGGAAGAAACAATACAAGGGGCAACTAAGGGAGATGTGATATACTTTTGGGCTCCTTTAAACATGGATGGTGGACTTACCGGAAGCAGTGATGTACTTACGTTTTGGTCCATGTGTGACATCTTAAATGGAGGAAACTGCAGGTAAGTGTAACTAATTACTGTTTGATTCTGAGGTTCTGTTGATGCAGGTCATCTGTATTATGTTATGTGGGTGGTTACATTCTTTCTGCTCTTGAGGTTTTGAACTGCATCATCTAATTTCCTCTTTATCTTTTCTGTTTCTAAAGTAGAGCTAAATGAAATGCATTGAAGATATGGTGGGGACAGCTCCATATTTCCTTTCCTAGGGTGTCCTTGATAACAAATTTATTGAAGTCCGGCTTTTAATTTTCCTCAGATTAATAAATGGAAATTTCTTGGTGCATTATGAGATTGGTTTACTTTATTATTTGCTTCTAATGATTGCTGAAACATTCCTGGATTACTAGTAACTACTGCTCTGTAAGAGTAGTTCATCTCACAATTGCAAGGGTATATATCCTAAAATTAATTATCCCAATGCTGATATATTGATCAATATATAGTGATATCCATGACTTTGTTGAGATGTGATAATGATATTTCGCTCAGATATAAGAGTACAACTGTGGCTGACGTTATGCATATATTTCGACAGAGAGAACCTATATGATGAAAAAATTGAAATGTAGATACAACATATAGGGTAAAATATTGTAATCATGCAAGATGTGACATGAAACTCACTGGTGTAAAAATCTTGCCAGGCTTTTAGGCCTTTGAGCCTTCAAACAATTTGTAAATGGATTGATTGTATACCAAGGAGTAATAGCATATTTCAGTGAGTAAACATTTATACTGACAATAAAAGCTAAAAACAAATTGGTATCCTAATAAATATATGTATTATCTTTATGGTATATGTCTAGAAATTAGGCACATGCAACTGCTGTTGTTGCTATTTCAGTTGATGTGATGAATTTCAGAAATTTCGTTTTCTTAACAATTTAAGTAAGAGAGATTTGGTGATGATGTTTATTTTGTTTATAAATCTATCTTGGTTACAAAGATGTTTGACTTTTGTGTGTGAGAAGTTCATAAATGGACTTATGGTGAAGCTTTTTGGGATGGTGTCTACGTAGAGCAAAGATTATATATGAGCATTTAAGAATGGCAGTGTATTATTTCTGACTTGACTCATTTCTAGGACAGAAATGAGTGATATATGAACTTGAACCACATTGGGACTCATTGTGATAGTTTATATCGACTATAGGATAGGTCATATTGCATTGCTGCTGTATTTTTAATTGTTATATTTTCTTGAACCCTATCGTATGCCAATATATTAAATTTTGTGGTATCATGATGACATTGGTGTTCCTATGAACACATGATGCATAGACCATCTTCTTGTTAGACTATATATGAGCGTAAGAAAGGTTCATTAGCCTGTGTGTTCCCCATTAATGGAGGATGTTGAGAGGGTGGGCTAGATATTGACCTCCTTTGGCACTATCTCCATAAAGTGGTTGCTCTCTGGGTTTGAACCCAAGTTCTCATGCTTGACAGGCCAAACATATTACCATTGCAGCAAGGAATGACCCCTGAATCACGTTGAGCACTGTACTATTACTAACCAAAATTCAACAAGAAAAACTCACATATGGTGTTGATTAAATGGATACACAGTTACCAGATATCCATCTGTATATCAATATTTCTGAGCATACAATATTTCCATTTTATGGATGTTTTATTTCCTGGTCCTCTCTGCTGGAGATTAGAGCTTCACGCACTCCCCTTCACATTGGTGTCTTACAAATGAAAATTTTTGAACGGAATAAACGTTAAAGTTGCATTCTTTCGAACAATTACTCACTTGAACGGCTTGACTTGATTTGTTAAGGAACTCACTCGAGCCCCTTGCCAATATTAAGTTTTGAATTCAATCGCTAAACATGCAACGCTTTAAAAGAACGACTCTTGTCTTCTAGTGCGCTTTCAAACATTTTCTGTAGGTTTCATACAGTTGTAGTGATTTAATCCTGCTGAACTCCTGAAAGGAGAGACCCAAAAGATTTTTCCCCAAGACCAAAAAGCCGTTGATTTATTGCAAAGAGCTGGAGTAAATTGTAACTCGCGTTTAGTTATTTGCATTAGTCAAGTCAGGAGATTCCAGATTCTGGGTTCAGGAACATGCTTGTATTCGGTTGAACACGTTGATCCCTTTCTAGCTCAATAGAGAATCCAGACCACACTTTAAGCTGGCTAAGCTTGAACTTATCCAGACCAAATTCTCAGCTGGCTAGGCTTGATTCTGATGTGAGCTGAAATCTATTGATTTCTTCTTTCAAAGGAAATCCTGTATTGAGGTGTTTAGGTGGGCACATTCTTTTTGGTTGTTCCCCAGATACTTTCTTGCGATTAGACATAGCTCTCCAGTCGCATAACTTTTTGCAATTTCAGCTGATAATGGGAAAACTGAGTTATATTGTTCTAGAAGTACACATCTGACTCTCTTTGGGTTTCCAAATTCCCGCAGAACTGCCTTCGAAAAGGCCTTCCGTCAGATGTATTCATTGCCAATACAGATTGAAGCTCTTCCCCCAATGCCTGAAGATGGCGGTCGATGGTCTGCCCTGCATAGTTGGGTTATGCCAACCCCTTCCTTTCTAGAGTTTGTAATGTTCGCCAGGTATTATTACAGGGAAAAAGATGTGGCATTTTGTTCAGTCTCAAGTATCAGAAGGTTTTTAGTAGTGTTGATCCGTGTGGTTTTAAACAGTTCCTTTTTTATTATTAAACAACAGGATGTTTGCTGATTCTCTCAATGGCGTGCATACCAATTCAAGCAGGATAGCTACTTGTTTGTTTGGTTCCTCCAAGGTTGAGGTACGTTGCATAAACTAGAAAGCACCTTGGGATTTAATGAATAGCTTCTCATTTTTTAGCTGCTTAATGGTTCGCAGAGAAGGCACTGTTACTGCCGAATTTTGGAACTCTTGGTCAATGTTTGGGCTTATCATAGTGCCCGGAAGATGGTTTACATTGACCCACTCTCCGGTTCCTTGGAAGAGCAGCATCCTATTGAAAAGCGGAAGGGATACATATGGGCCAAGTACTTCAATTTTACTCTCTTGAAGAGTATGGATGAAGATCTAGCAGAAGCTGCAGATGACAATGATCATCCAAGCGAGATGTGGTTATGGCCTTTGACAGGGGAAGTATATTGGCAGGGTATGTACGAAAGAGAGAGGGAAGAAAGATATAGATTAAAGATGGACAAGAAGAGGAAAACAAGAGAGAAATTATTGGAAAGGTTGACCAAAGGATATAAGCAGAAGAGACTTGGAGGATAGGAAGCATAGGAATATCCGGTCGATTGTAATCACAAAATGGATAACACGGATTGCCAAATTCTTTGTTCGGGAACGAAAGATGACTGATAAAGTTTAAGCTCAATTCTTTACAGCGGTATAAAACATACATAACACTGACAAAAGTCCTAATCATACTCTTCTCATTGATTGGAAACGGAATGGGCACAAGGCATAGCTGCAGCGCGCGGGCATTTGAATCGGCGATGTCAGAATTTTGAGGTGCGACCAATTTTACTAGAAATTCTTTTTTTCTTTTTTTGTTATTCAAAATGTCCAGCGAGTATCTAGGCGTGTATTATTCCATTTATCTATATTTCCTCTGAAAAATGCAATTTTGAGCAATGTCAAGTTTCTTCATTCTTGAATTGTTCATCCCTGTATCTTCATTTTCGACTAACTATGCTGTTGTGTTGCGATACATCATCATCAATCTTGTTATTACACCAAAGCAAAATGTAAGCTGCATGTTTAAGTCAGCTAATAAGGACACCTCAACGCAGCCAGTGTGAGAATTCTTGACCCTGCTCTCGCTCTGTTTCATTCCGTGTGTGTGTGAATTGCCTTTGCATGAGTATTTCTATAATCCTATCATTATGCTACATGTACTTTATTGCTATGTTACATGGATTCGGGTACGAGTGTCGGACACAGGTATGTATCCATGTGACGGACGGACGTGTCAAATATCTAATAGGGCACATGGACACAGCTAAATATTTAATTTATTTAATATTTTTATTTTATTCTCAAGTGTACAACAATGCTTTTATCACATATAGTGTTCAAACTAAATATTTTACTCCATTGAAGTAATATGATAGCAACATGGAATCATTTGGAGCTAAATTTAGGTAAATGTCCTACCATAAGTGTCGGACACGTATCCACACCCATGTCCGCCTTATAAGTGTCAGACACGGGTACTTCACCTACTTTAGAAAAATTCATGTAACATAGCTTTATAGTATGTTCTAGTCTTGGCATTGAATTGTATGTGATTGGTATATAATCCCAGTGATGATTATGTTTTTCATGGTTTTGGTTACTAAAATTGCTCTAAAGGAACTACTAAATGGTAGTGTACTTCAAATATTTTAGTTGGTGTTGTTATTCTTCACATTGTGTTTACAAATGTAAGGAAAAAAACCATATCGCTTTGCCTGCAACAGAAATTTGCTGGCAGCTTCTCCACTTTTGTTCAATTCTTTAAGCATCCTTTGCCTTTAGTACAATATTCTGATCTGGATAAGAATTGTATGTTTCATTATTTGTAATGAATATTAAATGTTTATTCTTAGTTTTGGTGTATCTGTATTGATCAGATCTAGGTGAAAACCATTGATCTCCAGTGAATTTTCTTTTTCTTATCTGACAACTTTAATGTTATACGGTCAGGTATTATAGGGTAGGTATCAACTTTTCAAGTTTGTTTGTTTTCATTATCATTTTATCAGACCTTGAGTAAACAAGCAATAAAAATGGGCGGTGTTAGGACTGACTTTTGGTTTGTATTTTTGAAAATTGTATTCGAGAATTCTGAGAATAAAAAATAATTTTCTGAAAATAATATAAATGAGTTTTCTAAAAATTGAACTAGAAGATTTTTTATACAGTTTTCTGATTTTTAATTTTCAGAAAACAGAAAATTATTTTAAAAAATGCAAATTAAGCATGCACTTAACTTCTGTCCACATTTAGCTACATCAGCTGCTTCCGGTATAACAAATTTGTTGCATGTGATATATGCTGCCTTATCAAGTCAAAATGTGCATTGAATGATTTCTGAAAAATCAGAAAGAACCACCCGGCCAGCTTCTAACAGTCGAACACCAAAAACTAAAATATTATATATGAATACAAAAGATATTATATATGAATACAAAAGAGATGCTTGTTATAAACTCTTAATATCATTAATTACAATATAAATATGTGAATATTATTCAAGACATTACTTTAATTTTATGTTTTAAAATATGATTGTACCGGATGTTTGGTCCTGATTTATTCAATAATTTCTTATTCATTTTCCTGTAGTTGTTAATTTTTAGCTGCTAAGATTGTTTAGCAAAGACAGAATATAAAATGGAAAGAAACGAAAGTTGGAAATTGTTGAAACATTTATATAATGAAGGAATAAAGTGTGACATTGATTGTTGTCTGTTTAGCCCATAACTTGAATTGTTTTTCCTTTTTTTTTGGGTTTTCAATAAGTACGATTACCAAGGGGTACTTACATTTTCGGCACAATCATGGAGTAATAATTATCTAGGTTAGGCAGAATCAAACATTGACTTCAGGGTTATAAAATAAATTATTATATAAGTCAATTAACTAATTATAACCAAACTTTACAACTTTTACACATATTAGAGAAAGAGAAATGAGTTTTATATGATATGACACTTATTCTATTGAAAGCATTGCTCGCTGTATCAGTCGTTACGTTACTCATCATTAAAGACATTTTTGAAAATTTTTGATGTCATTATTTACCTCCAATACTCATTTTAAAGATTGATATTATCCGAATTCGTTATATCGATATTGCAATCATTATCGAATCCAATACCGCAACGGCAAACCATGATTGGATGAGATCGATCAGTCTTCCCATTATGGGCATGTTTTTAAATGAAATTTATTGAAGTTGATGCATGGAATTTCCGGCCTGAAATGTTGAGGTTTAATTTTGGGGGAGAGAGGCTCAATGTAGAAAAATTAATAAATGTAGTCGAATGTTGAGGTAATAACAAGGCAAAAGGATAGGAGACACTTCACGTGGAAAGATACATTGAAAATGTTAGGTATTCGGTAAAACCAACCCAACACTTCCATTTTTGTATACTGTGAGAAAGATCTGGTAGATAGGCCTATTCAAGGCTCTATCTTGCCAATGTTGGCATCCTATGCTCCATATTATATATGTATATGTATATTATATTATATATATATAATTATATATACATATTGATTGGGCTAAATTGTGGAATCTCCATAAAAATAACAGCAGTTTGAGCAAATGGTAAACTCAGATAAGTTGTGTGGGCAACAAATACAAATTTTCTATATATATAGATATATGAATTTTACACATATATATACAATGTTTCAAACATGTAACTGAAAAGAAATCTATAGAAATAACATAGGCTTAGCCTCTCAAACGAATGTGGTGTTCAAGTGGTCATATGTAACTAGGGCAGCAAACAGGACGAGCCAGAAAACAATCTGACGCAAAAGTAATTTTCGTAATTTTATAGGGGGGGCAATTTTGATACTTTTCATATATATTAGTATTTTTTTCAAAACAAGTAAGGGAATTTTACATTAAAATATAATTCTATGGGGGCAAGTGCCCCCTATACCATGTATGTGGCTCCTTGCCTGGCGGCAAATGAATCAAATTTGTGAACACGCCAGTAACCTCAACTTGAATTCGTTTTGTAAAAGATGTTTAGAACATGAGCCGAGTCTAAATTACAGGGCATCAACTTATTTCCATGAATTCATTTACATTTAGTAAATTTAGGGCTTATTTGGTAACTATTTATGTTTGTTGTTTATTATTTATGATAAATATAAGTAGTATTTATGTGTTACTTTTATTTATGGACAAAAATATGTATAGTTTGATAACTATTTATATTTTTGACGTTTTCATAAATAATAAATACAAAATCATGTTTGTTACAAATTTTATTTTATGTTAATGATAGTGGTTGGCAGCGGCAAGATGTGGAAGATATGACTGGTGGAGGTGGGCAATGAAGGCGGTGGCCGATAGTGCTGGTTGACGGTGGCTAGTGGTGGCGGGTGTTGGAAGCAGTGGTTGACAGTGGTCAGTGACCAGTGGTGGTGGTCAATGGCCCGTGGAGGAGATGGTCTGTGGTGATGGAAGAGATGGTCGGTGGTTCTGGGTGGTGGCCAATAATGGTAGTTGTTGGTGGCCGGTGGAGGAGATGATCGGTGGTGGTCGATAGTGGTGGTTGTTGATGGCCGATGGAGGATGGCCGGTGGCGGCCTATAGTGGTGGTGGTCGGTAATGGTGGTTGGTGCTGGTGGGCGGTGACCGATAGTGGTGGTTAACGGTGGCCGGTGGTGGGTGATGGAGGTGAATGGCGGTTGAGGTGGAAGATTATGATGGATAAATTAATTAAAGAATTATAATTGTTGAGAGATTAAATATTTAAGTTATTCTCTCTAATAGCTTAAGATTTTAGAATAATTGGTTGTTAACAATAATATTTGATAAACATAAACAGAAAATGATAAAGATCATTTTGATGTTTATAAATTCATTTTTACGGCCCCATAGAGATAACAATAATTATCTTGCCATCTTCTAACATACAAATATTTATATGCACATATATTCATATATATATAAGAGAAGCACGTATAAGGATGACAACGAGTGCGGTTCTGGGCGAATGTACCCTCTCCCGCAACCGTTAAGAAATACCCACCTCATCCCCGCCCAAAGCGGGGTGGGAGGTCACCCCATCCCCGTCCCGTCAAGTTTTTTAAAACCGTTGGGTGCCCGCGGATATCCGTTAACCGTTGAAATTTTTCAAATATGTCACTTTAAAATTAAATAACTCCACAAAATCATATACTTAAAACACGAAATTCAACATTATAAAAACTAAATAAATCACCAAATTATCCAACAATTCAAATTACAATACATTCAACCAAAAATAACAAAAAATAAAAAGATCGTTCAATATTAAATTCACTTTAATCTAGACAACAACAAAAATATATATATATATATTATAATATGTCTAAACGGGACGGAGACACCTAAAACCCGTCTCCATTTCATTTATGTGCCGTTTTGTTTTTTTTTTTCCTCAATTCTATTCCCCCACATATAGTATAAACAGTGTAACCAAAACATGAAATATAAGGGAAGAAAAGAATATCAACGAACTTTCTCAGTCAATTACCTTCCAACGCACGCCTCACTCACTCTTTTTCCTTCACATATATATACACACAGACACACATATATAGGGAGAGAGTCTCACGAACTACACACCTCTCTCCATTCCTTGCCCCCAACACCCTCCTCACACCCGCCAAAACAATGTCCACAGATCTACAACTCCCCCAAATCCTATTACCACCCATCGACCTCCACCCTCCTCCTTCCACCGCCGACAACACCGCCATAATTCACATAGAATTTACTCACAACAAATGTCATACCCCAAAGTCTCCGGAACACAAGATTCCGGCAATCCTCAGCTGCCCGCCGGCGCCCAGGAAGCGGCGCCCGGTGGCTCCCGCCAAACGAAAATTGACGGAGCTTCAGTTCTTCGAGATCGTAGCAGCAGAAGAGATTGAATCGTTTTTCAAGTCCAGTAATTTGAAGCGAAGGTGCAGATATATACATGATTGATATATATATATATATATGTGTGTGTGTGTGTGTGTGTGTTGCGTGGAATGTTCAAGCTATATATATGTAATTACACGTTTATATGTATGTCATTTTTTTTTCTTCATACTGGTCTGATCTGAAAAGGTTTAGACTATTTGGATCTGAATTTACGGGTATGAAGTTAATACCCAAGTTATATATCATTGATTTATAATAATATTCAATCTAAATGGATTATTCTTTGTTTTTTTAAAAAAAAATGTTCTTCTGGAGATCAGAATTGTTATGTGTCGAAGATGAGAATAAATTGTTGGTTTTGTTTTTATGAAAGAAGTTGAATTTGTATTATTTGGTTATTAATTGTATTATTATATATTGTTATTAATAATTTAAATTGGTGGTGGGATTGTTGATCTGCATTTTTGTTTGAGAATTATGTTGAGTGATTGACAGTTTGACACCGCTTTGGGATTGTTAAACATTATTTTTCTGTGCAATAATTTATATAATTCTAGAGAGA
The DNA here is from genome assembly GCA_963922005.1 of Cornus suecica. Classification (NCBI taxonomy): domain Eukaryota; kingdom Viridiplantae; phylum Streptophyta; class Magnoliopsida; order Cornales; family Cornaceae; genus Cornus; species Cornus suecica. Next base: position 4,158,352 of record OY998244.1, read on the forward strand.
GAAAGGGCGATTTGCTTTTACATAACAATTTCATATGTGATGTAATAGAATAGTATATATATAATTAATTAACGTGGATATCGTTTGGCTCTGTCAACAGTTGTAATCTTCATGGCGCGGGCTTCTCTCTTACACACACAGATTATATATATATATATATATATATTAAAAGAGATATAAGAGAGTAACTTGTATAAGACAGTATTGGTACAGACAAGAATAAAGTAAAAGATAGCACTAACTACTATCTTGGATGGAAAGGAATTTTCTCACAAGCATTTGAATGTCTAATTTGGAACACGCTTTGTTTTTTGTTAAAACAAATTATATGCCTTTCGTTGTAAGGTATTTTACTTAAAATCATAATAATTTTTGGTAACGATAAATTTGAATATATTTTTAGTTTGATCTAACCTATATTTTAGTTAAAGTCTTGAGATAAGGTGTGCAAAAATATCAAAGATATGAAATGGTGATTTTTTTTATTTTTTTTTGAAACGATTCAACCATTCTTATTACTATATAAATTAAACAAAACATGTTTCAGCTGATCACATGCCCAACCAGGCCCAAGTTGTGAAAGTTGTTAGCCATGACTAATCCAATTAATTCCGATCTGGATAAAAATGAAATTGAAAGAAATTAAATAGAAAATTAAGGGCATGTTTGTTATGTATTTTTGAAAATAATTTTTTGAAAATTAAAAAATTGTAAAAAATATTTTGTTTGGTTTAATTTTTTGAAAATTCAGTTACAAAAATGATTGATTTAGAGAATTCATTTTTATTATTCTTAGAAAACTGTTATTTGTTCTCTGAAAATAATTTTCAAAAATACAAACCAAGTAGCCTAAGTAAATCTCGATTAATTCCTCCCAACAAATATGGATCCAAATCATAATCTTTATGGGCCATATAAAGATTTAAAGATTCCGAATTGCCAAATAACAACCATTTAACTAAACAACATCGTATAATTAAGTTCGGTCATGGGACATATCAATTGCAATCAACATGTCTGTTTCAACCAATTGATGTTGACAGATGGCCATGCAATGCACGCAGAGGTACTTTGTCATGGATATATAGTAATTAATTTTCACAAAACCCCATGCTTTTCATAACTTAATCACAAAATTATCTGAGGTTCACCAAACTCATGAAATTTTATATTTGAATAAAATATTCCCTATTTCCAAAAAGCAACTAATTTTTATGTCAAAATAACTTAAATGTCCATGACATAAAATTATCATTTATGAATAATTTGCACCAAAACTCTCTGAGTTTCAAATTTTAATCAAATAATCCCTATGATTAAAAAAACTTCTAAAAATTTCATAATACTCATAATAAAATACAATATTATATAAAATTTATAAATAATACAATAAATAAAAAAATCTTTCAAACAACCGATTAATTCTTGAATGTTAAAAAATATTAAAAAATGAAATTTTAAAACAAAAAAAATCAAAGGCGGATTTTATTTTTCATTTAAAAAAAATAAAACAAAAAAATGAAAAAAAAAATACAGCCGAATTTTTTTTTCATTTAAAAACAAATTTTAAAATGGTTGATTTTTTTTTCGTTCTAAGACAAAATTTTAAAACGAAAAAAAAATTTCGTCCTTGAATTTTTTTGTTTTAAATTTGTTTTTATATATTTTACTATAAACGAAAAAAAATTATGCCGAAATAAAAACATTTGCGGCGAAATAAAAAAAATTTGAACTACCGATTAGAGTAAAATATAAAAAAATAAAGTTTGAAATATAAAAATATATTTTGAACTACCAATTAGATTTTTGTTTTTATTTTTTAATGTTTTTTAACATTTACACATTAATTGGTAGTGCGAAAGATTTTTTTTATTTATTGTATTATTTATGAAAGATATATAATATTGTATTTTATTATTTATTGTATTTATTATGAGCATTATGAAATTTTTAGGGACTTTTTGAATTCGAGGGGTTATTTGATTAAAATTTGAAACTTGGGGGATTTTGATACAAATTACTCATAAAGAATAATTTTATGTGATGTGCATTTAAGTCATTTTAACATAAAAAAATGGTTGCTTTTGGGAGAAGGGAGTATTTGATTCAAATATTAAATCTCAGGGGATTTGGTGAATATGATTAAATCCTGAAATCACATGTGATTTTGTGTAAATTACCATGGATATATATATATATATATATATATATATATTTACATACTACTTCCATCCCAAATTAGTTTTTCCCGTCTGACTTTCACAATTTTTTTAGTTATTTTGTGTTTCTCAATTTGCTCTTTGATAATATAATATAATTATAGTTTTTTATGGAGCTATCGTTTTTGGATAATTTGGGAAAATATAAGATTATATTGTATTTAAATTCGAAACTGGATAATTAATTTTGGGCAAGTAAAATTGAGAAATTTGGAAAGGTATAAGATTATATTGTATTAGGATTCGAAACTAAATAATTATTTTGGGACAAGTAAAATTAAAAAATGGGACAACTAATAGGAGAGGAATAATTTAATGGCTTTTCTATGCGTAATCTTCACTTTTCTTGGTTGTAAAGGCTTAGATCTATATATATTATTATTATTTTAAATTAGTCACATGTGACAGCCTTTAAAGTGGTGGTTGCTTAACCATACCTTGTTTGTGGGTAGATAAATTTTTATTATTTTTAATCAGAAAACTGAAAAGATAGTTTGGATCATGTGCTTGAGTGGGGTAAAAGCAAATATTAATCGAGTCAAATACTAGGGTTTTATTTTTTCTCTTTTTATCTCTCATTAAGCAATGTAAATTCATTTATTTTGTGGATTTCGGAGGTAAAATAAAAGTTGCAATTTAATGATTCTTTCTCACCTTTCAAAAGAAAATGTAGGGTTCAAGTCCTTAAATAGATATTAGATGGATGGATTGATTGTTTGGAATTTTTTTTGCTAATAAAATATGTACCTGTGCATATATATTTTATATCAATATATAGCAGATTGAACTGTTTGTTAGTTATCCTATTGCAGCTGAAGAGAGTTCAATTCTTTGAAGTTTTAACAATCTTCAATAAGCAATTACACCGCTAGTCTTGATTTAAAATTTATTTATCTATGCATTTTTTAATTTTTTTTGAAGTCTACTGTCAAAGATAACCGTTAAAGTTGGTTTTTTTCTTTTCCCTCTTTTTCAGTTAAGACAGTTCTAGCTGTTAAAAGTTGCTAGTAACAAACATGACTGGATTGTGAGTGTCTATACTCCATATATATATATATATATATATATATATATATATATATATTTATAATATATTCCAATCCACACATATGCTGTAATGATAATATTGTCATCCAAGATCAGTCCACCGCCTATGTGATGTATTGTTTCCACTTTAATGCCGAAAGGGAAGCGAGTATACCGAAAGATATAGATAGAAGATCACACAAAAGAAGTCTCCAAACCCTATTGGAAAGACTGTTTTTTGTATTTGTTTTCTAGTCTTCAAATATAAAAACTGTTTTTATATTTGTTTTTATTTTTTTCAGCAAAAAATTAAAAACAAAAAAGAGTTTGGATGAAAATTTGTATTGAAAAATAAAATGGTATTGGTGGGTGGCGGTGACCGGCGGCGGCAGGGGGCGGTGGTGGTGGGTGACTGGCGGTGGGCCCAGCGGCGACCGGAGGTGGTGGGGGCCGGCGGTGGCGACCGGTGGCGGGGGTGGTGGTGGTTGGTGGTACCCTAAATAGTGAAAAACTCAAAAAACAACTAAAAGTTGTATTTTGTATTTTCATCACTTTTACATACTATTCACATAAAACAGTTTTCTTGGAAAAAAAAAAAGTGAACAGTAAACGCGTTTGCCAAACGTGGTTTTTTTTTTAACTGGGTGAACAATAAAAAAACAAAAACTGTTTTTTCCGGACCCTAAATTTTTTGTCATAATATACACCTCTTATAAAATTTATGCTATTATTTTTTCCCTCTTTTTAGCATTAAATATGAATTGCTGTGTATCACAACTCAAATTATGTATGTATAATACATCTCATACTACTATTATTTGACAAAAATGCCGGGAAAAAAATTATAAATCAAATTCTGAAAAATGCCTTAAATTTCAATGGATTGAATTATATAAATACCAAAACAAAGTATGCGCAAATGTAGTTTTAGTGAAGATTTGAATTTTGGCAAATATAACGATCACATTTCGCGATTAAAGGATCTTTCAAAATAATCAGATTCGAATGTTTAACTGATTCGCTAACAGAAAAGAATTTCAAAATAATAATCCATGGACACCTAAATTTACATAAAAATTGTCTTCTCAAGTATGCACATTTCATTTTATTTTTTTTCTGTTTTTTCCTGAAAGCAGCTATTTATAAAAGAGAACTAAAAAAAGTACACGAGAGAGTGAAGCAAACTAAGGAAATGAGAAAATACATTCCCAATACAAAGCAAAGGTAAAGAAAAGGGACCAAGAACAAACACATGGCCCTATACTGGTACATCAAATTATGTAAAATTAACCTACCACTCCAAGCACTAACACAAGAAAAAAATGAGCTGCAAGTTTTGAAGTTGAAAGACCGACAAGTGCGCCTCCCGAAATACAGTTGCAAATAACCACCACGAAAATTTCAGATTTCTGCGACTTCATGCGCATTTCTTAGAACGATCCCAAGCTAGCTTTTTCATAAATTTTCTTTTCTCCAGGTATATGCGATTACAGATGCTAGGGTGGTTGAAGTTTTCGGTGTGGAGATTCTGGTAAAATGATATCGGAAGTAATGAAATAAGGAAAACAGCAGCTATTATTTGAGCTATATATTGTCACCAAATGACACACTTAAATTACAGTTAAACTTGAATTGGTAATCCTGAGTCCCAAAATGGTTTTGAGGACTTAATTTGTATCAGATTGTCGATCCCACCTCCCACTACTTGTAACTGCTGCTACAGGTCTAATGGTTCAAATGCTCCCCACAAACTTTGATCATCAGACTGTGGATCTCTTAAAATGCCTCCAAGCTTTGGTTTTGCAGGTTGATTTCTCCCAAGTGGGAAGTTCCAGAATGAATCAGAATTCTCAAAAAATATGTAAAATGCAACAGCGGACGCCAAAAATAATCCTAAAAGTATTATATAAATTTGCCACTCTGCATATAAAAAAACAGTATCAAACTTAGCAATTGCACACACACACACACAGGGAGAGAAAGAGAGAGGGAGAGAGACCTTTCCAATCTGCCGGAACATTCAGCTTAGTCACCATAGCTCCCCAATGAATGGAACTAGTAAGCACAACTCTGCAAAAGTACACCCACCCACAAATAGTTGAATCCAAATGTCAGATGAAGAGAATCTAAACAAAACCAATCCTGATTCTAGTTTCAGTTTAGAATTGATGTTACAATCTAAACCCAGAAAAATGCATCTCAAATTGTATTATAGGAGAAACCAAACCATATCATGCCCTAACAGTATATAATGCAAAAATTATTTTTTTCTTTTTCCTTGGTTAAAATTGCGGCAAATATATTTATTTGGTTAAAGTGTCTATATCTAATCGAAAGTAAAATCAAGGACTACATTGATATTAGGAATTAATCAACCTAATATGATGCATCAATAAAAATAATAATTGAAAAAGATAATAACAATAATTTGTTGTCAATACTTAACAATAAATTGTCATCGAGTTCCCCCTTACCTTTCACTGGGACAAAACTCTAGAGATGCAACACCCGAACCTAAGTGAAGCCTTTTACTCCAGTGGCAGACCTCCATTTTTTTGACATCAACTACACATATATCCCCATCTTTGCTTCCCCTAACAATGAGAAAATAATTGCATAATGATCAAACAAAAATATAAACTCATACTATCTCACATCAGCCTACTGTAAAATCTGAGTTAGATAACATTATATCAGATATTTGCAAATACACTTGACCAAAAGACTATCTATTGGGCTCCATCTTAATTTTTTTTTAAAATTCAGCATCATCAACACGCCTTCCTGCTCATATAAACACTCTATTTAAATCTGGAAATACGATTGAGTCCTTGGGTTTCCGAAATAGTGTAATACCATTAGAAAACCAAATGCAAGGAAATTGTCATTGGTTAGTGCAGTCAAGTTTGTCCAATTAAACAATAAGCTCTACAAGATAGTCCTATGGAAAAGAAAAGGAGCAAGACAGCATGTAGGAGCTAAACAATTGAAATTACTCATTAATCCATTCTCTATTCTCCCGTGTTAGTTTCAAAATCCATCCCCGTGGTATTTATTAAAAAAATTTCTTACAGTTGGGCACACAAAAGCTTTTTAAATTGTAAAACAAATTTAGGAAAGAAAACAAAAAAATAAGAGGAGAAACATCTGCAAATTCTATAACTACATGCTTATGTAAAAGTTCATAAAAACATAAACAGCTACAATTATGTCTACTCCATCTTTGACATTTACTCTGAATTTTTATTGGCTCAAAATAAATAAAAGTGAACTGCACATATATGCGTATAACTACAGACTTCACTACCCAATGTTCAACAATATGGAAGAGAAAGATACAAATATCTACTCAGAGTCTCTTAACATGTTCATCACCTCATAGCCACCGAATACTCCATTGATTCAGCTGCTAGAACATAAAACTCGTTTTAACAAGGAACCTTTTCTCTTTCTGGTGGTTAGGAGCAAAATTATGTTTCTAGTACTTATTTGTAATACGAGTATCAGAGGTTAAATTGTGTTGTGCGCTCAAGTTCAAAAGATTTAATGATTTGTAGTTTTAGACTATGAATCACAAAATTACAAGCCATGTCAAAAATCCGTAAAGATACACCATCATTACTTTCCATTTTGTTCTATCGGTCGAAACACATGTCTACTTAATTTACAGAGGTGTAAAAGAAAATCTAGCACTTACTGGGCAAGATATTTCCCATCCAAACTGACGGACATTATGGAAGCTGGCTTTCTAAGTAGAGTCTTATGCCCAATATTATTCCATGTACTTATATCCCACACAGCAGTGACTGATTTCTTACCTGTTTCATAAAATGGCCATGGTTATAAGGAACTAAATCAAGAGATAATAAATCAATGGGTCTTGTATTCATGTACCAACAAACAAATATACCCTTTTGTACAGTGCAAAATAAGAAGGGTTTTGTGCCATCTTTAGAAAACCGACACAGTTCAATCTTTTCATCCTGCCAAAAGAAGGAAAGAAAAGAGCATGATATCAGGTAAGAAATTTTTTTTGTAACAGCGCTCTACTTATATTAGATAAAACTAAACCTATACCGCATTGCGAGACAAAGAAGTCAACGGAACACCGTCGTTTGTCTTCCATATTCTAGCAGAACCATCAGTAGATGTCGAAGCTAAGAACTCGGAGTCGAGGCTGAAAGCATACCAAAAATAGATGCCATGTATTTATTTAGTATCAACTCATTTAATATTTCCAATTTAGCAAAGGCAAATAAAAATAAAATAAAACAAAATTAAATTAAAAAAAATACAAGTTATCCCAACCAATAAAATATTATCAAGACACTGAATTTTCAATCACCACCAAATTTTGGTTGTATATACTGATCAAAGGCATTTTGTTGTATTCCATCCCTAATCTTGCATGCCAAAACATGATTTGATATCCTAACAACTCTTACCCTCTTTGAACTAATAGTGAAGAACTAGTGATTCATGGGGTCTTTATTTGTTGCTTTGTAGCATGGTGGGTGTAGTCTTTTTATCATCCTGAGTGCTTACAAGTTACAACTTCCACTATGCAATTCCCTCTGATTCGAAATCACATTCTTTTCTTTTCGAAAAATAATACGTGTGTGCGAGTATTAAAATCATCCTTCTCCTTTGGATCATTTGGGGGTATCAGTTTAGTGAAATTTACTCAACCCCAATAGAAGTTCAACTCCCTCATTTTTTCATTCAGCAGTGTAATGCCATTATTTAAAGTTGTCTACAGCAAATTAATGCTCTGCCAAGAATATCAGAAGGACCATCATCAATTGTGGCACAAACCAGCAAAGAGTTCTTAAACCCCTTACAGGAAAATATTGAAAGTCTGCTAAACAAATTCATTTAAATTAATGTAGTCCATTTGTTCTTTATTATGGGCTTTTCCATATATTTCAAGAAACCCAAATCATTCTTAAGATTGATCTGCCACCACATCTCTGTTGCTTTCTCTATTCCCAACTACCAGGACTTCCTTTTTGAAAAGTTGAAAAAAGAAAGAATTCAAATGGATTTGTGGTTTCTATTGATATGTCTCCTATTCGCATTCTTTTGTCTTTCACATTGCCACTAACCAGTACACCTTCACTTGCTTGACTCATAATGCTGCAATACTTGAATAATTTGCTATTATTCAATCAATAATAATATTCATGAAAACATCATGATTTCAAGGTCATCGCAGTTGCCTGCGTGCTTGAAAAGTTGACCACTGATCCAGTTCCTTTTTAAAAAGCAAAAAGAGATAAAGTTTAATAGCATTTCCAACAAGGCATTGAATAGGAAAATAATTCATTGGTTTACTCCTCTTCTTCAATGTATTGCATGTCTGTAGAGAATTATGACCTAAGCCTCCTATTCAGACCCAACACTGTTATTTAATCTTCGTATGTGTTGCCGTCAGAGCTGAAGTCATAAATAAAAAAGGCACTTGCACTTCCAGATCAACTCCAGAGGAACGAATAAACAACTAACAAAGTCCTAATTATAGAGGCACGTGAATTTACCACTTCAATCAAGCTGTCAAGGGAGAATTAAGTTGAAAATTCAGCCAATAAGTTTAGAGGAATTGACTTCCTAATTGACAATCGGAGTTCCTGATAACTTGGAAGCCAATATGACCCGGGAGATTTACTCGTGAACAGGGTACCAATGCCCCACCATCCTCAAAAGATACTGCCAAAAATAAATCATGTACCAACTTCCTTTAATCATATTCAGAAGAACCTATGAAGCCCTAAGGGACGATTTCAGGTGACATTTAATTGTTTTCTAGACACCACCTTAGGTGCGGACTAAGTGAGGGGTAGAGAAACATGTGGTGGTAACCTTAAATAGACAGTTCATTTACAGAATAAGTTTTTACTGTGCGACAGCATGGATCTGTCTGTCATCGTAAGTAAAAAAACAGATTACAATGTACAAAGAAAGTAGGGGAATGTAACCTTTAGAGAATATATACGAAAAACCAAGTGAGAAAAAAGCAGACTTGCATATAAGAGAGCTGGAATTATTGTTACTCCATGCATATTAAGTACTTAAAATTTTTGCATGCATATTCAAGTATAGCCATAAACAGACATATTGGTTTGCATACATAAAGATATATGATAAGCAGCAAACAAATTCCTACCTAAAATCCATGTCGTGGAAGGACTTGTGAGCTCTTGGTTCATCTAAGATGATGCTCATTCTTGGCCACTCAAAGATCCTCAGATGACCATCCTATTAACTAATCAAAGTCAGAATATACGTCCAATATATGAACAATCACCTGTTTTTGCATTTTGGGTGGAACGAGAAGGCATATAATAATTGTTTATCAGATTGAGGATTATTGCTTACCACACCACCAGTAGCAAACTTAGATCCATCAACACTAAAAGCTATGCATTTCTGTGGGCCAACACCTTGAAGTGGCAGCAATTCTTTATCGAACAATTTAATATTTGTTTCTCGTCCCATTTTAATATTTCCTTCTCGACCATACAACTCAAACAATCTGCACATAAAAGAAAATTCTCATCCCATGTCTAAACCAACTAACAAAAGTAGATACAATAATGTTCCAATAAAACCAAAAAAAAAACAGATGGCTAAATTCAAGGTCTACACTTTCATCTGATAAAAAGAACCAAACAATAGACATAATTCACATAACAATGAAACCTATTAACATTAGTCACTTGACATATGCACCTTGGATGTGTCCAGTATGTTATAGCTGGAGTCTTACTCGCGGGGGAACTGGTTGAATTGGGGAAAGCTGCAGGTAACTTTGCAGATCAATCTACTATAGAACCTAGTATTCATGTTAAATTATTCAATTAACATGAAAAACTTTTCATAATGGCCAGGAATTTCCCGCTAACATGTACAAGCCCCTTCTAATGAGAAAATAAAAGGCACGAGCTCCTTATTGTAGATAAATAGTGTTCAATGAGGATATGATACATCAAATACATGGTCCTTGAACATCGAGATTCATATTTCAAAATAGTCGCGTGACGAAAGATGACTTTGAAAATTATAGAAGTAGGTGTTATTGCTATGCTCAGGCCCAAGTGTCATATTCAAGTCCACTTACCTAAAATGAAAGCGACATATTCAAGTTCGATAGCAGAAATTTCATCCAAACAAAGCCAAAGCATAAGGATGTATGAAAGCTACCCCTCCCTCCCACCCCCAGAAATTAGCCAGATATTAGATGTCATGGCCTTGAAAGTAGAAATGTGCTCTTTTTGTTAACCATGCAATGTGCATGGTTAACAAACTACAATATGCGTGTTAAAAAACACCATGTCCAACATTCATGTGATCAATGCATGAGATATGTGCAAAAGCGGTCACACAAGTCAGTATCAAGAAAATAGGATCAACACTATACATACATTAGTTCAAAACTGTACATATACGATTAGGTCTAGGGGTGTGTTGGACGGTCGGATTGGACCGGATTAAGGATTTGTTTTAACAGAACCGCTATTAACTGTTTCAGATATTTTGGAATCAATCCAGACCGTTTGTCTAGCAGATCGAGACCAAACGTTCGGTTCAATTTCGGGTTCTAGTTCCCTTTTTTTCTCTATCGGTTCTTCAGTCTTCTATTTGAATTGTATGTAACTAAAAAATATGAAGTGTTTAAATTCTATAGTAGCATGCACAAAATTTAACTCCCTCAAGGGAGTTTGAATTTTACCCAAAATTTTATGATCAATTACTTACTAAAAATGTGTACACAATATATATATATATATAATGTTAATATAAAATAGATAATTATATAGATATGCGCAAATAGTTTATGATTCTTTTTACTTGTAGTTCCATATTCTTATTGCCTTTCCCCAAAACAGTGCTTTTGTTTAGTATTTAGTTCATGCTCACATGCTAATTAATAATCAAATTTAACTCATGAACATATCATATACTAATAAGTTACAAAACTAATAAAAAAAGTCCATACAGAGTAAATTCTGAATTGGCTCTCAATCATGGAAATAATTTCCATCGAACAACACTCTCAACATAACTTCAAAATGCTCAATCTAAAATCCTGAGTAGAACCGAAATTGAATCCAAGACACACACACACAGATACATACATATATATATATATATATATAGGTAGGTATGTATATATACAATTGGGAAAATAGAAGAGAGGGAAACTGACTTGCAGTCACCAGTGGTGGTTGAGCAAACGATGTCGTCTCCGCTGGGGTGCACCGCAAGGCTCACAGGTTCACCTTCTTCAAAGACGTAAGTGGCCTACATACATATAACATATACAAATTTAACAACTTACAATACACATGTATAGTTATGTATGTACATCTATATGTATAGGTACATATATATATAGAGAGAGAGACCAGTGGAGAGGAGGAAAGAGAAGTGGTGTTGGGATCGAAGGAGAAGATCTGGAGCAGAGAGGGGTGTTGGGCGCGCCTCGACCTTCCCACCACCACCAGATGCGCGTTTTCGGGCCGTCGGATCCACGTGGCGCACGTGACGTTACCCTGCTGCTCCGACGCACCACCGCTCTCCTCCATTTCTAGGGAGAGAAAGTGAATTCGAGTTTTTAGAGAGAGAAAGTGACTTCGAAAATTGTAATTGATAATGATGTTTCCGTTGTTTGGGGGTTGAGAAACTGAATGAGAAAATAGAAGGGAAAAGAGGGAGAAATGTAGAGGAGGGAATGTGGTGGGTCCCACTGAAAGGCGCGGCCACTACAATGAGGGATGAAGATAGTCAACGCGTCTTGTTGGGTACGGCCGCAGGAGATCAATGGAGGATATTCGTTGCTGATTCCGCGGGAAGGGATCGCACGGCGTTATTTTCAGCGTGATGCATTTGTTGGCTACAGATATATATAATATATTGAATTAAATGCAGGGATAAAAGTACAAAAGAATATTCTGAAATTTATTTATTAACACCTTAGCTAAATTAAAGACATTTAGGCCATGTTTGGTAACCAATTTTTGCTGATTTTGTCTTGGTTTGTTTTTATTTTCAGAGACTAAACTTGTTTGGTGGGTTTTGTTTTTAAATTCAAAACCAAAACCACTTAAAACTTTGGTTTTGGATTTGGTTCAAAATGAAATAAAACCAAGATAAAAAAAAAATTGATCTTTCTTGGTCTTAGTCCATAATTTTTGACTTTTTTTTTTCTCTCTCTCCTATATATATATATATATATATATAATTCATGTACTAAAATTAAAAAATAATATATATTAATAATATATAGAATAATATATATTATTATTTTATAATAATATATATAAAATAATTTTATTAAATATATATATATAATATATAATATATTATAAATATATATTTAATAATATATAAAGTTATATACATAAAATATTATATAAACTAATATATATAAAGTTTTTGTTTTCTCGGACCAGACCAGAAAACCAGACCGCTTACCAAACAGAGTTTTAGATTCAAGACAAGACCAGACTAGACTGGACCATGCCAGACAAAACAAAACTAGACCAGATAGACAAGACAAAACAAAACCAAACAAAATCACTTTCCAAACGGGCTAATTCTGTAAGTTATTACAGAATTTATCTGAATGATAGCAAATGGTTTGAAAGTCCAAATATATCAATATGGGAAAGTATTTATTGAATATGTTTGTATTAAAAAAATTAACAAAAAATTATTACAAATCAAAGTTATTTTACAAAATATACAATATATATATAAGGAAAAAAAATATGCATTCCTCACTATCAACATACTTAAAGTCTTAATTTAAAAGACCTATTGTGATAAGGATAAAATTTAGGCTTCATTTTTTTAACATGCATACATATATAAGGAAAATAAAATGTAAGATACGTGTCTAGACAAGATTAGGCAACCTATGAACCATTGCCGGATGAATTTTTATAATTAATTTATTTTTAATTAAATAACCTAAATTGAGCATCCAAAACTGCTTTAAACGAAATGGAACGAAGTTGATATGTAAGGATTAAAATCATTTTGTCATCCCTAAAACATGCTCCATGGCTTTAGAATCTGTAAATGCAGAAAAGTTATACAATAGATATTTGGTTAAAACTTTGGCCCCTTTCTCATTAATCAAAGTCCTCTATTTATACAAGTTTGTGATAAATGGGTCAAGCCCATGTACCCAGATTTATCAACCCCTTAAATCAAGGGATTTGATAAACCCTAACCTTATTTGGACTCTTCATACTATAATTGGATTACTTTTTGCCTTGTGGACCACACTTTAGCTTCTAGAAATTTCCATGGGCCCATTGTTGTTTTTTCGGCATGTTTGTCTTCAGCCCATCCGCCTTCCGGCCCATCGGTCCCTGGCCCATCCGTCGTTGGCCCATCAGTCCAGTGGCCCATCTATAATTGGGCCAAATATTTCAACCATTACACAAGCCCCTGAGGTTATGGGCTTGACATTCTTTCTAAAGCCCATGACCTAATAAATGTAAATACCTATGTATATATACACTAATAGTTTTTATGGGAAATGAAGATGATGAGTTGTCATGTCATTATTGTCTACTTAATGATATGCCAAAACGTGAGGCCATTTCTCCCTTAAATCTCACACCATGACGGCTTTGGCGTGCCTTTCGGACTTGGTGCAGCCTTTTTGGCTTCCTTCTATAAAAACCCCCTTATTCTTCACTTCTCATCACATTTCATACTTTGTAACTCTATATTATTGTCTCTGCCTTCTTTAGTTCTTCATTACTGGGATTCGTTTCTTTATCATTGCTGCCGTTCATTCCGTTGCTCGTCTCAGATACCATAGGAACCTGCTGTTACTCAGAGTTTTTGTAACTCTTCCTTCGCTAACTAAGTAAGTCGATCGGTTTTCTTCCTTTCTTCTTTCTTTAATTTATCACCTTTACCTCCTTCTGTCTCTTTTACATTTCTTAACGTTATGTCCGATAGTGACGATACCCGGTCGGTAGAGGAAGTAGTTTTACCTTCTGCCTCAGGTACCGATTCTACTAGTAGTGACACTCCCCAGCCTGTTTCTAAAGGAACCAGAAAGACCACTCTCAAAAGTACTAACCTTCCGGGTTCCTCAGCGATCGGTCCTGCGAAATCCAAACCTTCTGAACCATTCGTAGTGGCCCCACTTAAGAGGACCCGACCTGAAGTGGACGTCAAACACCTTCGGGCTGAGACCCATGTTCCCCAGGACGTTGATGTGTCCCCCTATCTTGGTTACCTAGACTTTACCCAGAGCCAGGGCCTAGCCCCCGGTAGCATTCTGCTATCGGCATCTCATCTGAGGGTTCTAAGGTTTCCTCTTCATCCTTTTTTTCACTATGTATTTTTCATGCTAGGGTTGCACCCTCTTCAATTGAACCCGAACAGTATTAGGATCATATCCATGCTTCTGTTGTACAATAGGGATATGGATCTGAACTTAGGCCTAGCCGACCTCCTCCTTTGTTATTTTTTCCAAAATGCCAGAGTGAGTAGAGGTAGATACAACCTTTTCCCCTTTCACGGCCGCAGCATCTGTACCGATACTGAAAAATCGGACAAGGGATGGAAGGAACGAATGGTAGTAGTGAGTGGCAATTGGTCGTACCCTTTTTCTCGTATTTTCCCGATCCCCAATAAGTTCGGTCCCATTCGCCTGCCTATCTACCGCCCCCTTCATAAGGCTTCTTGCCTCTGTGACCATTGTGACCTTGACGGGTTGAGATTTGATGATATTATGTCGTTGTTTCACCACACCCCGATCAACAAGAATTTATACCTACTAATACTTTACTTAAAATAGTATAGCAATAAGTAGGGTCGAACCACTCTCAACTTGGAACTCGTTTTGAGACAAGGATCCAAAACTTTACTTTTCGAGATAAAAAGAAAATTACTTAAAACAACTCTTGAATTTTTTAATAGTAAACTAAAATAACTAGATAAAATTATCAAATGGTGGAAAAAATCTCAAGGGAAAAGAATCCACCACCCGGGTCTATACAAATAATATTATATATTTCTATTGCAAATTCTCCTCCAACCTATTAAACATAAACATAGATATTGGTAGGCATTCCCCGTATTTCCATTAATTGGTAATCACGAAGAATCCTCCCTCTAATGTTTTGGTTTAAATAAAATGTAAATAGTAGTAGGCATTCCCCGTATTTCCATTAATTGGTAATCACGGAAAATCCTCCTTCTATTTTTTAGTGTCCAACCTCTATTGTAAGGTTTTTGTTCATTGAGATTCATAAAATGAATACTCTCTGGACGAGAATTAAACAATACGAAATAAAATAAAAATTATTTATATCTTACCCATGGTGGCTTCATCACCCCCTTGAGAAGAGTTTTAAGCTAGCATGTTGATAAAAAAATGAAACAAGATAATAGAATAAAATTTCATTGATAGAGCAAAAATTACACAAAATATGAAAATGGTACAGAAATATTCTAAGCTCTCCTTTCCTCAACTCCTCTCCCTCCACTCTGATATGTAGATGTATATATATGCGATTGGTTCTGCAACTTGATCCATCTGTATTGCATTTTATTTCCTGAGATAAGCTTGGCACGCATATTGAGGCAGCTACAAAATTGATTACACCATTTATTCCAACCAACCTTTCTCACCAACCCTCTCTCTCTCTCTCTCTCATATTTAATATTCCTCCCACCAACTCACCAACTCTCTCATAAATATATATATTTTTTCTTTCTTTTACACACATACACACGTACACTTACACACACATATATATATATGCATTTATTACATTATCCCCCTCCAATTATTTCTTTTTCTTCATTTTCATCCTTCTTGCTTTCTTTTTCTTTTCTTTTGCAAATCAACCCCTGCATGAAATAAAAATATATACATATGAGGACATTATGTTAGGTAAATTACTCTATTTTGTGCACTTATCAAATTACCCCCAAACAAGCTTTTGCTAGTCCTCTAGCAATTAAGGAAAAAAAAAATAGATAAGTTCACAAAAATGATA
This sequence comes from Cornus suecica, assembly GCA_963922005.1. NCBI lineage: Eukaryota > Viridiplantae > Streptophyta > Magnoliopsida > Cornales > Cornaceae > Cornus > Cornus suecica. The sequence goes on from OY998244.1 coordinate 4,174,631, forward strand.
TATTATTGAAGTTTAACTAAAGATGTGCCACTTTCGTAGGCTGCATTCGATTGCATTTACCGTATGCAATAAGGCATTAAACCCCTAGGTTACCCTAGTGGACGAGCAATAGCCTCGTGAGGGTTTACAGTGAAGATACCCACAAACTTCTTTAGTCTTCATTTTCACGCATTTATGCATTCACACACTCATTAATTAAGCCATGATACAACATATAAGATAATATGAATGCAAATACTCCCACTCACTACCGAACAATAACTATCTCAAGTTAATGATATGAACGGTTCCCACTAAAGTAAATAACTTCGTTACTCTCTACTCCCAATCTAGACAACCTTCCGTGTTTTTGTGAACATTCTACTATGGTATGTCAATTTCTCTTCTTCTACTTCATTGATCAAACTTTGCCATTTTTTCATAAAAATTCATTCTTTCCATCATTCCACTTTTATCCATTCTTTATCTTTCTAAACTCCGGACTTTCCAGCGAGGATTTTTAGTCCCGACCAACTGGGCCCGAGCTTCTTCCATAGGATTTATGCTCATTAGTTTTCTCCCCTTTTTACGCGAGCAGTGATATTGGTGATACCAAGGCCCGGTTACTCAGATCGAAGAACTACTTTTTGCATTTCTTTCAAAATAAATTTTTAAATTTCTCCATTCTATCTCCCCTTTTATAGCGGCAAAGCTATTTTTTCAACTACATAGTCAAAGATCAACTGTTTTTCCCATAGTGAATGTGTGCATGTGCTTATAGGTCAAAGTTGTCCTTTTCGGTTTCAATTTCACTAATTCATTTACCTATGTAAAACCACATCACTTCACTAACTCAATCTAATCATTACTCTCATGAGCGGGAATATCGCATCACATACTACTGATACATCATAAACACAAACTTAATCAACTTATAATGCAAAACACTTATGCATAAAAACAAAGAATTTTTTTTTTTTTTTTTTTTTTTTTTTTTGAAACTCTATTTTGATTAAATAGATATCCACCCCCAAACAAAAATAACACTGTCCCTAGTGTTTAAAAATATATCTAAGAGACAAATTGGAACAAATTACCGCAATTGAGGTGGAGGTTATGGAGTAGAGTCCCTGCAAAGATTCTTGGCAAAAGAAAAGTCAAGTGATTGGAAATATTATGACAGACTTTACCCCCAAACAAAATCGAAACATACTGAAATAGAGTGAGAAATAAATTTTGTAGAAATATTTACACAACAAACTGGGCTGCCTCCCAGTAGCGCTAAGTTTAACGTCATCAGCCAGACGTAAGGGAGGTGCTACCCCTAAATGGATCAGTCCGAATAAATCGGATCAATGAGGAGAATTTCCTCAGTTTCAGAAGCTTCAAGTTCTAGGAAAGGCTTGAGGCGATGAGCATTGACTTTAAACAACTGTCCAGTCTTAGGGTCTTGTAACTCAATGGCACCATGACTAGAAATGTGATGGACATAATACGGGCCTGACCAACGTGACTTTAACTTCCCAGGAAACAATTGAAGACGGGAGTTATACAAAAGAACCTTTTGTCCTATGAAAAACTCCTTTTTTAGAATGTGTTTGTCATGTTCCATTTTAGTCTTAGCTTTATAAAGTCTTGAACTCTCATAGGCATCATTTCTAATTTCTTCTAACTCATCAAGTTGAAGGGTCCTACGTTGACCGGCTTTATCATAGTCAAAGTTCATGGCCTTGATAGCCCAATAAGCACGGTGTTCGAGTTCAACAGGCAAGTGACAGGCTTTGCCATAGACCAATCGATATGGGGACATTCCTATAGGGGTCTTGTAAGCAGTTCGGTATGCCCATAACGCATCCTGGAGTCGAAGACTCCAGTCCTTCCTTGTGGGGTTAACAGTTTTCTCTAAAATCTGCTTAATCTCCCTATTGGATACCTCAGCTTGACCATTGGTTTGAGGGTGATATGAGAGGGCCACTTTATGGTTGATTCCATATTTGGACAACAGGTTGCCAAAGACTTTATTGCAAAAATGTGAACCATTGTCACTGATTATGGCTCGAGGTGTTCCAAATCGAGGCAAAATCTGGTCTTTGAAAAATTGCACGACAACTCTATGGTCAGCTGTTTTGGTGGCTAAAGCGTCTACCCATTTGGACACATAATCAACTGCTAGAAGGATGTAGAGATTTCCAAACGAGGGTGGAAATGGTCCCATGAAATCAATACCCCAGACGTCAAAAATTTCAACGACGAGAATTGATTGTTGAGGCCATTCATTTCTTTTGGTTATCTTACCGAGCAATTGACATCGATGACAAGCTAGACAGTATGTGTGTGTGTCTTTGAAAAGGGTTGGCCAATAGAATCCTGACTGCAAGATTTTTGCAGCAGTTCGTTTGGAACTGAAATGGCCACCACAGGCCTGGTCATGACAGAAGGAAATGACAGACTCTTGGTCTACCTCAGGAACACACCTACGAATGATCTGATCTGGACAATATTTAAACAAGTAGGGGTCATCCCAAAAATATTCCTTAGCCTTGGCCAAAAACTTATCTTTCTCTTGCTTGGACCAGTTGGAAGGAATTTGACCAATCACAATATAATTGACAATATCAGCATACCATGGTGCATGAGATATCTCAAATAATTGTTCATCAGGAAAATAATCAGAGATTGGAATGGAGTCACTAGTGGATTCAATAACTAGACGGGACAAATGATCAGCGACTACATTCTCAGAACCTTTCTTATCTCGAATCTCAAGGTCAAACTCTTGAAGGAGTAAGATCCAGCGTATCAACCGAGGTTTTGCATCAGATTTGGACAAAAGATGTCTTAACGCTGCATGATCTGTATAGATGATGACCTTAGATCCAATCAAATAAGATCGAAACTTCTCAAAGGAGAACACGACGGCTAGCAACTCTTTCTCAGTGGTTGAGTAGTTGATTTGGGCATCATTTAAGGTTTTGCTAGCATAGTATATGACATGTCGTGCTCTATCCACTTTCTGGCCTAAAACAGCACCTACTGCATAATCAGACGCATCACACATAATTTCAAAAGGTAAGGTCCAATCAGGTGAGCGAATGATAGGTGCAGTAGTGAGTGTGGACTTTAAGTGCTCAAAGGCGGACTTACATGCATCAGTAAACTCAAATTGGGCATCTTTAGCGAGAAGATGGGTCAAAGGTCAAATGAGCTAAATTTTTTTTTTTTTTTTTTTTTTTTTTTTTTTTTTTTTTTGTTTGTTTCACAAAATAACAGAAAATCACCAAAATAGAGAGAAAAAAAAAAATAAGAAAGGGAAGGATAGAAAGGTCGGGTGGGTTCCCGAAAAATTAGAGTTGAGGATCTTTAATTTCGAATTCTTAGTGTTGAAGCGGCAACGACGCCATTTGACGGGTTGAGATTTGATGATATTGTGTCGTTGTTTCACCACACCCCGATCAACAAGAATTTATACCTACTAATACTTTACTTAAAATAGTATAGCAATAAGTAGGGTCGAACCACTCTCAACTTGGAACTCGTTTTGAGACAAGGATCCAAAACTTTACTTTTCGAGATAAAAAGAAAATTACTTAAAACAACTCTTGAATTTTTTAATAGTAAACTAAAATAACTAGATAAAATTATCAAATGGTGGAAAAAATCTCAAGGGAAAAGAATCCACCACCCGGGTCTATACAAATAATATTATATATTTCTATTGCAAATTCTCCTCCAACCTATTAAACATAAACATAGATATTGGTAGGCATTCCCCGTATTTCCATTAATTGGTAATCACGAAGAATCCTCCCTCTAATGTTTTGGTTTAAATAAAATGTAAATAGTAGTAGGCATTCCCCGTATTTCCATTAATTGGTAATCACGGAAAATCCTCCTTCTATTTTTTAGTGTCCAACCTCTATTGTAAGGTTTTTGTTCATTGAGATTCATAAAATGAATACTCTCTGGACGAGAATTAAACAATACGAAATAAAATAAAAATTATTTATATCTTACCCATGGTGGCTTCATCACCCCCTTGAGAAGAGTTTTAAGCTAGCATGTTGATAAAAAAATGAAACAAGATAATAGAATAAAATTTCATTGATAGAGCAAAAATTACACAAAATATGAAAATGGTACAGAAATATTCTAAGCTCTCCTTTCCTCAACTCCTCTCCCTCCACTCTGATATGTAGATGTATATATATGCGATTGGTTCTGCAACTTGATCCATCTGTATTGCATTTTATTTCCTGAGATAAGCTTGGCACGCATATTGAGGCAGCTACAAAATTGATTACACCATTTATTCCAACCAACCTTTCTCACCAACCCTCTCTCTCTCTCTCTCATATTTAATATTCCTCCCACCAACTCACCAACTCTCTCATAAATATATATATTTTTTCTTTCTTTTACACACATACACACGTACACTTACACACACATATATATATATGCATTTATTACATTATCCCCCTCCAATTATTTCTTTTTCTTCATTTTCATCCTTCTTGCTTTCTTTTTCTTTTCTTTTGCAAATCAACCCCTGCATGAAATAAAAATATATACATATGAGGACATTATGTTAGGTAAATTACTCTATTTTGTGCACTTATCAAATTACCCCCAAACAAGCTTTTGCTAGTCCTCTAGCAATTAAGGAAAAAAAAAATAGATAAGTTCACAAAAATGATATATTATTGAAGTTTAACTAAAGATGTGCCACTTTCGTAGGCTGCATTCGATTGCATTTACCGTATGCAATAAGGCATTAAACCCCTAGGTTACCCTAGTGGACGAGCAATAGCCTCGTGAGGGTTTACAGTGAAGATACCCACAAACTTCTTTAGTCTTCATTTTCACGCATTTATGCATTCACACACTCATTAATTAAGCCATGATACAACATATAAGATAATATGAATGCAAATACTCCCACTCACTACCGAACAATAACTATCTCAAGTTAATGATATGAACGGTTCCCACTAAAGTAAATAACTTCGTTACTCTCTACTCCCAATCTAGACAACCTTCCGTGTTTTTGTGAACATTCTACTATGGTATGTCAATTTCTCTTCTTCTACTTCATTGATCAAACTTTGCCATTTTTTCATAAAAATTCATTCTTTCCATCATTCCACTTTTATCCATTCTTTATCTTTCTAAACTCCGGACTTTCCAGCGAGGATTTTTAGTCCCGACCAACTGGGCCCGAGCTTCTTCCATAGGATTTATGCTCATTAGTTTTCTCCCCTTTTTACGCGAGCAGTGATATTGGTGATACCAAGGCCCGGTTACTCAGATCGAAGAACTACTTTTTGCATTTCTTTCAAAATAAATTTTTAAATTTCTCCATTCTATCTCCCCTTTTATAGCGGCAAAGCTATTTTTTCAACTACATAGTCAAAGATCAACTGTTTTTCCCATAGTGAATGTGTGCATGTGCTTATAGGTCAAAGTTGTCCTTTTCGGTTTCAATTTCACTAATTCATTTACCTATGTAAAACCACATCACTTCACTAACTCAATCTAATCATTACTCTCATGAGCGGGAATATCGCATCACATACTACTGATACATCATAAACACAAACTTAATCAACTTATAATGCAAAACACTTATGCATAAAAACAAAGAATTTTTTTTTTTTTTTTTTTTTTTTTTTTTGAAACTCTATTTTGATTAAATAGATATCCACCCCCAAACAAAAATAACACTGTCCCTAGTGTTTAAAAATATATCTAAGAGACAAATTGGAACAAATTACCGCAATTGAGGTGGAGGTTATGGAGTAGAGTCCCTGCAAAGATTCTTGGCAAAAGAAAAGTCAAGTGATTGGAAATATTATGACAGACTTTACCCCCAAACAAAATCGAAACATACTGAAATAGAGTGAGAAATAAATTTTGTAGAAATATTTACACAACAAACTGGGCTGCCTCCCAGTAGCGCTAAGTTTAACGTCATCAGCCAGACGTAAGGGAGGTGCTACCCCTAAATGGATCAGTCCGAATAAATCGGATCAATGAGGAGAATTTCCTCAGTTTCAGAAGCTTCAAGTTCTAGGAAAGGCTTGAGGCGATGAGCATTGACTTTAAACAACTGTCCAGTCTTAGGGTCTTGTAACTCAATGGCACCATGACTAGAAATGTGATGGACATAATACGGGCCTGACCAACGTGACTTTAACTTCCCAGGAAACAATTGAAGACGGGAGTTATACAAAAGAACCTTTTGTCCTATGAAAAACTCCTTTTTTAGAATGTGTTTGTCATGTTCCATTTTAGTCTTAGCTTTATAAAGTCTTGAACTCTCATAGGCATCATTTCTAATTTCTTCTAACTCATCAAGTTGAAGGGTCCTACGTTGACCGGCTTTATCATAGTCAAAGTTCATGGCCTTGATAGCCCAATAAGCACGGTGTTCGAGTTCAACAGGCAAGTGACAGGCTTTGCCATAGACCAATCGATATGGGGACATTCCTATAGGGGTCTTGTAAGCAGTTCGGTATGCCCATAACGCATCCTGGAGTCGAAGACTCCAGTCCTTCCTTGTGGGGTTAACAGTTTTCTCTAAAATCTGCTTAATCTCCCTATTGGATACCTCAGCTTGACCATTGGTTTGAGGGTGATATGAGAGGGCCACTTTATGGTTGATTCCATATTTGGACAACAGGTTGCCAAAGACTTTATTGCAAAAATGTGAACCATTGTCACTGATTATGGCTCGAGGTGTTCCAAATCGAGGCAAAATCTGGTCTTTGAAAAATTGCACGACAACTCTATGGTCAGCTGTTTTGGTGGCTAAAGCGTCTACCCATTTGGACACATAATCAACTGCTAGAAGGATGTAGAGATTTCCAAACGAGGGTGGAAATGGTCCCATGAAATCAATACCCCAGACGTCAAAAATTTCAACGACGAGAATTGATTGTTGAGGCCATTCATTTCTTTTGGTTATCTTACCGAGCAATTGACATCGATGACAAGCTAGACAGTATGTGTGTGTGTCTTTGAAAAGGGTTGGCCAATAGAATCCTGACTGCAAGATTTTTGCAGCAGTTCGTTTGGAACTGAAATGGCCACCACAGGCCTGGTCATGACAGAAGGAAATAACAGACTCTTGGTCTACCTCAGGAACACACCTACGAATGATCTGATCTGGACAATATTTAAACAAGTAGGGGTCATCCCAAAAATATTCCTTAGCCTTGGCCAAAAACATATCTTTCTCTTGCTTGGACCAGTTGGAAGGAATTTGACCAATCACAATATAATTGACAATATCAGCATACCATGGTGCATGAGATATCTCAAATAATTGTTCATCAGGAAAATAATCAGAGATTGGAATGGAGTCACTAGTGGATTCAATAACTAGACGGGACAAATGATCAGCGACTACATTCTCAGAACCTTTCTTATCTCGAATCTCAAGGTCAAACTCTTGAAGGAGTAAGATCCAGCGTATCAACCGAGGTTTTGCATCAGATTTGGACAAAAGATGTCTTAACGCTGCATGATCTGTATAGATGATGACCTTAGATCCAATCAAATAAGATCGAAACTTCTCAAAGGAGAACACGACGGCTAGCAACTCTTTCTCAGTGGTTGAGTAGTTGATTTGGGCATCATTTAAGGTTTTGCTAGCATAGTATATGACATGTCGTGCTCTATCCACTTTCTGGCCTAAAACAGCACCTACTGCATAATCAGACGCATCACACATAATTTCAAAAGGTAAGGTCCAATCAGGTGAGCGAATGATAGGTGCAGTAGTGAGTGTGGACTTTAAGTGCTCAAAGGCGGACTTACATGCATCAGTAAACTCAAATTGGGCATCTTTAGCGAGAAGATGGGTCAAAGGTCAAATGAGCTAAATTTTTTTTTTTTTTTTTTTTTTTTTTTTTTTTGTTTGTTTCACAAAATAACAAAAAATCACCAAAATAGAGAGAAAAAAAAAAATAAGAAAGGGAAGGATAGAAAGGTCGGGTGGGTTCCCGAAAAATTAGAGTTGAGGATCTTTAATTTCGAATTCTTAGTGTTGAAGCGGCAACGACGCCATTTGACGGGTTGAGATTTGATGATATTGTGTCGTTGTTTCACCACACCTCGATCAACAAGAATTTATACCTACTAATACTTTACTTAAAATAGTATAGCAATAAGTAGGGTCGAACCACTCTCAACTTGGAACTCGTTTTGAGACAAGGATCCAAAACTTTACTTTTCGAGATAAAAAGAAAATTACTTAAAACAACTCTTGAATTTTTTAATAGTAAACTAAAATAACTAGATAAAATTATCAAATGGTGGAAAAAATCTCAAGGGAAAAGAATCCACCACCCGGGTCTATACAAATAATATTATATATTTCTATTGCAAATTCTCCTCCAACCTATTAAACATAAACATAGATATTGGTAGGCATTCCCCGTATTTCCATTAATTGGTAATCACGAAGAATCCTCCCTCTAATGTTTTGGTTTAAATAAAATGTAAATAGTAGTAGGCATTCCCCGTATTTCCATTAATTGGTAATCACGGAAAATCCTCCTTCTATTTTTTAGTGTCCAACCTCTATTGTAAGGTTTTTGTTCATTGAGATTCATAAAATGAATACTCTCTGGACGAGAATTAAACAATACGAAATAAAATAAAAATTATTTATATCTTACCCATGGTGGCTTCATCACCCCCTTGAGAAGAGTTTTAAGCTAGCATGTTGATAAAAAAATGAAACAAGATAATAGAATAAAATTTCATTGATAGAGCAAAAATTACACAAAATATGAAAATGGTACAGAAATATTCTAAGCTCTCCTTTCCTCAACTCCTCTCCCTCCACTATGATATGTAGATGTATATATATGCGATTGGTTCTGCAACTTGATCCATCTGTATTGCATTTTATTTCCTGAGATAAGCTTGGCACGCATATTGAGGCAGCTACAAAATTGATTACACCATTTATTCCAACCAACCTTTCTCACCAACCCTCTCTCTCTCTCTCTCATATTTAATATTCCTCCCACCAACTCACCAACTCTCTCATAAATATATATATTTTTTCTTTCTTTTACACACATACACACGTACACTTACACACACATATATATATATGCATTTATTACATTATCCCCCTCCAATTATTTCTTTTTCTTCATTTTCATCCTTCTTGCTTTCTTTTTCTTTTCTTTTGCAAATCAACCCCTGCATGAAATAAAAATATATACATATGAGGACATTATGTTAGGTAAATTACTCTATTTTGTGCACTTATCAGACCTTCACCGGGGGGACTATGCCTTCAAATTTCTAGGTTACGAGGACAAGGTTCTTCCCCTTACCTTTATAAAACAGCGGATAGGCCTCTTGAAAACCCATGTTTGGGGCAGGACCCGATCGGCTACTGACCTGCTGACCATGGACAATCTTGAATCGATCTCTAACTTGGGCGCTGGTGTTGACAGGATGGACCTGCCTGACAAACCTATGTCCGCCAGAATCCCTCAAGTTCCCGAAGGGATTACGCTTATTGATGTTGTGCCGTTGTCAACAGCACCGCCTTCGACTTCGGTGCCTCCTCCTGTTCGGAGTCCGCCAACACCACTAGCGCAGAACACATCGGTTCCTCCTCCGCCTCCTGTCAATGCTTCGACTGTGAGGACCCGATCCAGTACAACTGGTGGAGTGGGTACTAAAAGGGCCAGGGCACAAGCCGAGAATGCTTCTTCAAGCAAGGCTCATGCTGCCTCTGAATCATCCCAAGCTCTGATCCCTTGGGAGCCTAAGTTTCTATTGCCAGATGGAACTCCAGTTTGTGCTGATCAAATCACCTTTAACCATCCGGAAGCTCTTCGGGCTATGGCCAAAGGGATCTGGACACCAGCTGATAGGGCGGCTCAGTCAAAAATCACCAGGACTGATCTGGCTAAGAAGACTTCGATAATGGTTATGGAGGTAAAAGACTTCAATTATCAGTTTGCGCTTTCTATTTCGGTTGTTGACCGCTATTTGTGTAATAATCCAATTTTTATTGTGCAGCTTCTCTACGGCGTTCAGGCCTACAACAGCCTCCTTGAGGCTGATGTCAGAGAGATGGCCGGTATGAAGGCCCAAATAAAGCAGAATGAGATCCACCGGGTTTCTCTAGTCAAGGAGGCGGATGGTCTGCGCCAGACCGTTTCTGAACAGAAGACTCTTCTGGAAACCGGTGAGGCGGAAAAACAAACCCTGATTGCCGAAAAACTGGTTCTGGCTGCCGAGCTGGAAAAAGCGAAAGAGGTTGCTAGGCAGATGGCAGCTGAAAAAGCTGAATCTGATAAACTCTTGGCAGAATCAGAAAGGCTTATTTCCCTGGAGCGAGAAAAGGTAGAGATATGCCGTCTGGGAGGGCTTGACATGTTCAAAAGATACAGTGTCATCTGTGACCTCCGAGCGGTCAGGGCCTGGAGATGTAGGCATGAAATGGAGCATATCCCTCTGGAATCCCGGGAATTCAAGACCGCAGAGGCATTCGATGCCCATATGGGAATACCCTTTCCTTATGAAAACCCTCCTACCTCTGAGAACGAGGAGCGCTTTGCTGCCCTCCTGAAGGGGAAAGAATACCATCCTCCCGAAAAGTAGCTAGGGCAATTTTATATGTTTTTGTTTCCCCCAATGGGCTAATTTCTTGTAACTTCCTCCACTTTTAATGAACAAGAACTTTTATCCCTTTTTTCCAGTAATTATTCGTCCTTTGTGTGGGTTTTTATCGTTTCGTACTTAGCTTTTATGAAGCAATCGAGTCTTCGGACATATGGCTCCTGAATCTATTTATTATTTATTCTAAATTCACACATTTAGTGTGAATTTCATCCTCTTGTTAGTTCAAATCAGGTTTGAATTCAAACACTTAGGAAATTTTTAGCAAATTGTAAAGCCTTCGGGCATTTGGCCCCTGAGGCTTGGTTTCATCCTCTGGTTTGTTCAAACCAGGTTTGAACTTAAACACTTAGGAAATTTTTAGCAAATTGTGAAGCCTTCGGGCATTTGGCCCCTGAGGCTTGGTTTCATCCTCTGGTTTGTTCAAATCAGGTTTGAACTCAAACACTTAGGAAATTTTAGCAAATTGTGAAGCCTTTGGGCATTTGGCCCCTGAGGCTTGGTTTCATCCTCTGGTTTGTTCAAATCAGGTTTGAACTCAAACACTTAGGAAATTTTAGCAAATTGTGAAGCCTTCGGGCATTTGGCCCCTGAGGCTTGGTTTCATCCTCTGGTTTGTTCAAACCAGGTTTGAACTTAAACACTTAGGAAATTTTTAGCAAATTGTAAAGCCTTCTGGCATTTGGCCCCTGAGGCTTGGTTTCATCCTCTGGTTTGTTCAAATCAGGTTCGAACTCAAACACTCAGGAAATTTTATAATCCTAGAGCCTTGCACAAAAGTAGAATTTATTTTTATTGAAATGAATTTGAAAATCATGAAGCAGAGGTACCGATATCGGGCACAGATGCTTCGTAACAAAGGTGTCATAAAAAGACACAGTTTTATTTCTTAACAAGAAAAGCAAATATCTAAGGATAATACCTCTTTAACCGATAAACATTCTGAGAGTTGGACTCGAGGCGGCCTGTTTCGTTCTTCCGAACCCGATAAGCACCGCGTCCGATAACCTCAACCACTGTGTAAGGTCCTTCCCATGTCTCTCGTAATTTGCCTACAATACCAATCTTCCTTCTGAGCACCATATCGCCTACTTGGAATTCTCTTCTTTTGACTTTCTGATTGAAACGTGCTCTGACCTGCTGCTGATAGGCAGCCAGTCTTATCCCGGCGGCTTCCCGTTTTTCTTCCAGGAGATCTAGATCGTGGGCTAAGTGCTGATTGTTTGGACCTTCTTCCCAGGCTTGACTCCTTAAAGTAGGTACTTTTAGCTCGGTCGGGATAACTGCTTCGGCCCCATCAGCCATGGCGAAAGGGGTTTCTCCAGTTGGCTGTCTCGGAGTAGTCCGATAGGACCACAACACCTCTGGCAATTTCTCCAACCAAGCCCCTTTTGCGTCTTCAAGTTTTTTTCTCAGTGTGTCAAAAATTGTTCTATTCGTCCTTTCGGCTTGCCCATTTCCCTGCGGGTAGCTGACGGAAGAAGTGTTTTGATTGATCCCATGCTTTGATAAGAATGCTTGAACCCTTCTGTTGTCCAGGTTGGTGCCATTGTCCATCATTATGGTTTGGGGTAGGCCGAACCTACAGATGATGTGGTTCCAGATGAATTTTATAACATGGCTGCCTGTTATGGTGGGGTATGCCTCCGCTTCCACCCATTTGGTAAAATAATCAGTGGCCAGGAGAACATGTGTGGTACATCGTATTGCCTGAGGGAGAGGACCTACGATGTCCATGCCCCATCGGGCGAAAGGGTGAGGAACAATAGTTGGGTTTAAGAACTCCGGCGGTGGGTGAATGGCATCTCCATGAAACTGACATTTTTTGCAGTGTCTGACATAAATTTCAGCGTCCCTTGCCAAGTAGGGCCAGAAATACCCCTGGGTGAGGATTTTATGAGCCAGGGACCTTCCTCCAGAGTGATTGCCACAAGCTCCTTCATGGATCTCTTCCATGACTGCCGATGCCTCTGAGGGGGTCAGACATCTCAAGTATGGTCCGGAAAAAGACTTTCGGTATAGTTGGCCGTTGTATAGGGCATATCTGGCTGCCTTCATTCTTATCTTCCGGGCTTCTGATTTTGATTCAGGCAATGTACCAAATCTCAGATAATCTACTATCGGATCCATCCAACTTGGTTCCCATGGGATAACCATTACTTCTTCGGGGGGTTCCAAGCTGGATCGGGCAATGAAGTCCATTGGTACAGTGCGAGTCATACTTTCTTTTGTGGCGGAGGCTTGGTTAGCCAGATGATCTGCTGCAGAGTTATCCCCTCTGGGAATCTGTTCAAAGTTTATTTGTTGGAACTCTTCAGCCTCTCTTAGAACTAGATTCTTGTAGGCTTCCATCTTCGGCTCTCGGGTTTCATACTCCCCATGTAACTGTCGCACGACTAGCTGGGAGTCACTTCGCACCTCTGTTTTCTGGACCTGAAGGCTTCGGGCTAACCGAATTCCTGCAAGGATGGCTTCATACTCCGCTTCGTTGTTAGAAGCTGGAAATTCCAGTCTAACGGATTGTTGGATTTTGGTACCATCCGGTGTTACGAGTACTACCTCGACCCCTGCTCCGTTGATGTTGGATGATCCGTCTACGAACACGAACCATAATCCAGGTTCACCTTCTTCTGTGGAGTCAGCAGTTTCTGTTTCTAATAGGAAATCAGCTACTGCCTGTCCTTTGATGTCCGTTCGGGGGACATAGGTTATGTCAAAAATTCCCAGTTCAATCGCCCATTTTGATATTCTCCCAGATAACTCAGGTTTCGCCATTATGGATTTGATCGGAGTTACAGTAGGTACTATGATCGGGTGTGCTTCAAAATAATGCCGTAGACGTCGCTTAGCATTGATCAGCGATAGTACCAGCTTTTCCTGCTTTGAATAACGGGTTTCTTCATCAGCAAGGGATTTGCTGGTGTAGAAAACTGGTGTCTGGTACCCTTTGCCCTCCTTGACCAGGGCGGCGCTGGTAGATGTTACTGAAATGGCCAAATACAGGTGCAGCGGCTCATCGGCTTCGGGGGTTGCCAGAATCGGGGGCTTTGCCATGTAACTTTTGAGTTTGTGTAGGGCCTCCGCTTGCTCTGGCCCCCAGACTTCTCCTTGTGCCGCTTTTATTGCCTGAAAGAACGGCCTACACCAATCGGTTAACCGAGAGATGAAACGACTTAGGGCTGCTATTCTGCCGGTTAGCACCTGGATCTCTTTCCGGGACTTTGGCTCAGCTGTTTCTACGAGAGCTTTGACTTGCGCAGGGCTAGCTTGTATTCCTGTCCGATCAACTATGTGTCCCAAAAACTGACCTGAGGATACTCCGAAGGAACATTTGGCTGGATTGAGCTTCATATTGTACTTCCGGAGGGTATTGAATACCTGATGTAGGTCGGCTAGATGGTCTCCTTTTACCTTGCTTTTGACCACTGTGTCATCGATGTAGGCTTCGATGGTGGATCCGATCATCCCTTGGAACACCCTTCTGACCAACCTCTGATAGGTAGCTCCTGCATTCTTTAGTCCGAAAGGCATAACTGTATAACAAAATGTACCTGACTCAGTGATGAAGACAGTCTTTTCCTGGTCCTCCGGATCCATTCGGACTTGGTTATAGCCAGAGTATGCGTCCAGAAAACTCAGGCGTTCGAATCCTGCGGTGGCATCTACCATCTGGTCGATCTTTGGTAAAGGGAAACAGTCTTTTGGGCATGCTTTATTCAGATCAGTGAAGTCAACACATACCCTCCACTTGCCGTTTTTCTTCTGGACCACCACCACGTTTGCCAACCAGGAAGGATACTGAACCTCCTTAATGAATCCTGCTTGCAGAAGCCGATCGACTTCTTCAGCTATGATCTGATTTCGATGGGCCCCCATTCGTCTCTGTTTCTGTCTAATGGGCTTTGCGCTGGGATCCACATTGAGAGAATGCAGGGCTATTGATGGATCAATACCGGTCATGTCCATATGGCTCCACGCAAATATGTCAGCATTGGATTGGAGAAGGGATTCCATTTATTCTTTTTGCTGTGGATTGAGGCCTGAACCAACATAGGTAAATCTTTTAGGGCGATCGTGACAAATTTGAACTTCCAGTAGTGGTTCAAATGCTACCGGTGATCCCGATCCGCCCTCCTGTAATTGCTATTTGGTATCAAGTACTGTCTTGGACTGCGAATTTTGTTCCGGTTCCGTGCTCCTTTTTAGACTTTTCATCGTGACTGCATAACACTCCTTTGCAGCTACCTGATCTCCCCTGATATCGATTACGTCAACTCCGTTCGGGTCGATACACCGCATGACCTGATGCATGGTAGAAGGGACTCCGTGCATTCGATGGATCCATCCTCTTCCCATGAGGAGATTATAGGAAGGTTTGACATCCACCACCACGAAAGTCTCTCGGAGTGTGCGCCTTGCTGCCGTCACTGGTAGCTGGATTTCCCATATCGGCTCCACTCTCTTTCCATCGAATCCTGCTATCGGGCTTCTGGATGGGACTATTTCCTGGGGGCTGATTTCCAATTTCTCAAAGGCCCATTTGGTGATAATGTTGGCGCTGCTTCCTGGATCGACCATTACCCTCTTGATCAGGCAGTTGGAGACCATGAGGGAGATAACCAGGGGGTCGTCATGAGGTGTCTGAATATTCTGCATATCCGCAGAGGTGAAAATAATCTGGGCATCCTCCTTCGGGCTTCGAAACTTGGTGACTTCTCCAACCCTTCGTAACTTCTGGGCTTGCCGCATCTGTGATCTACGAGTTTCTTCCGCTTCTGACCGACTGGGCCCTCCATGGACCATGTGAATGACCCGCACGGGTTGTCCCAAAGCCCCCTTGGTAGGGGCATGCGTCGCTTGATCTGATCGGGCTCCTTCCTTGGCAACATACTCGGTCAATTCTCCTTTGGCAATCATGGCTTCCACCTGTCTCCTGAGGCTTCTGCACTCATTAGCGTGGTGCCCGTATTCGCCATGGAAGGCGCAGTGCCTCGACATATCCCTTTGGTCCATTGGCTGTCTGATGGGAGGTGGCGAACGGTAGATTCCTTTGCTCTTTGTTTCCTGGTACAGCTTTGCCAAGGTTACTTTTAAGGGGGTGACCTTCTCCTCAAACCTTGGTCGTTTCTCTGGGGCCGGGGAAGGAGCAGGAGGTGCGCTCGGTCTCTTCCGGTCTGGTGCCCGATCCTTTATCCTGGAAGGTTCGGACGCTCTGGCCTCTACTGTTGCAAAGGCGGTCCTTCTTTGTCGTATGGCCAACTCTTCTTCTATTCGGAGGTGCCCCTGTGCCCTAGAGTTGAGCTCTCCAATATCGGTCGGCGGCCTTTTGACTAGGGACTGATGGAACTTGGTTCCCGGGATCAGGGCCATTCTGAAGGCTTCGACGGCTGAATGTTGATCGCAGTTGTCAATGGAAGACATCTCCACATTGAACCGTGAGACAAAACTTTTCAGGGATTCGCCCTTTTCTTGGATCATGGTGAACAGGCTGGAGATAGTCTTCTTCTGCCTTTTATTGCCAAAGTACTGTGCGATAAATAACTCGCATAGTCTGAGCCAACTACCGATCGATCGGGGCGGTTGCTTTCTGAACCACAGGAGGGCTGCTTCGGTCAGGCTGGTGGGGAAAACTTTGCAGAGTAAGGCCTCGTTTTCGTTGTAAACATTCATCTTGGTATGGACGTGATAGATGTGTTCGGTTGGATCTTTTGTACCATCGAACAGGGTGAACTTCGGTAATCTGAACCTTTCCGGATAGGGCACGCTGGTGATCGAGACGGTGAATGGTGTCTGAACGGCGTCTATAGATGCCTCGGATGCCAAGTCGATTGGGGTCTGTACTTTCAGGTCCCTGAGCACGTCTCGCTGGAATCTTGACATGATTTCTTCCAGTTTTTTCATAGTCAGGACCTCTTCGGGGTTGTGTACCCCAAGAACCTGTAAGGATGACTCGGCCTGTTCTTCACGACCGTCGTGGGCTCTAGCGGGTAGGTCTTCTTTGTCTGTCTGGCGGCCCACGGATCGTTCGTGCTGGTCGGATTGTTCGTCATCATGGGTCTCCTGTAGGTTCTGCAGTTGAGCCAGTTTTGCTGCCAGTTCGGCGTTCTGTCTTTCTAACTCGGCGGTTCTTTCCTCAAGGGCTCTTCTGATCGGATCTTCTAGTTGTTGGCCTCCGTTTGGAGGCAAATCGGTCTATTGTGATCGTGTAATCGCCATTGGTGGTATGAATCTTAGCTTTTTGTAAAGGGTGGGAAGCTTATTGAAAAACAAACTTCAATAATAGGGTTTCCCACAGACGGCGCCAATTGTGTAAATGTAGAAAAGTTACACAATAGATATTTGGTTAAAACTTTGGCCCCTTTCTCATTAATCAAAGTCCTCTATTTATACAAGTTTGTGATAAATGGGTCAAGCCCATGTACCCAGGTTTATCAACCCCTTAAATCAAGGGATTTGATAAACCCTAACCTTATTTGGACTCTTCATACTATAATTGGATTACTTTTTGCCTTGTGGACCACACTTTAGCTTCTAGAAATTTCCATGGGCCCATTGTTGTTTTTTCGGCCTGCTTGTCTTCAGCCCATCCGCCTTCCGGCCCATCGGTCCCTGGCCCATCCGTCGTTGGCCCATCAGTCCAGTGGCCCATCTATAATTGGGCCAAATATTTCAACCATTACAGAATCTAATGAACAAAAGCTTGCTTGAGGATCTCTACTATTATTTTCAATGAAAACCAACTCTTTATACACTCCAACTTGCTTAGATATATCAGATAAAATTTATCGTAAAAGTACCTCAATCTTAGTTCTACAAGTTAAATTAGAGTTTTTCTTACTTAGACACTCTTTAAAATAATCGAAATACCGAAATTGAATCATTTAGTTTGAAAGCAACTCCTCTTAAAAAAAATTAAAAACTTATTTCAAATTTTAATAAATTAGATATAATCTTGAAAATTAAATATGAAATGGTCACTTACAAAAAATTTAAGATTTATCAACGTTTTAAACCAATAAAGTGATTTTGGGATGGGGGTGGGTTTGGGGAATCTGTCGGTCGTAATCATGTGTGTCAAGGCTAATTATGGATTGGGCCTGAGGAGGCTGAAGCAAGCCCTGGGCAAATACGTTCGCTCTCCAAATTTCCAACAGCACCCTAGGCCAGTGAACAAAACTTTAGCTCTATGAGAGAGCCCAAGTCCAGAGGATGTACATTAATAAGGTCACAAAGGGCTGAAACATAATATACAAAAAATAAAAATAAAAGTACATATTTCTTTTTTCTAGTTTTAAGTTTTAACCAACTGCGTATATATATATTTTTTATAATAGATTTATCCTCATTCTAAGGGTGTGTTACAATGAGTAAAAAAAGCTATCCCCCAAATTTTATATATAATTGTTATGCTTCAATACCAATAAATTGTATTAGAATGGAGGGGGAGATGGAGGGAGAAATTAAAAAAATATATATTATTATATATAAATTGGGTAGAATACATTATGTTGTCTCTTGAGTTTTGTTCACTTAGGCCCTGTTTGGTAGAGCTATGTTTGTGTTGAAATAAACAAAAAATATGTTTTTTATTTTTATATTTATTCATCCAAAAACAGAAGTATGTTTGGTAGGGATGTTTTTTGGGTTGAAATTGAAAAATTAAAAATAATAATTAAAAATTAATAATATAAATAATAAATAAAATAAAATATAATAATAATAATAAATGAATACAATAATAATAAATAAATATAATAATAAAAAAATGGACTAAATAATAATAATAAATTAATAAAATAAATAAAAAATTACATAAAACATATTTAAAAATATAATAAAAACAACAAATAATAAACAAAATGAAATAAATAATAATACAAAATAATAAATAAATATAATCATAAATAATAAGTAAATATAATAACAAATAAATACTTCATAATAATAATAAAAAATGAGTATAATAATAATAAATTAATATTAAATTAATAAAATATATTTTTAAATAATTAAAAATGAATAAATAATTTATAAATTAAATAAATTAAATAATGAAATAATAATAAATAAATAAATAAAATATATTTATAAATTAATATATAAATTAATAAATACTAATTTAATAATATAAATAATAAATATAATATAATATAATAATAAAAAATGGACTAAATAATAAATAATAATAATAAATTAATAAAATAAATAATAAATTACATAAAACATATTTAAACATATAATAAAAATAATAAATAATAAACAAAATGAAATAAATAATAATAAAAAATAAATATAATAATAAATAATAAATAAATATAATAATAAATAATAAGTAAATATAATAACAAATAAATACTTCATAATAATAATAATAAATGAGTATAATAATAATAAATTATTATTAAATTAATAAAATATATTTTTAAATAATTAAAAATGAATAAATAATTTATAAATAAAATGAATTAAATAATGAAATAATAATAAATAAATAAATAGAATATATTTATAAATTAATATATAAATTAATAAATAATAATTTAATAATATAAATAATAAAATAATAAAATATATTATAAAGTGAATAAAGTGTAAGTGATAAACACTCCAATAAACACCAAATTCATGTTTATTCTCATATGCCTAAAATTTGCCTAAAGTGAAAAAGTGTTTTTAAACACACATATCCCAAAAACACTAAACCAAAAGAGTTTATAAACACAAAACACATAAACAAACACAAAAACACTCCAACCAAACAGACCCTTATTCATAGTAGTTATATTTATAAGGGTAAAAGATAGTTATATTCTTTCGAAATATGATATATTACACCCGTATTATCTGTCCTTAGTATAATTACAGTTTCACATCTCTAGCTGTGAAATGACTTATCTACCTATAACTATTTTTTGTGGACTTAAATGTTTTTACTTTTAGTTGAGGGTATTCTAGACATTTCACCTCTGAAAAAGTGATGACTAGAGAGTATTTGTTATAATTTACAAATTTGAGTGGGTCTAGTTATAATTATTCAAATAATAGGAGGTGCGGGTGTAATATATTATATTTTAAGGGAATGTAATTGTAATTTATCCTATTTATAATTTATGATATAATTGATATTGTATATATTTGAGATTTCAACTCCTCCTTCCCATCATCTCAAATATTTTTTAATTATGTGATAATAAAGTCCTTTAATTAAGATATTTAAGGCAATATTTGATAGATAGGAGTATTCGATATAATAAATGACAAAAATAATTAAATTAAACATCAGGAGATGTAAGTGTAATTTTATCCTATCAATTTAAAAGTAAATAAATAATATATTTAATTAATAATTACAAATTGAACAAGTTTTGGGACCTAAACATAATAATAAATAAAAGGGACAAAAGATTTAGAAGCCCTATTAACAAATAACAGTTGGTCTCACTTTCTCCCTCACAACTCACAAGTCATGTCTCTACGCCCTAATTAACAAAGAACAGTTAAGCCCTAACTCTTTCTCTCTCAGTCACTCACAAGTCCGTTTCTGCTCCTCGAAGCTCTGGGCTCTCCGTTGTCTATTGATTTCGTCCTTATTCGAACTCTCTGTCGCCACCGCACACCGCCACTTCTCGGTGTCGCCGTCACGCGCCGCCGCTTCTCGGTGTCGTCGTCTCTCGCGGCTCCCTATCGGTGTCTTGCTGTAAGCACTCTCTCTCTATGTGTGTGACTGTGTGTGTATGAAGGTGCGACTGTGTGTTTTGTTTAGTAATGTGTTTACCGCTCAATTTTTGTATTGACTATTCATCATAAAAATTTAAAAATTGCATGAATTTTGTAATCTTACATGACAAGTTCAATGTCAATAGCAATACTCAATGTCACAAAGTGTGTTTGGTGGAAGGTTGTATTCTATAATATAAATTGTTGCAGACAAAGAAAACTGACTCTTGATGATTTTTATTAGCCCAGAAATTGTTGAGCTCGTAGATTTTGTATTTATTTATTTTGGTAATGATTAGATATAAGCTAATCTCTTTCTATGTAAGCGAATAGCACAAAGTTTAGCTAGTTAATTTTTTTTCATAGGGACCTAATGAATAATTAATGTCTCTGTCTTAATTTATAATTCTATTAGATCAGTAAAATTGTTAGTAGTTCTGCCCCCAATATCATGGCTACACCCCTGTTATTGTCTAGTTAGGTTCGGTTTACTTATGAGTGGACGAATCGGCATCCAAAGTCAGTTCGGTTAGAGACAATATGTTGATCAATCAGTAGGGTAATATGGCAATAATCGGAGTCAACCCACTTGTGAGACCTACTGAGTTGATGATCTTATTTTTACTAATGTATTTCCAAGAATGGTGTACATATTATTTGGTAAAACCCAAACTTCCGTCTACACAAGTAACGGCCATGTTTTTTTCTTTTTTTGGGTACTATTCTGAATAGAACACTTTGTGAGGTTGTCTGTGGAATTTGGGTAGGTTTGGTGTTTTGGTAGTTGCGACAATCCACGATAAGGGCTTCCAAATTTTATTGGGATGGTCCACCAAAAAAAAGGGACTATTATGATATATTTCAACTCAATGTTAGGTTTGTATTTAGTTGTTTTTCTACTTATCGAATGTAATTATTTGTTTTGTTTGAACTTAATTTGAATATAGTCTTGATGTGGTTTTTTTTGTGGTGATTGCAAATGTGATTGGCTTGAGTTACTCTTTGCAGTTGTCTAGAGAGCTAAATGGGGGTGGAACAAGAGAACGGTACTCCCGGCAAGGTCATGCTTCCTGGAGAACAGGTATCCATATGTTTAATGAGTATAGAGTAAGCATGCAGTGACTTTATGGAAACTAGAGTATAATTTGCTGTAATTTGTTATTTTATTGTATTTATTTAGCGGATTTTTGGTTGATAGTTTAGCTTAGTACAACTCATGTCTTCTTTGTTCCACACCATCATTTCCTGCTTTGAAATGTTTATTAGGAGTCTTACCTATTTTGGGTCGAGAAAGAAAGAATATAGAAAGAACTTATTGAGATGCAAAATACATATGATCTGGGTTTTGGTTGGTTAGTCATTGACTTGGTTGAAGTTTCTAGGTGTTTAGCATGTTATCAATTCACGTTTTTTCATTTTTTTGCTCAAATTTTTTTTCGGCAAAATTTAGTTTGTTCCCTAAGGATTTTCTAGATAAAATATCATGGAAATCAAGAAAGAAATGGTGTGTGTTGGTTATCTGAGTGTTGCAGTTGCTTGTTCTTATGGCGTATCATGTTTGTTGTGCATCTTAGTTGGTTTATTTTGTAATTTAAATATAACTATAAGAATCTCAGTGACCCAGAATTGTAAGTATAAGATGCAATTTTAAAATGGACAGTCTCTTTTTTTTTCTCCCTCTCATATTTCCACATTCCAGTCATTTGTGACCATTATCCTGTGAGCATAAGAGTTTAGGACTTAAGTTGTATATTAGGCTTAGTAATTTTCTTAGATTTTTATTATTTTAATCATAGTCATACCCAACTTTGAAAATATGTGTAACCAATATGGGTTTGCAGGAGATTTCTAATGAGATAGATGAGAAAGTGAAGAAGTATCTTAGAGGTGAAGGTGCAAATATAAAGGTATGACAGATTGTGACGATAGTTCTAATTATGATTATTTTTTCCCTCACTCCCAGTTATGTTGTTCATGTCATATAAACAAGAAAACTATATATGCAGGCATTACAAGATAAAAAATTGAAGGGTCAGCTTGCTGTCAAAGAGGACTTATATGGAACAACTGCAACAACTGCTGCCAAGGCTGAGAAGGTGAATTTTTATGCTATTTAATAGTCAATCAATTTCCTTCTGTTGTTTTCCCAAGAGTTGTTATAATGGGTCAAACTATCCCCCTCGCACCTTTCTTCAGCTTGTTCCTGTTACTCTCAAATTCTTTGTAGGTCCAGATTCTCCATTAAATCTGATCCTAGTAATGAAATTTGTTTTATGTATGTAGTTTGGGAATTGATTTTTACTGTCTTTAGTGAAAATCTGATTTTATTATCTTTTTTTGTTGTGCTATAAAATTATATTTTATCTAAATCATTATATAATACATTAGAACTTTATACTGGATCTTTTAGGTTAGTCTGTCATCATGTTGAATTGGATCTTGTATGTCTTACTTCAATCTTCTTCTTCAGCTGACGGTACAGTATTTTTTTATATCAGCGGTTCATAATATTCTGACATTTTGATCATTCTATTTAGTGGCTCATGCCAAGCGAAGGGGGTTATCTGGAGGCTGAAGGTATAGAGAAGACATGGAGGATAAAACAGGAGACAATTGCACGTGAAATAGATATTTCGAGTTCAAAGAATCAATATGATATCGTCTTACCAGGTTGATGCCCACTCTCCTAGAATCAAATCTGTTTCCATTTTCTTGGTTGGTGGGAATGGTGTGGGCGTCTTGAGTTCTCCAGTTGAGTTGGTCACGTCAAGCACAGCTCATTTTGTTTACTTGTCGCCTCTTTGACCTCTTTCCCTCGCCTAGATTTCAGGAAATAAATTCAAACTGTTAATATGGTGTCTTTTGGTAAACTGGGTATAATTATGTATTGATCTGGCGCATCACTTTAATATTCTATTTGTATTAGTTCAGTAATCCTGCATTTTGTACATTTATCTCACTCATAACCATGCTCTAGTGTATTACATGAAGTTTTATTGTAACGGCATACGATACCCTTTGTGATCTTTGAGGTACATTATGGTCGCTAATCTCATTTCTACCCCATGTGATTGTGGTACTGAATGACTTTGATAAGTATCTCGCTGATACATGTTCTTTTGTCATAGCCTTCTCACTGCTACTAAAGTTCGACAAAGGTTCTAACAATGCTTAATTATATGTGGCTGGATTAATCTTTCTACTTTTCATAAAATTTACTTGTACATGCAGAGCTTGGTCCATACACACTGGATTTCACCTCAAGTGGTCGGTTTATGGCGGTTGCAGGACGCAAGGGTCATTTGGCCATTATAGACATGAAAAATATGGGCCTTGTAAAAGAAATTCAGGTATGTTAAAGGTCCCAAAAATGAACTAGTTCTTCTGTAATATTGCTTGGACTTGCAAGGTCATTAATCCTACGTTCTTTTGAAAAAAACCTTCGGTATAGCATTCTATTCCGTATGGTAAATAGTTTTGTAATAACTTCATAGGTGTAAAAGAATTTTTGAAACATTAATTGGGCAGGATACACATACTCGGTTCACTATGGGTTTATCCCCATTTTTGTTGTAAAGCTGATGGCAAGGTGTGAAATTGAACTTCAATATTGTTTTAGATGAATACGTGAGAATGAGGGAGGCCACTCTCCTTACATTTGGAAATGGTGTTTTTCTTGAAGCTGAGTGTAGTGTGAAGCAACTTATCATGATTTAATGTTATAATTTTATGATTGGTAGAATTGTAAGTACCACAAACCTTTTCTTCTCATCATATGTACGCTCTTGCACGTAATTCACAAAATTGAATTTCTTCTCCCTTTAGTCTAGTATCTTTTAGAAATGGAAAGCAAAGGCTGCCTTCTGACTCCAGAAGTATTTTCTCACATCGTGTCAATTTGTTATCTTGGACAACTTTCATCTGTAATACTGGTATGGCGCAGGGTTGATACTGCCTTTGCATCGTACCCGAACTGCATCTATTAAGGTTATATTAGAAACCTTAGCCTAATCTTGCCGATTGGACTGAGTTAGGTTAGGCCGTGGGTTCGTTCTTCTTCAATCTTTGTAATTGCATCCATGATGGTACCCAACATGGTAGTGCAGGTGATTCTCGTATAAGATTGGTATAATGATGTAATATCTTCGAAACTTGCAACATTTCAGTAGATTCTGTAGTATGACTTGATCTACTATAAATTATCAACTGGAATGATATTAAGTCGGAGGTCTGTGTAAAATGGCCTTTAGAAGTCTTTTGCACTTCTGATGGGGCATGTTAAGCTTGTCTCATTGTCGTTTTTTCCGAATTACCAGGGCTTGCCAAATTACATGTTGACATGTTGTAGTCTATGCAATTTTATGTAGACTAACTACCAGGATTAACTGAGTTCTCACATCACCAATTTGTGTTGTTGTTCACTTTTCATAAGCTCAAACCTTCTCACGAAAATATTTACATTTGATATACGCACGTGTTTCCAACACTAATTCATTACTTCAAATACTTGCTTAACTTGTTTATATCATTGTTGTGTCTGTATATGAATTAAATTTTATGGGTCATATGAATGATGAAACTTTGAGTTGCTAATTCGTGATTCTTGTAGGTTAGGGAAACGGTGCGTGATGTGGCGTTCTTGCACAATGAACTCTTCTTTGCTGTCGCCCAAAAGAAGTAAGGCTTTTTGTCTTTTCTTGTAATGGTATATCTTTGCACTTCATGGATAGTCCTATTTGTAGACATGTTTCGCTGAACATTCATGGGTATTTGTATGACAAAATATAGATGTGTGTGTCAAAGCTTGGTTGCTGTTAACACGTTGGACATGACCTAGATATGAAACTAAAAGGATTGCACCTTTAAGTCATCATAATCTGTACGTCCAAGGATATGAAATTAGCTCAATATAATAATAGTGTCTTTCAAAATGTTGTGAAGTTTCACTTAGGATCTGGCTCTGGATATGAAATGATGGAACCCTCTTGAATTAACTCCCTGTCTGTGCCCCTTCTCTCTCTTTCAAAATATAGCTTGTCATGGTTCATCTGACTAATTAGTGATAATTTCATTGATTGCTTTAGCTGATCCGTCTATTCAACCTTGGAGACCATCCATGTAGACCGTGTTGTAATCTAAAATGCTTCTTCTGTCAGTTCTGTGGTAGTATTGTGATGAAATATCAATTTTCCCCTTTTTAAATTCACTTGGTTGACACCAGAAGCCATTGTATCACAATCTTAAATAGTTGTCATGAGATCTCAAGGGGAAGGCAGGGTCATAAAATTGATTCCTACCTCCTGCTGTTAAAATTTATATGATCAGTTGTGATATATTATTTACTATTATTTTTTTTATTTTTTTTATTAATATGTATATACACAGATATGTCCATCATCAGTAACTTTTCTGCTCAGTATATTTTCTTGGCATCCTTCCATCACGTTGAGCCCGTTTTTTGGATTAGCCTCCTTTCCTAATCATGATCTGTGACTCACCATTTACTTGGATTATTATTATATATATATATATATATATTTATGATTTATTAACGAAAGTTGATGAGTTCATCTAACTGAGGACGGTTGATGGATTGGTATTTTGTCAATTTCTTTATTTTAGAGTGTTTCTAGTTCCTACTAGTTACATTTGCGGTGCCTGTTTGTCTTTTAGTTTTTCTTGTTGTTCAGGGATTTAAGACAAGGTTCGCTAACCATTTTAATGCTGTGTGGTTGTATGTGATGGGGAAGGGAGAGCTAAATTCAACCCATTCCCTCTTTGTGGGACACATTAAGTTGGACTTTATATATTAATTATGTTTTCTTAGGCGAACCAAGGATTCCTTAGGTCTGATGAAATCAATTGTTTGATTTGTTTCTAAATCATGTTTAGCCATGTCTCTCTGTGCACAAGCGTTTTGATCCTAATCTATTACAAAGGATGTCTGCCCTTATTAGGTTTACCAGCATAATTATTTTTTCCATACAACTATGTTAATATCATAATACGGGCTCCTCCAATTCTCTGACATACTACTCTAGAAAATTGATGTTATGTGGCAGTTTAATATATCAATGGCACAAAGGATGTATCAATATTTTAGGATAAGTATATGACAAGTAATACTTGTAATAAGGTATTTATATACTTATTTGAATGGTATATCTAAGCATGCACATTTGTAACAGGTACCCATATATATATAACCGGGATGGCACAGAACTTCATTGTCTAAAGGTGGGTATTCTGGCCTGAAGATACTTGTATCTTACATTATGGGCTATGGTACGATTCTTTGATTCTCTAGTTTGCCATAGACTCTCTCTCAACAGCAGTTCATAGTGAATTTCTCATATTAGTGTCTGTCCTTTTTGCTGTGTTTGTGGTCATCTCCGTTATGATCTTTATAGTATTTTCACTTAATTGACAATGCAATGAATGTGTGGATTGTGGAGGGTTCACACATTCCACACATTCAAATCACGATTCCAGTCTAAAAACTTGTCTTCAGGAATGCGAAAGTGCATATCCTTGAACTAAGTTTATGAACTTCCTTCTGGCTATCGAGATTTCATGCGTCTCATACCGGCTGTATACTTTCTTGATTTCTGAGAATGAAACCTCTTTGGTTTTGACCATATGGATGCACACAGGCTGCTGCTGCTTCTTTTTTATTCCCTCTTTACCTAAGCCTGCTTTTCCACTGTTATGAGATCACTTATTGTTGTAGTATCTGACATGAATCTAAACATGGGAGGTTGAAGTCATATGCTAGTTACGGCTTTTTGCATACCTTGCCTGAGATGGAGCATTTTGTTTATTAAACGCAAGGCTGTCCATCAAGTCATTAGCTACTAACATTCTCTCTGAACCATAAACTTTTGTGAATTATATATTTATTGGGTAAAAGCCAGTGTTAAAGGATATAAATATTTAAGTTACACCCTTTCTAATAGCTTAAACTTTTAGAGCAGTTGGGTGGTTAACATGGTATCAGAGCCAAATATCTCGTGTTCGAACCTTGCCGCCACCCTTTGTTGAAAAATTGTTGTTTCACGTGTTGGACCAAAAGAATGCCACACATGAGGGGGCGTGTTGAAGGATATAAATATTTAAGTTACACCCTCGCCGCCACCCTTTGTTGAAAAATTATTGTTTCACGTGTTGGACCAAAAGAAGGTCACACGTGAGGGGGCGCGTTGAATGATTTAAATATTTAACTTACATCCTCTCTAATAGCTTAAGTTTTTAGAGTAGTTGGTTGTTAACAACTTGGCTATCAAGTCGGATTAAATACAGACCGACTTATTTAAACTTATCATACTATTTTTCCTTTTAATTTTGCAGCCTTACAACATTACCTCTGCTTTTGTCTTTATCCATTTATCTGACCAATAAAATTTATCGAAACTTCATAACCGAGTATTCTTATGATGCCAGCGCATATCATCTTATGTGAAATTGTATTTGGATGCATGTGGTTTCATGTACACATTGCTTTCGACCACTGCGTTTAGTAACACAGAAGCATGTTGACTTCTTCATTGTTGGTTCTTCTTAATGTTTAGAATTGACTCCACATACATGAACACGGTTTCTATGTCCTCCAGGAACATGGTGCTGTGCTAAAGCTTCAATTTTTGAAGAACCATTTTCTCCTGGCGTCCATAAACAAATTTGGGCAGCTCCATTACCAAGATGTTACTACAGGTGAGATGGTGGGTAATTACCGGACTGGTCTAGGCCGTTCTGATGTTATGCAGGTGAATCCCTACAATGGTGTGCTTGCTGTGGGTCATTCTGGGGGTACAGTCAGCATGTGGAAGCCCACCAGTGCTGCTCCCCTTATCAAGATGCTGTGTCATAATGGCCCAGTCACAGCTATGGCATTTCATCCTAATGGCCATCTCATGGCAACAGCCGGTATGGAGAGAAAAATAAAGCTCTGGGACTTGAGGAAATTCGGGGTTATCCAAATGTTACCAGGCCACGCCAAGACCTTGGATTTCAGTCAAAAAGGTTTGCTTGCCACGTCAACTGGATCTTTCGTACAAGTTTTGGGAGATCTCTCCGGATCTCAGAATTACAGCCGATATATGTGTCATTCCATGGCGAAGGGTTACCAAATAGGAAAAGTCTTGTTCCGACCATATGAAGATGTTTTAGGCATCGGACACTCCATGGGCTGGTCTTCTATTCTAATCCCTGGATCAGGCGAACCCAACTTCGATACCTGGGTGGCAAACCCTTTTGAAACATCAAAACAGCGAAGAGAGAAGGAAGTACGCTCACTTCTTGACAAGCTCCCACCGGAGACAGTTATGCTAGACCCTTCGCGGTTTGGTACAGTAGTGCAGAGGAAGAAAAAAGAGAAGCCAACGAAGCAGGAGCGCGAGGCTGAAATGGAAGCTGCCATTGCAGATGCCAAGGAGACTTCCTTCAAGAAGAAAACGAAAGGTAGAAACAAACCGAGTAAACTAGTGAAGAAGAAGCGGGAAGTTATTGAGAGAGCCAAGACGCCTTTCTTGGAGCAACAAATGAAGGATGGGGATGCAAAGAAGCGACAGAGAACAAGTGAGGAAAATCAACTCCCAAAATCGTTGCACCGATTTGTTCGGAAGAAAGTTGAAACATAATTGTGTTTAGGTTTAGTTGCCATTAACTTAAAACTTCTCCTTTTTATCTACCAAACGATGTAAAGTTTGATTCCTTCCTCCCGATCTTCCCTCCGCCCCTCTTTCTTCCTACATAACAAACAAACCACAAATTTTGTCCTGCAAGAAAGAGGTAGAGAAATGTTTCATTTTTGTTCCTTTATCAATTTTTTGGATTTTCCCCAGATATAACCCTATAGAAATAGAAACATTCTGGCAAAAGGTTTACATGTTAATTTGGGCTTTCATTTTTAAGCAAACATTTGTGCGAGATGAGGCTTTTTCTTTTACTTTTTTTCTATAATGATTTTGAATATTCTCCCCAAGTCTCATGAAGCGAGTCTCTATGTACATATATTTTTAATCTTTGATAAAACATCTTCATCAGTGAATTGCAACTAAAATGACATAACAGAAAGTTTGGCCAATGTTGAATCGGTACGGTTATAGTTGCACGTAAGCTGGATCTAAATTAGTCTAGTTGTACGTAAGCTGGATCGGATACACGATTACCTGGAAAAAAACAAACTAAAATGATGTTACCCAACTAACTTCTACTAGTTGTTTATATTTTTGATATCTCGTGAATTTAGATGAATAACATGGAGATTAGATTATGTAATATCTATTAATTTTATCTTTTTTCTAAAATTTAGTGTGTATTTCAATGAAATTTATTGATAAATGGTACTATGTTTGAATTTTTAATAGAGTAAAGTGCATTAAATTTCACTGGACTATTTTCTCTCTCTCAACTAACTCCCCTTAATTACATTTTTTACATAAAACTTCCTAAACTATCCGAACTTTTACAATTTACTCCATTCCGTTATAGTTAAATTAGGATAATTTGCACTCAGATCCCTTGAGGTTTCGCTCAATTGCACTCGCCCCCTGAAATTTTATTTTTCTTGCAATGACACCCCTTGAAGGGGTGAAGACACCATGAAATGACTCTTGTGCCCTTACTTTAGTGTAAAAAACATGTTGGCTAAATTAATGGACTAAACAACCCTTGTGTCTTAAGCTCAATTTGAAAAACTTTTCAAGTACTTTGGATACAATGATTTTTGAAATATTATCACATTTCTTTAAATTGTCATTTTTGTAATATAGGCCCCAAAAGTTATCATTTTTTAATTTTTTCCTAAAACTAATATTGTGACCTTTTACATTAAATAATAATAATACACTTTATTTATGATTATATATATATATATTTTGTATTTTAGAAGGTGATACATGTATAAAATATTTGTGAGCTCATATAATTTAATTTATTTTGTAAATAAATAATATACAACTCCTAAAATTTAAACAACTAGTAATACATTTTAATTATAGTTTTTGTTGTATTATAAGAGGTGATAAATGTATAAAAATGTTCCAAATGGTTTATAATTTATTATTCTTTGTGTAAAATTAATTTAAGCCATTACACTGTAAAATAATAACAAACTTTACTTATTGTAATTTTTTATATTTTTTTAAAAATATGACAAATGGTTTATTATTTATTAATTTTTTTGTAAAGTTAATTTAAGCCCTTACACTTTAAATAATGTCAAACTTTACTTATTATAATTTTTTATATTGTAAAAGGTGATAATGAATCGAAATATTAGACAGTCCTTGTGTTTTTATTAGTAGTATATAGATAGATAGATAAATATACAGATTTTTCCTTGCCGAAATATATTTGTCTTATATCTTTACTCTATATCTTATGAAATATCTATTTGAGTTACATTTCAATTAATGTATATTAATTAATTAATTTTTTAAAAAAATATGAAAATATTTATAACCCCTTGTCGTATATCTTTACTTTATATCTTTTAAAATATTCATCAGAGTTACACTTCAAGTAATACATATTAATTAATTATTATTATTTTTTAAAAGTATTGAAATATTTCCGACCCCTTTTCTTTTACTCTATATTGTTTTGACATACTCCTTAGAGTTGCACTTTAACTAATACATATTAATTCATTAATTTTTATTTTGAAGAAACTGTTTGGAAATATTCTCAACCCCTCACATTTTAGAATAGTTGTTATATATATATATATTATAGGGTTTTCATCTTGGGGCATGAAGGTAATTTCACCACCTATATATTTGTCTCATGAAGTAAGGGAGACAACACAAGGGCATTCCGGTCATTTCTCCCCTTCAGGGGGTGTCATTGCAAGAAAAATGAAATCTCAGGGGGCGAGTGCAATTAACTAAAATCTCAGGGGATCTGAGTGCAAATTATCCTAATTTAACTAACGGTGTTATAATGGAATGGAGTGAATTGTAAGTTTTTGATAATTCAAGGGGCCATCAGTTAGTTCAGGGGGGTTAATTGAGAGAGAGAAAATAGTCAAGAGGGGTTTAATGCACTTTATCCTTTTTAATATTTTATTTATTTTAAGCAACCCCTTACCAAATATTCTGCAATTATAATTATATACTTTTAACGTTCTAATAAAGGTTAATTTTAGTAAATCCCATATACTATTGAATTTAATCAACTAACCCATCTTATATCCGAATTGTCCCATATACTTTTCAATTTTTTTCACCTTGCCCCCTCACCCTCACATTTCAGTTAAAATATCTAAATTACCCTCAATGTATATATTTCTAAAAATATATATATTTCGGTAAAAGATATATATTAATTTCGAAATATATATACATTTCGAAAGAAAAAAAATATTTTGGAAAAAAAAATATTTCAAAAATATATATCTTTTTGAAATATAAATATGTTTTCCGAAATATATATTGTTTTCCAAAATATATTTATTTTTTGCGAAAAATATATATATTTCAAAATATATATATCGTTCTGTGACAGTTTGTAATCATTAAAATGATTCACATGAACAATCACTAAAGATCTTTGATAATTTAATACAAAATATGAAATTAACTGGATAAATAGATTCAAAATTACAATTGACTTTGATAAACGAACTTACAAGTGGATGTGTGACAATCCATCTGGGTTCGGAGGCTTAGTAATCTTGGAGAAGGGAAGAGAGAGGGAGAAAAAGATTACAGAGTAGAAAGAAAACTAGAAACTGAAACATGTCTAAACTTATTACATTTGATTCATTATATAGGCAGTAGATTGATACTGTGAATCATGTGACTAATGTGGCCTTGATTGACTGATGTTCCTGCTTTCGGCGAAGTGCTGTTGGCTTTTGATTTTTGTAACTGATTTTGTGTCCGATTTTGCGCTAACGGCACCCCAAAATTACTATAGCAAATAGTGACTTGTCGGGTACTATATATTTTTGTCTTCTTGTGCAGACGGTAGAATATGACTTCCTGACTAAAAGAATGCGACTTCATGACTAAATGTCTTCTTAAACTTTTGAAAGATCAAAAGGATCTTGAGCATCTTGATACGAACGATATTTTGACTATGTGGATGAACTTTTTTCTTCATCATTACCGGAGGCATCCTCAATTTGTGCCAGGAGATTCTTCATTTTCTTTTTTAACTTTGCTTTTGAGGATGATGACTTTTTGGAGGATGACTTGTTGACTGATTCTTCTGCTGAAGAGCTTGACTAAGCCTTTTTCAGGATTTTTGTGGATGGATTACCTTGGAGAGGTTGGGGACCTTGTTTTGGGAATTCCTCTTGGACTTGTTGAATGATACGATCAACTTTAAAGGGATCCCACCATTTGGTGTAATGTATTCTTTTAAGTGTACAATCATTTTCTGCCACACTGTATTGCCATTTAAAAATCCATGAGACTTTATATTTTTTTTGCAACGAGGAGAAAGACTGGGAAATTGTTGTCATGAGATGGAACTTTGTATTTTGAATCAAAATAGATGACTTCTTTCCAGAGTGGTTTAGGGATGATATCATTATCCGCACCATAGTATTCCTTCCAATTACCAAACCAAGTAGGGAGATGGCTTTTAAATTTGTGATCAAAATTGATAAACCAAAAATGACTAAAGGTTTCACTTTGAAAATGAAAGATTTTAAACAAGCTTCCATATAGTTATAATAGGTAAAATTTCGGCAATTATCTAATTTTTGAATTTCAGAATGATGTTTTCCCCACTCTTTGACATAGATGACTTGGAAAATGTAAAGTGAGTGATAAATAATTTTACT
The DNA here is from genome assembly GCA_963922005.1 of Cornus suecica. Lineage (NCBI taxonomy): Eukaryota > Viridiplantae > Streptophyta > Magnoliopsida > Cornales > Cornaceae > Cornus > Cornus suecica. The sequence goes on from OY998244.1 coordinate 4,207,776, forward strand.
GGGATCCTTGCGATCTAGGACTGGTTTGATAAAAATAGATTATGTCTGATACAAGATATCTCTATAGAATTGTAAGGTGTGACTAGGGGAATTAAGAATCCAATGGAAGTTTGGTGGAAAAAACTATTTGACTAGAGCAATAGGGTCATGGAGATTCAAGAAATGGGGTTCTACGTAAAAAAGAACTTCACTTGTTCTGAATAAGTATTCGGATATGTCAGGAGGGTTATACTTGGTGGTGGAAGTAGTGGCTGGGGCATGAATTTGGAATGGATCATATGGGGCCGTGAGAGTAGTACTAAACGTGGGACGAGGTCCAAGTGGTGTTCCTAGATTAGTGAATCGGTTGACTAGGGTTAAAGAAGATGAGGGTTCAGTTTTGATCATTGGAGGGGGTCTTACCGGGGTAAGTCCTCCTCTGGGGCGTGACGATATCGATTGATTTGACATCGGAGTTCTGCAATCAGGAATTGAATTGTCCCTTTCACGTATATATTCAATGTCAAATTGAAAATTACTTAAAATTAACTGCCAACGGGCAAAAATATGCTTAGTAGCTATATTTTTGACATATTTTTCTAAAACGTATTTGACACTTTTACAATCAACTCTAAGTAAATTTTTTTGATTTAAAATGTCATCTTGAAGTTTGCTAATACATAAAACAATCGCAAGAATCTCTTGTTTAATAGTGCTATAATTACTGTGTTTTGTTCCAAGCTCCAGAATGGTAACGAACTAGTTGTTCTGGAGAAGTGGGGGTGGCCTTTTGTTTTAAAATACCTCCGTAACCAATATTAGAGGCATCGGTCTCAATTATTTTGAAAGAGTTGACTGAAGAAATTCCTAAGCAAGGAATAATTTTTACATATTTTTTAATGTCACGGACGATAGTTGTATGAATATCAGTCTATGGAGGGGGATTTGACTGTAAACGATCGAAGAGTGGTTTACATTGCTTTCAAAGATCTTTGTAAAATTCAGCACTATAATTTAAAGAACCAACAAAACGTTGTAATTAGGTTTTATCAAGAATTTGATCTGGGAATTTGCCTGCAAATTTTATGGAGCGACTGATTGGGTGGAATTGCCCTTGAGATATATCATAACCAAGAAATCTAACTTTCGTTTGAAAAAGTTTTATTTTTAAAGCAAAGATGACTAGACCATTTTGTTTGATGGTGTGGAAAAAAGAATTAAGATGTTTCCAATGAGCTTTAATGCTATTGGAAAAGATAAAGACATCATCAATATAGATTATGGAAAAATGACTAAAATGATTGAAAATATCATTCATGATATTTTGAAATTAACTTAGAGCATTTTTTAGGCCAAAGGGCATGACATTCCATTCGTAATGGCCAAAGGGTGTGCCAAAATCCTGACTTGAGGTCAAATTTAGAAAAAATGGTTGTTTGGCTTAATCTATTAATTAAATCTCTTTTATTAGGGATGGAGTACCTAATCCATTCAAGAACTTGGTTAAGAGTCTTGTAATTAATGACTAGACGTGGTACACCATGTTCGATTTCTGAATTTTTTTGTACATAAAATGCTGAACAAGACCAGGGTGACTTACTGTGACGAATGATTTTCTTTTAAAAAAGGTCATGAATCTCTTTTTTACAAAATTCTAGAACTTCAAGATTCATTTGAATTGGGCGTGCTTTAGTTGGAATACCCTTATTAGTGAAAGATTTTATATAAGAGAGATTGACAATATGTTGTTTTCTGTGCCAAAATGCATTAGGTAAATCAGAACATATCTCTTGAATGAGTTTGTTTTCATAGTTTTTTATCTGATCTTGAATGGTAGAGTTTCTTAATTGGTTTCAGTTCTTTTGTGAATTACTTCTTCTTCTTTTAAAGATTTTAAATGTTGTTCTTTATGGTGGAGGTTGCAAATATTTTTAGAAATTGAGCACTCAATGATGCTTTTGAGTTTACCATTGGAAGATTTTTGTAGAAAAGGAAATTTTATATTTTGACCAAAATAAGTTGTAGAAATACCATCATTATTTATCGTAAACGGATAAAGGAGATATAAGAATGGAAGGCCAAGGATTACTGTATTCATCATGTTTTTTACTAGGATAAATGTAGTTTTAAAACTTACATTATCCTGACAAATATGGGCTTTGGATAACTCATACTTGATTTGCATTTCACTATCATTAGCGGAACTAAGTTTTTCATTCGTTTTTTTATAATATTTGCTAGGAACTAGACCTTATTGTATACAATTTAGGTCTGCTCCAGAGTCAACTAGAGCGATGACAGTATTTTGGTATTCCTTGTTAATAACTAAGTTGACTTTTATCTTCCATTTTTTGAATGAGATTCGATTGATTAGATTTAAACCATTGACGTCTTCATTATTTTCGTTAAAAGGATTCTTGTTGTCATCATCTTCATTACTGTCATAGGAAGATGAATCAGAAACTGAGAATTAATGTAAAGTTTTAACTAGATCTTTGAGTTGTGTATGAAAGAGAGTTTTTATATCTTGGTTTTCATTTTTTAGAGTTTTAATCTCTTGTTTAACTAGATTGATCTCAGATTGGAGATCCTGTAAAGTAATTGATAAGTGCACAAAATAGAGTAATTTACCTAACATAATGTCCTCATATGTATATATTTTTATTTCATGCAGGGGTTGATTTGCAAAAGAAAAGAAAAAGAAAGCAAGAAGGATGGAAATGAAGAAAAAGAAAGAATTGGTGGGGGAGAATGTAATAAATGCATATATATATATATATATATATGTGTGTGTGTGTACGTGTGAAAGTGTGTGATGAGTTAAAGAAAAAAAAGAGAGAAGTAGTTGAGAGAAGTAGGTGAGAGAAGTAGTTGAGAGAAGTAGTTGAGAGAGTAGGTAACATTTAATGTAGAATTAAATGCATCAGTTGCATTATGCCTATATATAGAGGCCATGTAGAATGAGAGGGAGGAGTTGAGGAATGAGAGCTTAGAATACTTTTGTACCATTTTCATATTTTGTGTAATTTTTGTTCTATCAATGGAATTTTATTCTATTACCTTGTTTCATTTTTTTATCAACATGCTAGCTTAAAACTCTTCTCAAGGGGGTGATGAAGCCACCATGGGTAAGATATAAATAATTTTTATTTTATTTCATATTGTTTAATTCTCGTCCCGAGAGTATTCATTTTATGAATCTCAATGAATAAAAACCTTACAATAGAGGTTGGACACTAAAAAATAGAAGGAGGATTTTCCGTGATTACCAATTAATGGAAATACGGGGAATGCCTACTACTATTTACATTTTATTTAAACCAAAACATTAGAGGGAGGATTCTTCGTGATTACCAATTAATGGAAATACGGGGAATGCCTACCAATATCTATGTTTATGTTTAATAGGTTGGAGGAGAATTTGCAATAGAAATATATAATATTATTTATATAGACCCGGGTGGTGGATTCTTTTCCCTTGAGATTTTTTCCACCATTTGATAATTTTATCTAGTTATTTTAGTTTACTATTAAAAAAATTCAAGAGTTGTTTTAAGTGATTTCTTTTTATCTCGAAAAGTAAAGTTTTGGATCCTTGTCTCAAAACGAGTTCCAAGTTGAGAGTGGTTCGACCCTACTTATTGCTATACTATTTTAAGTAAAGTATTAGTAGGTATAAATTCTTGTTGATCGGGGTGTGGTGAAACAATGACACAATATCATCAAATCTCAACCCGTCAAATGGCGCCGTTGCCGCTTCAACACTAAGAATTCGAAATTAAAGATCCTCAACTCTAATTTTTCGGGAACCCACCCGACCTTTCTATCCTTCCCTTTCTTATTATTTTTTTTTTCTTTTCTCTCTATTTTGGTGATTTTCTGTTATTTTGTGAAACAAAAAAAAAAAAAAAAAAAAAAAAAAATAGCTCATTTTATCCTCTGCTCATTGTGTAACCGTAGGTATCCAAAAAAAAAAAAAAAAAAAAACAAAAAAATAATTTCCGTAAAAGTCAAAGTAGCATCACTTTTGAAATTTTTGTTTTTGCCATTCATTTTCGTGGGCCCCCTTCATTAAAAAAAAAAAAAAAAAAAAAAAATTTAAAAATACAGTCCGAAGCACTCAAGTAAACATTTTGAAAATTACTTTTGCTTCCCTACTTATTTTCAAAATAATCAAACCCACCCATAAAAGAAAAAAAAAATAAAAAAAAATTAGATTAGTTTAATTCTTATTATTTTTATTATTCACTCAATTTTATTTTCATTTTTTTTACTTACTTGTTTATTTTTGTTGTTTTCTATTTGCAGGAGTTACCGTACCGGGTCGTCATCCAGGTTCCATATTTCTATACTCTTGTTATTATTATTTTCCCCTAGAATAGGTAAAAATTTTGCATGCGACCTCTAGGGTAGAATAACATTAGACGTTACCCTAGGCTCCCGTTATTTGTATTTAGTTTTTTTTCATATAAATATTATCTTAAAACAAAAAAAAAAAAAAAAAAAAAAAAAAAAAATTTGTATATTTCTTTCGTATTTTATTTTATTCTTGTCTTGCTTGTGCATATTTTAAATTAGCATTTTGCATAAGATACTTAAGGGCAAAAATTCCCACAAGATACGGTCGGGATTTCATCACCCGTCTCCGTGGCCCACAAATCACAAAAATTCCTTGCATTTGTTAAACCATGAGCCAGATTTGATTAAAATTCATTAGAAATCAGTCACTTTAGGGTTACGAGCTCATAGGCCCTCTAGGAAGGAAACGGTTGGTAGTCACTCCAGTGAGTCATTATCAAATTGATAAACGGTAGGACAGTTCTGTCTAGGAAAGTGAGGTTGACTCGGCATTAAGCAGGCCACGTGCCTCGCCACACTTTCCTGGGAACTACTCCGTTGTTAGTTTGATGATCCTTAACTGGTAATCTATCGACTTAATCTGGAATAGAGTAGGAGCTGTCTAATTAGGAAAGAATTAATTTGGACATCATCCTATTAATTCTCTACAATATTAGATTTAAAAATTCACCACCTTTGAATTTAAGCTCAAGATAAAAAAAAAAAAAAGCCAAAAATTTTGTGTGCTTTGTCCCTCATCTAGCCCTTTTAGGTTTCTTTTTGTTTATGCCCCATTGGTTGCGAGTTAACAAGCGTCTAGTCAGGTTTCCTAGTGATCTATCTCTAATTGATTTAGAAGAAAAATCAATTCCCTTGTTATATCTGTCAACCACCAATAATTCATCAATGGCTGCACCAAGAACTCTTAATGACTATTTTGCCCCAATCACAGCCAACCCACCCAATAGCATAGTTCTACCTGAGAATGATGCACCCCAGTTTGAGATTAGACCTGCCACAATCAATATGTTGCCAAAATTCCATGGACTCGAAAGTGAACAACCCTATATCCATTTAGGGAAGTTTTTGACAATATGCAACACATTCAAAAATCAAAATTTGAATGAAGAGGGTGTCAAACTGCGTCTTTTTCCCCTATCCTTAGAAGATAAAGCTGTTTCATGGCTAAACTCCATTCCACCCAACTCCATTAGATCATGGGATGAACTTGCAAAAAAATTCATGAGTAAGTTTTATCCCATGCAAAAGACCGAATCAATGAGAGATGCCATTAGTACTTTTAGAGGAAAAATTGAAGAACAATTCCACCAAACTTGGGACCGATTTCATGACTTGCTCCTCAAATGCCCACATCATGGCTTTGATAAAGCACAGTTAGTCCATTTCTTTTATAAGGGACTTTCCCCTATGAACCGAACCATGATTGAGTCAATGCACCAAGGAAAGTTCAATGCCCAAACCCCTGACCAAACCTATATATTTTTGGAGGAACTAGCTGAAAATGCCCAAAATTGGAATTGGAACCAAAGTGATAATGATTTTTCTAGGAATGATCAAATGAATAGAAAACCTGGTTTTTATGAGATCAAACCTGAAAATGAGTTAAAGTCTGTGATGCAAAGTCTTGCTGATGGAGTGAAAGACTTAAGCAAAAAGTTTGATGCATTTGCTCTAATATCCACACCTGCACAATGCAATGTTTGTTCTGGTTTATCTCATCCCACAGAGGAATGTCCAGTCTATTGCACATCTGAACCTTCGGATGCGCAAGTTTGTGCTTTCAATACCTTTAGGAGACCATTGCCTAACACATTTAGCCAAAGTTACCATCCTGATACTAGAAACCACCCTAATTTTTCATGGAGGCAAAATTTACCTCCACAAAACTTAGGTGGTTCATCCGGTTTTCAAGGTAACTCCAATAGGCCACCTCCACCTCAAGGACAAATCATTCCTCAAACTCAATTCCCCAGGAATAACCAGTTCAATCCAAGCCGAGATTTAGCAGTTGATCCCATGAACAACTATGTTGCTCCGGTCCCACCGGTCCATAATACTTCCAATTATGAGGACACTTTGAAAATGCTTGCCCTTAATCTTGATCAATCCAATAAGCATTCCAATCAGAGATTCCAAAAGTTAGAAAATAACTTTGATCTCTTGACTCAAAATCAACTGCAATTTCAGCAGTCTCTCCAAAATCAGTTGAGTCAACTCACTGCAGCTCTGTCTGAAAGACAAAAGGGTACATTCCCGAGCCAACCCGAAATCAATCCAAAAGGAAAAGGAGTTAATCACATAGGGACCACTTCTAATTCTGACCACTCAAATGACCATGTCAATTCTATCACTACCTTGAGGTCAGGAAAGAAAATTGATAATAAGGTTGAGCCACCTATCAGTCATGAAAATGAACAATCCAAATCTCTTCGACCCAATTCCCCAAAATCCAAAAAGGATCAAGATCCTGAGCTTGATGAGGTTATTCCTAAGCCGGTTGTTCCACGTGCACCCTTTCCCTCTAGACTAGTCAACAATAAGAAGGATTCTCAATACAGTGAAATCTTAGAGATTTTTCAAAATCTCCAGATTAACATTCCATTTCTCACTGCTATTAAGCAAATTCCTTCTTATGCAAAATTCATTAAAGACTTAGTCAAGAGGAAAACCAATATCCCTAAGGAAGCCTTCATGGCCCAACATTGTTCTTCTTTCCTACAAAACCAAGCTGTGGTTAAACACAAAGACCCTGGTAGTCCCACTATCACTTGTAGGATAGGAGAAAATTTTGAAGGTCAGGCTTTATTGGATCTTGGTGCCAGTGTCAATGTGCTACCGTATTCAGTCTACTTGGATTTAGGATTGACTGATTTGAAGAAAACTGACGTTAGAATTCAGTTAGCTGACCGATCCATAAAAATTCCAAGGGGTATCATTGAGGATGTGATAATCAAAGTTAATGATTTTTATTACCCCGTAGACTTCATTGTGCTAGACACTCAGCCCACTCAAGGGAAGCAAATTCCAATAATTTTAGGTCGACCATTTTTAGCCACAGCCAATGCTTTGATCAATTGTAGAAATGGTAGCATGACTTTGACATTTGGGAACATGAAAGTGGAAGTCAATGTGTTTAATTTGATGAAACAACCCATTGAATCAGAATCTGTTGAGGAAGTTTGTCTTATTGATTCATTGACCACCCACACCTTTAACCACTTTTATCCTGAGGATCCACTTCAGCAGTGTTTAGCCCATTTTGGTGATAGTTTTGATGAGGCTAATTATATTAGCCAAATCAATGATTTGCTAAACTCTGCCCCACCTTTTGAAGCCCCCAAGTATAAATCTAAATTTGAATCATTGTCCTTACCGGTTACCACTGAATCTGAACATGCAAAGAAACCACCTAAGATAGAATTAAAGCCTTTACCCGAGACTTTAAAATATTCGTATCTTGGTGAATTTGAGACTTTTCCAGTGGTAATATCTTCTGAGTTAACTGAGCAACAAGAGTCCCAATTACTTGAGGTTCTAAAGACAAATAGGGAAGCCATAGCATGGTCCATTGATGATATCAAAGGCATTAGTCCTCTAGTGGTGCAACATCGCATTCACTTAGAAGATAATGCGAAAACCTGTAGGCAACCTCAAAGGAGACTTAACCCCAATATGAAAGAAGTTGTCCGTGGAGAAGTTATCAAACTTCTTGACGCTGATATCATCTACCCGATTTCTGATAGTCAGTGGGTGAGCCCAATCCAGGTCGTTCCAAAAAAGTCTGGCATCACTGTTGTGTCCAATGCCCACAATGAGCTAGTTCCTACTCGCATTCAAACTGGATGGCGAGTTTGCATAGACTACAGGAAACTGAATAGTGTGACTCGGAAAGACCATTTTCCACTTCCCTTCATCGACCAAATGTTAGAGAGATTAGCTGGTCAGGCCTTCTATTGCTTTTTAGATGGCTATTCTGGTTACAATCAAATTCCTGTCCACCCCGATGACCAAGACAAGACAACTTTCACCTGTCCATTCGGTACATTCGCTTATCGTCGTATGCCATTCGGCTTGTGTAATGCCCCAGCTACATTTCAGCGGTGTATGATGAGTATATTTAGTGACATGGTTGAAAAGTTTTTAGAAATCTTCATGGATGACTTCTCTGTCTTTGGATCATCATTTGAGCAATGTCTGGACCATCTTTCTCTCGTACTTCAACGTTGTCGTGACACTAACTTGGTACTTAACTGGGAAAAATGTCATTTCATGGTTACAAAGGGAATTGTCCTAGGTCATAATATCTCTAGTGCAGGAATTGAGGTCGACAAAGCCAAAATTGATCTAATCTCCAATCTACCTATCCCTAAATCTGTTCGCGATATTAGAGCATTCCTAGGTCATGCCGGTTTCTACAGGCGCTTCATCAAAGATTTCAGTAAGATAGCTAGACCTTTGACCCATCTTCTCGCTAAAGATGCCCAATTTGAGTTTACAGATGCCTGTAAGTCCGCCTTTGAGCACTTAAAGTCCACACTCACTACTACACCTATCATTCGCTCACCTGATTGGACCTTACCTTTTGAAATTATGTGTGATGCGTCTGATTATGCAGTAGGTGCTGTTTTAGGCCAGAAAGTGGATAGAGCACGACATGTCATATACTATGCTAGCAAAACCTTAAATGATGCCCAAATCAACTACTCAACCACTGAGAAAGAGTTGCTAGCCGTCGTGTTCTCCTTTGAGAAGTTTCGATCTTATTTGATTGGATCTAAGGTCATCATCTATACAGATCATGCAGCGTTAAGACATCTTTTGTCCAAATCTGATGCAAAACCTCGGTTGATACGCTGGATCTTACTCCTTCAAGAGTTTGACCTTGAGATTCGAGACAAGAAAGGTTCTGAGAATGTAGTCGCTGATCATTTGTCCCGTCTTGTTATTGAATCCACTAGTGACTCCATTCCAATCTCTGATTATTTTCCTGATGAGCAATTATTTGAGATATCTCATGCACCATGGTATGCTGATATTGTCAATTATATTGTGATTGGTCAAATTCCTTCCAACTGGTCCAAGCAAGAGAAAGATAAGTTTTTGGCCAAGGCTAAGGAATATTTTTGGGATGACCCCTACTTGTTTAAATATTGTCCAGATCAGATCATTCGTAGGTGTGTTCCTGAGGTAGACCAAGAGTCTGTCATTTCCTTCTGTCATGACCAGGCCTGTGGTGGCCATTTCAGTTCCAAACGAACTGCTGCAAAAATCTTGCAGTCAGGATTCTATTGGCCAACCCTTTTCAAAGACACACACACATACTGTCTAGCTTGTCATCGATGTCAATTGCTCGGTAAGATAACCAAAAGAAATGAATGGCCTCAACAATCAATTCTCGTCGTTGAAATCTTTGACGTCTGGGGTATTGATTTCATGGGACCATTTCCATCCTCGTTTGGCAATCTCTACATCCTTCTAGCAGTTGATTATGTGTCCAAATGGGTAGAAGCTTTAGCCACCAAAACAGCTGACCATAGAGTTGTCGTGCAATTTTTCAAAGACCAGGTTTTGCCTCGATTTGGAACACCTCGAGCCATAATCAGTGACAATGGTTCACATTTTTGCAATAAAGTCTTTGGCAACCTGTTGTCTAAATATGGAATCAACCATAAAGTGGCCCTATCATATCATCCTCAAACCAATGGTCAAGCTGAGGTATCCAATAGGGAGATTAAACAGATTTTAGAGAAAACTGTTAACCCCACCAGGAAGGACTGGAGTCTTCGACTCCAGGATGCGTTATGGGCATACCGAACGGCTTACAAGACCCCTATAGGAATGTCCCCATATCGATTGGTCTATGGCAAAGCCTGTCACTTGCCTGTTGAACTCGAACACCGTGCTTATTGGGCTATCAAGGCCATGAACTTTGACTATGATAAAGCCGGTCAACGTAGGACCCTTCAACTTGATGAGTTAGAAGAAATTAGAAATGATGCCTATGAGAGTTCAAGACTTTATAAAGCTAAGACTAAAATGGAACATGACAAACACATTCTCAAAAAGGAGTTTTTCATAGGCCAAAAGGTTCTTTTGTATAACTCCCGTCTTCAATTGTTTCCTGGGAAGTTAAAGTCACGTTGGTCAGGCCCGTACTATGTCCATCACATTTCTAGTCATGGTGTCATTGAGTTACAGGACCCTAAGACTAGACAGTTGTTTAAAGTCAATGCTCATCGCCTCAAGCCTTTCCTAGAACTTGAAGCTTCTGAAACTGAGGAAATTCTCCTCATTGATCTGATTTATTCGGACTGATCCATTTAAGGGTAGCACCTCCATTAAGTCTGGCTGATGACGTTAAACTTAGCGCTCCTGGGAGGCAACCCAGTATGTTGTGTAAATATTTTCTACAAAATTTCTTTCTCACTCTATTTGGGTATGTTTAAATTTTGTTTGGGGGTAAAGTCTGTCATAATATTTCCAATCACTTGACTTTTCTTTTGCCAAGAATCTTTGCAGGGACTATACTCCATAACCTCCACCTCAATTGCGGTAATTTGTTCCAATTTGTCTCTTAGATGTATTTTTAAACACTAGGGACAGTGTTATTTTTGTTTGGGGGTGGATATCTATTTAATCAAATAGAGTTTCAAAAAATAAAAATTAAAAATTAAAAAAAAAAAAAAAAAAAAAAATTCTTTGTTTTTATGCATAAGTGTTTTGCATTATAAGTTGATTAAGTTTGTGTTTATGATATAACAGTAGTATGTGATGCGATATTCCCGCTCATGAGAGTAATGATTAGATTGAGTTAGTGAAGTGATGTGGTTTTACATAGGTAAATGAATTAGTGAAATTGAAACCGAAAAGGACAACTTTGACCTATAAGCACATGCACACATTCACTATGGGAAAAACAGTTGATCTTTGACTATGAAGTTGAAAAAATAGCTTTGCCGCTATAAAAAGGGGAGAAAGAATGGAGAAATTTAAAAATTTATTTTGAAAGAAATGCAAAAAGTAGTTCTTCGATCTGAGTAACCGGGCCTTGGTATCACCAATATCACTGCTCGCGTAAAAAGGGGAGAAAACTAATGAGCATAAATCCTATGGAAGAAGCTCGGGCCCAGTTGGTCGGGACTAAAAATCCTCGCTGGAAAGTCCGGAGCTTAGAAAGATAAAAAAAGGATAGAAGTGGAATGATGGAAATAATAAATTTTTATGAAAAATGGCAAAGTTTGATCAATGAATTAGAAGAAGAGAAATTGACATACCATAGTAGAATGTTCACTAAAACACGGAAGGTTGTCTAGATTGGGAGTAGAGAGTAACGAAGTTATTTACTTTAGTGGGGACCGTTCATATCATTAATTTGAGATAGTTATTGTTCGGTAGTGAGTGGGAGTATTTGCATTCATATTATCTTATATATTGTATCATGGCTTAATTAATGAGTGTGTGAATGCATGAATGCGTGAAAATGAAGACTAAAGAAGTTTGTGGGTATCTTCACTGTAAACCCTCACGAGGCTATTGCTCGTCCACTAGGGTAACCTAGGGGTTTAAGGCCTTATTGCATATGGTAAATGCAATCGAATGCAGCCTGCGAAAGTGGCACATCTTTAGTTAAACTTCAATAATATATCATTTTTGTGAACTTATCTATTTTTTTTCCTTATTTGCTAGAGGACTAGCAAAAACTTGTTTGGGGGTAATTTGATAAGTGCACAAAATAGAGTAATTTACCTAACATAATGTCCTCATATGTATATATTTTTATTTCATGCAGGGGTTGATTTGCAAAAGAAAAGAAAAAGAAAGCAAGAAGGATGAAAATGAAGAAAAAGAAAGAATTGGTGGGGGAGAATGTAATAAATGCATATATATATATATATATGTGTGTGTGTACGTGTGAAAGTGTGTGATGAGTTAAAGAAAAAAAAGAGAGAAGTAGTTGAGAGAAGTAGGTGAGAGAAGTAGTTGAGAGAAGTAGGTGAGAGAAGTAGTTGAGAGAAGTAGTTGAGAGAGTAGGTAACATTTAATGTAGATTTAAATGCATCAGTTGCATTATGCCTATATATAGAGGCCATGTAGAATGAGAGGGAGGAGTTGAGGAATGAGAGCTTAGAATACTTTTGTACCATTTTCATATTTTGTGTAATTTTTGTTCTATCAATGGAATTTTATTCTATTACCTTGTTTCATTTTTTTATCAACATGCTAGCTTAAAACTCTTCTCAAGGGGGTGATGAAGCCACCATGGGTAAGATATAAATAATTTTTATTTTATTTCATATTGTTTAATTCTCGTCCCGAGAGTATTCATTTTATGAATCTCAATGAATAAAAACCTTACAATAGAGGTTGGACACTAAAAAATAGAAGGAGGATTTTCCGTGATTACCAATTAATGGAAATACGGGGAATGCCTACTACTATTTACATTTTATTTAAACCAAAACATTAGAGGGAGGATTCTTCGTGATTACCAATTAATGGAAATACGGGGAATGCCTACCAATATCTATATTTATGTTTAATAGGTTGGAGGAGAATTTGCAATAGAAATATATAATATTATTTATATAGACCCGGGTGGTGGATTCTTTTCCCTTGAGATTTTTTCCACCATTTGATAATTTTATCTAGTTATTTTAGTTTACTATTAAAAAAATTCAAGAGTTGTTTTAAGTGATTTCTTTTTATCTCGAAAAGTAAAGTTTTGGATCCTTGTCTCAAAACGAGTTCCAAGTTGAGAGTGGTTCGACCCTACTTATTGCTATACTATTTTAAGTAAAGTATTAGTAGGTATAAATTCTTGTTGATCGGGGTGTGGTGAAACAACGACACAATATCATCAAATCTCAACCCGTCAGTAATATCTTTTTTAGGGACGAAACGTTCAAGGGTTTTATGAAGGCTAAAATTAGGTTTGTGGGCCATAGGTGGTTGGGTAAATAATTTTGTTAATTTTTTAAGGTAAGAATTCTTTAAGTCCGGGTCTTCAACTTTACTTATGAGATTAAGAAATAGGTGGTATTGTTCCTCTGCCTTAGTGAGCACATTAATATATTTAAATTTGTTGCGATTTAACATGTTAATTGGTGTGTTTTAAAATATTACTCGTAAGTGCACGAATCAATTGTAGTTTAGGTTATGTGAGAACGGGGTCGAACCCAAGTGAATGCTTTAAAGGGAACTAATTAAACTCAAATTAATCCAAAACTAACCTAGTTTCTCAAAGTTTTGTTTGTTGAAGGGATTTTATACTAAACATGCAATATCAAAATACAAGGTATCTGATTTTTACCACCATTAATCCATAAAATTATAATTAATCCTTTATCAATTCCAATTTTAGAGTAACAATTAGAAATCAATCTCATTACTTTCTCAAGATTTAGTAATAACGCACTAATGAAATATATTTTCAAGAGATAGATTTTCCTTCAATTTAAAGTGTAAAATTCTAAGCATCCTATGTATGCAATTCAATGGATCACATAAGGTCAAAGATTTTTACTTATAAAATTCTCAAATCCAAGTATGATTAATTGTGATAAGAATTTTTAACTACTATAAATACATGATATTTATAGTGAAATAAATTTAAAACAATTAATACCATGAAGCGATAATCATAAGCATTTAAACCATACCCATGGAAATTAATAAAATGCTAAAAAAGAATTTATTTCATAAATGGTGGTTTCATCATCAACCTTAGTTGAAGATTTAGTTACACATGTTTAAAAGAAAATAGCAAAGCAAGAACAATAGAACCCGGAATTGAAGATGAATTATTCTCCTATTTGGTATCCTCATTGCTCTCCTCTTTTCTCCCTTGCATTTGATTTGCGAATGTATAAATAGGAGATTGAACAACTAACTTGAGCTATTGGTAGTTGTCGAATTCAATGCTCTATTAATTTCTCAGCTTTGAAATATTGGATGTAATAAAAGACGAAACCAATTTTGAATTATTTCCATCTGTGTCATTATTGAGGCATGCACATCAATTTTCCAATTTCCTTCTTGAATTGCAAATTACATCCATGCACCTAAAGTCAACCAACTTGTCATTTTTTTCTTTTCACTCACCTAACACCCACTCACAAGTACACATATACATGCATATATATATGCATTTATTGCATTCTCCCCCACCAACTTTGAACTTCTTTTGCAAATCAATCCCTGCATGAAATAAAATTATATACATATGAGGACATTATGCTAGGTAAATTATTCTATTTTGTGCACTTATCACTTATTATTATTACACTTCTAAATTAGTTAAAATAAATAGTTTTACTTACTAACAAATATAAATTTTGGGATAAAATATGTATGTGAAATTGACTTATCATTAATTGTTTTAGTACAACAACTCTCTTTACAACTAAAACTAATGTCTGGTGAGCTGGGACACTCACTAGGGGATTCCGATGAGGAAATAGATTTTATTTCACTTATATCACTTTCACTTGTGTTTTTTAATTCTAGAATAGTATAAATTTATTGCTTAGTATCATCAGAAATATTTAATTGACTAATTTTGTTTTTCACAGTAAAGTTTCTAGCATAATGACCTTTTTTGTTACATTTGTAACAAATGACTTTAGAAATATCAGGTTTATTATTTTTATTGAAGGGTTTTGTTTGTTTATTGTATTTTCCTTTCTTTTTATGCTTGTTATAGAATTCATTATTTTGGAATTTATGGGTATATTTTTTATGATGACTGTTATGACGTTTTGAGAAAGGTTTTGAATACCTTTTTGTTTGTCGGGAAGGTGTGATAGGAGGTAAGCCATATTGTTCACAAAATGATCCTATTTCATAGTTGGCTTTCTTTTTATCTTTATTGAGCTGGTTATTTATCTTCATATCAACGCACATTTTTAACCCAACTTTTTGGATAAGACTAATGATATTTTCATAAGTTAAGTTATCAATGACTCTAGTGGTGTTACTTAACTCTGCTCGTATTTTATGTGAAAAGAGGCATGGTAATCCGTTTATGAATTTTTCTTTCCAAAATGACTTGTTGTTATCTTCTCTTAGCATAACTCTGGACAAGAAGGTATCTTTATACCATCTAAAATCACTAAGAATAGGACATCTAAGGTTACTAAGTTGATCATGGACTCTAGAGGTAATATCACTTGGTCTACCAACGATATGATCAATAATGATATAGATTAATGTGTTAACTCCATCAGGGATTCCTAGACCAATATTTTTATTAAAAATTAGGGTTCCTTCCTCAGTTTCTTGGACGACATGGATTATATTGTCTCTTGTCTCATGGGTGAGATGTTTATCCTACTAATTTCTTAACATTCCAGAAAATCCAGAGGTGAGTAATTCAACAATATTAGGTTGACTCATACTATGGTTTGTGAGGTAGTTATTAGCTGCCATGGAAAGGTGATTTAATTTATTTAAAATTTCTTGTTCGGATAGTCCATCAATATTCCATTCATATAATTTTTTAGATGACACATAAAATTGGTTTTGGAAAATTCATTCTTCATATTGGATATCAACGGGAATAAGTCGGGGATACCAATTTTTTGTAAGTTTCGTAGGGTTAACAGGGTGGTGTGTTATTTGGTTTATCTCAAAGGCAGTTTCTAATTTACGAATATCTTCGTCTGTGTTTTCTTTAGGGGATGAGTTGGTACTATCAGTGTTATGATTGGGTTCGAAGTTAAGAACTGAGAGAGATTTTTCATCTTTAATGATTTGGGTTTCTAAGGCTTTTAATAATTTATCTATCTGGGTAGAGGAGTCCCTTGTGCTAGGCTTGTTAGATAGACCTTGGCGCTTTGTAAGAAGCTTAATCAGAAGGGTATCAATTGCTTTTGTAATAGGGGTAAAGGAATCAAGTTTGAACTCTATTTTGTCTAATTGAGAATCTAGTGTACTTAAATACTGGTTGGTGAAATTGTTTTGTTTAATAATTTTTTTAGTGTTAGGATCTATTGCGGTGGTGACAACCTTAAAAGGAGAGGCTGGAATTTATGTTCCAATGTGGTTAACAATTAGGCTTTTTAAAGGAGGATGACTGGAAGAAACAATCGTTTTATCATGTTTTGTAAGAATATTAATTTTTTTGTAGTAATTCTCAAGATAATCAAAGAAATTGACTTCTAACTGATTTCTTATCATGAAGTTTTTCCCCTTTTCATAATTTTGGTTCTTTCATCGTGTGTGTAACTATTTCTATACAACTGTCGTTTTAATTTATTTTCTTTGGATTTTGTCTCAGCTTCTAATTTTAGAAGGTCATAGGAAAATATTTACTTAAAACACATAGTTGTGGATTAACAGCGTCGGTCTCAAAATCAGTTTGTGTAGGGGAATGATTAGAGATTGAATCCTCAGTATTTACGTTCGGGACATAAAATGGATTAGACACTTGTTCATCATTTTGAATTCCTTTTAATCTATGATCACGTCTCGAACGGTGAACTGGAAACTCTAAAAAATCTGTATCATGATTAGTAATGGTTTCTCTATCTGTTCGGGGAGTGAACATCTTCGATTTTGAACTAACGGAAGAACAACTGTGTCTAGACTTATTAAAAGTTAACTTAACAGTTCCATCAAGGAATTGTTGGACATGTTCAAGGTTTCGAACATCATTCTCGATTTTTGTTGGGTGATTTTTATTTTCAAGTAACCATTCATTTGGGAGGGAGACATATTTCCAAGCAATTGTTTTCGGTATGCGAATATTTGCTTCAGAAATGCTACTTTGGATTAAAAGAGTTTGATCTTTAGGACTTTTGACTAAAACATGAATATTTAAATTGGTTTTCATAGTCTTGTAGTAGATTCGGTAGATAAGGCTTAAAGGTTGGGCACCCACAAACATCCCATAGCCCGAAGTTTTGATGTTTAAGGTTAAAGCTTTTAGTATATGAAGATCACTTAAACTTAATTTGAAATTAGAAAAGCAATCAAAGTAAACCGAACCATTACATAAACTGGTTTCTATGACGTTAATTAAGCTTTGATTATAGTCAAGGAATCTGGCATATCTTAGATAGAGAAAAATTGATGCATTTTGTCCTAAAATGGTTAATGGACTGACTACGACTTGCACTAAGCCAATATGGATAAAATTGTATCCTCTGACACGGTGTTGTTTAATAATATCTGGAGAAAATAATTGACATTTTTCATTTTCTTTATTAATAGCATAGACTTGTTCAACAATTTTGACTGTATATTCCGTAAAAAATGTTGACTTAATAAAACTAATCTTGTAAATTTGATTAGTGGGTACTCTAGGGATATTCCAATTATTGTAACCTTCAAGGTCTTTGTAGGTATGTTCTTCCTCATTAATTATGTCATTAATATCTGGGATGGAAGGTAGGTTTGTCCTGCTGGGTCTGGAAGACGAAGATCTAAATAATTGACTCATTATTAATCTAATTGTAAATTATCTGAACATTATATTTGTTCTTATCATGTTTACAAAGTATATTGCATTTCATAACACATACCTTGACCCAACAACATCACCGCTCATGTCCTAAAACGCCTAAAAACTCACCAAGGGATTTAATGTTTGATTTTTTCATTTTTAGGAGAGGTGACACCAACAAGCAAAAAAGGACAAGATGAAGAACAACAATAAGGAACAGATAAGTGACAGGAGATTAACCGATACAGTTTCTAGCATAATGACTTTTTTTTGTTATATTTGTAATAAATGACTTTATAAATATCAAATTTATTATTTTTATTGAAGGGTTTTGTTTGTTTATTGTATTTTTTTTTCTTTTTATGTTTGTTATAAATATATATATATATATATATATATTTTTTTTTTTTGAAATATATATATTGAGGGTAGTTTAAATATTTTGATTGAAATGTGAGAGTAAGGGAGTTAAGATTATGAAATTAAAAAGTATATGATTATTCGAACATAGATTAGTCAAAATTCAATTGTATGTTTACTGAAATTAAAAATATATTATGATGTGAAAGAGTCAAATTGGTGGTGCTGAAATTCAATGCAGACGTCCTGAAATTCAATGCAGACGTACTTTATAATAAACTGAAAACTTTTGTACCTAATCCAACCATAACCAGTGACACCAAGCGTTCATTTCTAGAGAGAGAAAATATTTGTTTTTAGAGAGAGAAAGAGATGCCCACCCCTGCTGCTGCTATTATGAGCCTGGCGTCGCCGGCCTTAACCTCCACCACTCTCTTATCCTTCACCCCCTCCCGTCTCTCTCTCCTCCGGCGACACTCACAGGCCTACGGCCCATTTCTCTCTCCTACTCGACTCGCTCCGAGTTCACTCAGCTCTACCAAACGCCTCCTCGTGCCGTACAACTTCCATTCCCCTCCCGCCGTTGTCGCCGCCGTGTACGGCGGCGATGGCGGAGCATTTATGCAGGACGCCGGAGCCACTGCGGCTGTCATGGTCAGCGCGTACGGTCTCGTCTCCATTTTCGATAATCTCACTCAGCGCAACCTCATCGAACAGGTCTCTCTCAACCTCTAGATAATTGCATACGCATATACAATATATATATATATATATATATATACATTTACACACGCACTGACACACACATACATTACTGGTAATACTCTTTAATTTTATTTGGTTTATCTTTTGTTAATCTTTACTTTGATGCATAGGGATCTAATTTCGATTCTCTCTCTATACATGATTTTTTTCTCTTTTTTTGTTCTCAATTAGTTCAATTTTCGCCTCCAATGGCTATGGTTCCACATTGATTTTAGTAATGAACAATTTTGTTAGTTGGATAGAATTAGCTGTTGAACTGTTCTGTATTGTTGGTTCTGGGACAGATTTTTATATTTCACAAATATGTAAATGTACTAAATATTCCTGTACATATATTGGTATGGTTGGTATGTCCTTGTCTTTGAATTTTCCTATGAATATTTCGTACGCATAGGCAATTTTAATCAATGTATAAAGTAATCAGATTGATAATTGGATAAATTACACAAACCACCTCTGAACTTTGACCTAATTACAGACACTACCCCTAACGTTTCATTAATATCAATTACCCCCTTAACTGCATCGGAAGTAGTAGGGAAATGACTGATATACCCTCATATATGTGGAAATATTTCAAGAGTTTTCTAGAGTCACGTGAATTTACATAATTACCCTCAAAAATTTATCTTTTGGATAATACAAAATATAAATTTTATCAAATTTGTTCCCACTACTAATAGCTTTCAAATTTATAATAACAAAAATGCAATTAACATATATAATAAATAGTGAATAAATATATAATTTCTGAAAAAATATATAAATTCGGAAAAAATTATAAAAAGTATTTAAAATTCGGAAAATATATAATTTTGGAAAAAATATATAAATTCAAATTTTTTTTATAAAATTATAAAAAGTATACAAAATTCGGAAAAATATATAAATTCAAAATATATATATATATAATTAGAAAAAATATATAAATTCAAAATATATATATATAATTAGAAAAAATATATAAATTCGGGAAAAAAATTCTAATAAGATGGTTCATTAAATATGATTATCCATATTTTTTTTGAATTTTATATACTTTTTATAATTTTATATATATTTTTCAAATTTATATATTTTTCGAATTTTATATATTTTTTCTAATTATATATATTTTTTTCGAATTTATATATCTTTTCCGAAATTATATATTTTTTCCGAATTTTATATATTTTTTCTAATTCTATTTTTTGTTTTCGAATTATATATATATTTCAAAAATTTATATGTTTTTTGAAATTTATATATTTTTTACGAAATTTATATATTTTGTTTTCTAATTTTATATATTTTTATACATTATTTTTTTTATCAAATTAACATATAGAATATAATATTGTGAATTAAGTAGGGGTATTCTAGTAATTATCATTACAAAAATAATGGTTAAAATGTAAATGTATGGGTAGTAAGGGTAAAATAGGGTTTTCAGTTCCACAAAATTCAACTGACGAATATTTGAATTTTCTGGTGTTGACTTCTACCGGAGGGTGGAAAATGTTACAACGGAGCAAAAGTTAAGGATAATAACTGATATTAATGAAATATTAGGGATAATGTCTGTAATTAGGTCAAAGTTGAGGAATAGTTTGTGTAATTTACCCTTGATAATTTGAAAGTGTGGTTTCACCTATACTTCTATTATAGGGATTCATATGACTGGGTAATCTCTATATTTAAAGATTGTAATCTCTTAAACATATTTGTCACCAATATAGACATCATACCCAAAAATGGGCTCTTACTCAGCCAGAGAGAAAAAAAAAAAATTATCTGACTCCAATCACATCCAATGGTCAATATGCTTGGTGTGAGTGAACTTCTTGCTAACCCGTGAGAAAGAAATCATCGCTCTCTCTCTCTCTCTATATATATATATAAATGTATAAATATACCTTGTTAAACTTGTAATTTGTGAGTTGGTTTGACCTCCCACATCACCCGGGTATAGGTTTGGTGATTTGCTTATATGTTGTGCATATGTGTCTCCAATTGGTATGATGCCTTTTGGGAGGAGTCCAAGAACAAAACCGTGCGGGTTAGGCTCAAAGCGAATAATATCGTACCAAGTGTTGGAGCGGGGTGTTACAATTGATATTAGAGCCAGAGCCCGACTGGAATTAAGTGCCCGTGGGTATAAGTTTGGTGATGTGCTTATATGTTGTGCATATATGTCTTCAATTGGTATGAGACCTTTTGAGAGGAGCCCAAGAACAAAACCGGGAGTAGACAATATCTTACCAAATGTTGGAGCGGGGTGTTATAGTTGGTTGATGGCGAAATCTGGACCTTAGAATAGGGATGACAATGGGGCGGGGCGGTTTTTAACCATAAAGATAAAAAAAAAATGCTTATGCAAATGAAAATAATGTTTTGACTTTTTAATTAAAACTTCGAACTTATTATTTCGTACGAGTATCAAAGTAATACATGTAATTTTTTATATAGTTGAGATGAGATTAAGGCGATTAGGAATTGGCATTGATTGAAATGTAAAAAAAAAAAAAAGGAATTAGGAGGCTAGGGTTTACTTTTGTGTATTTATATAGGTACACAAGTGTAATATGTATAAATTAATAAGGTAAGTATGTAATTTCACTATGAAAGCGGGGCGTACCTGGCCTGATTTTTTTCTCTCGCCCATACTAGCCCCCGTTTATTTAACTGGGTCCCCAAACCCACTTGAATCGGGGCGGTCCCCCGCCAAGGCGGTGATTTTTGTCATCCCTACTTAGAATGACACTATAAGAACATTCACAGCTAGTAAGTTGTAAATGCTGAATATGGAATTCAAATCTGTGGTACTAAATATAAAAAAATTATTTACATGAGGTATCTAAGTGGAGTTATTTCCTTATGGTGAGTGGAATGCCTATTTTAAGACCTTTTCAGGGGTGTCACCGGGAGGAGATTTTTGTTTAGTATACATGTTGCTTGAATATTTGAGTCTAAGAAGGTCCTCTAATTCTAAGGAAAATATGTAACTACAAGAATCCATATATTTCTCTATTTGAAATATAGACAAATGTAAGGAAAATAAAATTTTCGTTTTATTTGCCTAAAATCATGGAAGAGTTCATTCTTTTATCTTGTTGCTAGCTTCCCATTTTCTCATTTACAGGAGTTATGGATGGATATACCCGAGCCCTTTTCCTGACGCCAGGTATATAGAAAGACATATTTCCCATGTAATGATGGGATAGAGTGAGGCCTCTCCCTCTATAGAGTAAAAGCAGTTAGCGCCTTCTATCCCGACATACCCTTGTGAACTCCGCCATCTTATATATAACGGTAAAATGCCCTTGCCCTGTTAACCCCTCCAGTTGCTAGTAGGCGGAGGCTCTGCTATGGAACAATCAGAAGCTTCCCCTGCCTAAAGGCATAAACAGAGTCAAGTCATTGGTCCTTTATAGCCTTAGTTCAAGTTTAGACCCGAACAGCTCGCACTTATAGTAGTAAAAGAGGTGGGAATGACAGCTTAACCACATCTTCCATTTGTCCATGCGGTAACTTTGTAAAATTGCTGTCCAAACTGGTGCAAAATGAGGAATTCAGTTCCCCAAAAAAAATCCATTTGGAAATTAGTTTGTAAAAATCTAGTAAATAAGTTTTTTTTTTAATTAATTTTTCTTTTTTTTATCATTCCGTTTAATAATTAGTGCCCCTTTTGGATAATAATCCTTCACTCCCCAATTTTTTCTACAGAGTTTGAGCAGGAAACTGGTTCATATTCTGTCTGGGTTGCTTTTCATGGCTTCCTGGCCAATCTTCAGGTATTAATTTTCTTTCTCTAAGGATTTACAATCTCATATTATGTATATTTTAGTACCATCATTTTCCTTAACTTCTTCAGCTGATGATTTTATTCGTAGAATAGCACATCAACAACGGCTCGCTACTTTGCCTCTTTCGTTCCGTTCATAAATTGCTTAAGGCTTGCCGTTAACGGGCTTTCTATGGCTGCCGATGAAGGACTTGTAAAATCTGTTACACGAGAAGGAAACCCAGAGTAAATTTGCCTAGCATCATTGGCAAAATTTTATGAACATGTTTCTTCTCTGTACATCCCCATTGAATCTTCTTTAATTTGGATTCACCATATTCCTTGCAGGGAATTGCTTAGAGGTCCTCTATATTACGTCCTCATGTTGATTTTGTGTGCTCTAGTCTTCTGGCGTGATTCACCAATTGGGGTGATCTCACTGGCAATGATGTGTGGTGGAGATGGTAAGACCTCTGCTTCCATCTGGACTAAGTTGTGTCGACTAATTCCACTGATTTCCTTATGACTTTGTGTAATTCAAAGGTGTTGCTGATATCATGGGAAGAAGATTTGGGACCACGAAAATTCCCTATAATCAAAAGAAGAGTTGGGCGGGTAGCGTCTCCATGTTTGCATTCGGTTTCTTGATTTCCATGGGGTGAGTTTTTGAACCTTTTCTTTACTCAACCTATATATGTGTGATGGAATGCTAGCTTGCTCCGTATGAATTTTGACCTCAAAATGGAACTTTTCTTTTTAGGATGCTCTACTACTTCTCGGTCCTTGGATACTTTCAGATGGATTGGCTTTCGACTATGGAAAGAGTTGCCTTAGTTTCTTTTGTGGCGACTGTGGTGGAGTCCCTTCCAACATTCGGGGTGGACGATAACATTACTGTTCCTTTAGCAAGTATGGTGACTGCATATTTGACTTTTGGTTAGTAGCTCGTCAAGCTTAAGTCCTCTAATGTCTGTGTATTTTTCAGAATTTTATTTTGAAGTGGGTTTAATTATTTAGGTAGTCTTTTTCTTTTTCCTTAGGCTTACCATATACAGTATGTTTTTGTTTTGTTGGTTATTGAAGTTCTTGCACATTTCTGCCTCTATGTTCTGTTTTTAGTTCCGAAGAAGTAAAAACAAATAAAGTTGTTCCCTTTCCAGACTTATGAGCGCATTAGTTCCAGGTGTTATCGTGTGATCAATTTGCTGCATCTTCTTCCATCTTTCTATGAGTTTCATCGTTAATCATGTTCCGTGATATTGATTAGAATGACTTGATTGTTTAATAACACATTTAGTTTTGTTGGAGCACGATCGAAACTGCTTGACATCGGCCATAGGATATATGTTTTCTGAATCCTCTGCTAACAGAGGCTTCACCTTGCTGGAAATTTTTAGGCACTTCAAACTAGTTTCATCTGTGCAAGGATACAATTAAGGTTCTTGTAAAAACTATTATTGTCTTCTTTTAACTCTGAATACACACTTCTTCTCTGAGGTCTCTTTATTTATTAAGTGAAACCCTAAAACTGTTTGAATAGTAGGAAACAATACTAACTTTCGTTCCCCTTTTTTTTCAAAAATTTTAATTTAATTTTAATTTTTATGTGGCCTTTTGTGTTACTCATTTTAAGCAGCAAGTTTTGTTCATTTGGCATACAAATGGTGTTTCTTTCTGAGAGCTATCATACTGTAAGTAGTATATCTCAAAGACCCATTAATGGAACATTGTATACATACATGTTAGTCAGTAGTTTCGATATATATATATATATATTTATATGTATAGAAGCTCTTGTAATATGGATGTGAGGGCCTACCTTACAATAAGGGGATATGTATGGGAGTGGCTGTATTAGCTGAGTAGTTAATAGAAGAGGCATCAAGGCTACATCTGAATCAAGAGGGAAAAGAGAGTTGTATCGGTCCTTTTTGGTTCCTTAATGATATGTGTGTCTAACCATATAGTTAAAGTTGTATCAACCAAGGTGTCATCTGTATCAGCTACGATATCCTTACTTTCTTATTTCTTGAATTGATTCATCATCATCAAATTGAAAAACTAAAAAATCAGGGAAAGAGCAATAATATCAACCTATGTACAATTTTGAGCTCAAGTAATTCTTTTGATAGACAGCAATGTGCGGATTCTGTAGTATTTGTGCTTCGCAGCAGTATTGACACGAGCAACAATATTAACCTATGCACAAATTTGAGATCAAGTAATTATTTTGATAGACAATAATGTGTGAATTTTGTAGTGTTTGTGCTGCGTGAATACTCGTAACAGTATTCACGGGCGTTTTGCATTTTGGTGGGTGTTGTACAATTTGTGTTGACACATTTTAGTGGGTGTTGTAGTGTTTGTGTTGCGTAATAGTATTGACGCGTTTTGATGGGTGTTGTATGGTTTAAACGCTTCGTAATATTTTAAACAACAAATCATGGTTTTAAATCACATTTATTTGCGTTGCAATTTATCTTTTTCGCTTCTCTATTAAATCAATTGGAACTATTTGTTTTTTTTTTTCCAGTTTTGTTGATTAGTTGTAGCCTTGTAGTTCGTTTATATTAAGTACACGAACTGGTATGGTATTATAAGAACATTTATTGTAATTATTTATGGTTGACATGTTTTAGACAATAATCGTGCTGAGTGAATTGTCATGTTGAGTAATTTGTGGAGTCGGGAAGGTTTAATAGGCATTGACAAAGCTTAGTCAAATTCAAATCAAGTCTAAAGAAGTGAAGAATACAAGAGAATTGAAGAGGAAACAAATTTGAGTAAAAAGTGCCTCCCGAAGGACTGAAACGTCATTTTTTCAAGTCGCAACTTCAAGAATCTTGACATGCGAGTTGAGGAGGTTCAAATGGCACAACTATTAAGAAAAGTTGGTTCCGAGTATTTTGTTACACCTGACCTATGCCCGCAACAACAAAAAGTGACTAAAAAGTGTCGTTTCTACGTCCGAAGTATACACAACCATTTTGGCTTTACGCCCCAGGCGTAGGGTTCTGGTGGGTTATGATGCTGGAAATTCCCGTTTTGCCCCAACTTGTTATCTTTTGAGGCAGCTGCGACTTTACACATTGAGATACGTGTCATACACATAATATTAATCAGAAAATAAGGTTTTACTTAGTTTGGTGTGTAATTACGAAAAAGGAGAAGATTATGGTTTCTCCTAAACATT
The DNA here is from genome assembly GCA_963922005.1 of Cornus suecica. Lineage (NCBI taxonomy): Eukaryota > Viridiplantae > Streptophyta > Magnoliopsida > Cornales > Cornaceae > Cornus > Cornus suecica. The sequence continues at coordinate 4,233,639 of OY998244.1, forward strand.
GTCTATAAATACTAATGTCTTCTACAAATGTGAGGCAACCTTGTAGCCCTAGAGCCTTAAAGCTTTTACTGAGATCTCTGCAGTTTTTCTACAGATTCATATTATTCTACAGAGATAGATAGAGAGAGAAAATCATTGAGTGATTCTATATCTTCTAGTTCTCTTTTGTTTAGGGTTTATTCAATTGTGTTTCTACATCGATAATCTTATGCACAATTGAATAACCTAGATTCTGAAAAATCTACGCACCACCTTGTGCAACGTGGTTGCTTAGATCCATTTGAGAAATGGAGCCATCAGATTACGAAGTGGAGCAAGAGCTTCATGGAGCGTGAGTGATTCAAGATCGTTAGGCAGACTATGAGTGATTTGTAAGTCTAAAGCTTCATAGAGTCTGTGTACTACTTGATTCATAGTGCATCGATATCCCGAGTGTATCCGTGATTTTTACTTGGAGTCTTTCCAAGGTTTTTCATGTAAAAATATCGTATTTTTTGTACTTAAATTAATATTTGCATGATTTATCTGGGAGAATTGGATTAAAATTAATTTTTCCATAATTAATTTTAATTTTTTAATAAATTCACAAAAAATCTATTTACCCCCTCTAGGCTATTTATAGTTATCTCTCTCTCTACAATTTTAAATTGGTTTTTCTATTTTATTTGTGGCCTACAAACATTCTAACCGCCCGCCAATATTTGAGTTCAGTATGACTTTTTACTCGAAAAAATTACCAAAAATCACCTTTGTTGACAAAGTTGAGATTTACTCTACAGATTACAAATTTACCTTTGTAGGCAAAAAAAAATAAAAATTGAAAAATAAAAAGAATTGATCACATACGCAGTTACGCTCAAAAAGTGTATGAGCCCGTACATAATACATATGAGCCCAACAAAAATTAAGGGTTATGAACCTAAATAATATAAAATAAAATAGACCTTAAAAGGAGGCATGACCCAACAAAATTAAGGGTTATGAACCTAAAAATAAAACAAAATTGACCTAAACCTATATACATCATTAAAATTAAGATATAAAACTCGATTAACAACCAACTGGGGAATAATTATTAGCCAAACCGCCAAAAATTATAAAAGATTTAGAAGCTGTGGGTAAAGATAGACGTATAAATATATATATAAAAGATGTAGAAGCTCATCGGGTAAAGATAGGAATTTAATCGGAATCATCCTCTCTTTTTTTGTTCACACCTGTTTTTATTAGTGATATAAAATAAATATGTTCCAAAAAGATGTGTACAAAATGTCCTACAAGATAGGAATTCAAATCAAACTAAAATGATCATCTCTTCTTCCATATAAATGATTCTCCTCATCAGCCCACACCAAATCGCAAGTATCAATAATTTAACGGAAAAATAATAATAATAATTTTGCCTATTTAAAAAAATCTATGGCAATAAAAAAAAAATTGCATGTAAATCAATGGTAAATGAAAAAATTAATTAATCAATGGATTTGTAATTCATCAGTGGCATCTCTTTTACCTCAAGTGGATGGTGAGGGTAAGAACAAATTAATAAAAAGAACAAATTAATTATCGGGTGTCAGAGTTCTTGCAAATAATAAAAAGTAGAACTAAAATAAATAATAATAATAATAATAATAATAATAATAATAATAATAATAGATAGATAAAAAAGTATAGGATACAAAAGCTTTTAGATATACAGCAATTCAACTACCTTATTACTATAAGATAGAGTACTCATCTTTGGGGGTAAACTCAAAAAAGTACAATGTGATAAGAGTTATAACGGCCCTAGATTCCTAATAGGTTTGAAATACATTTTGTTACGATTTATCGTATTTTAATTAAATTCTGTTTATTCATCTTCTCAACAATCTCTCCCTGTCTCTCATATATGTATGCATACACATATATATATATACGTATACCATTGTTTAATTCCATCAAAAGTAGAACTCTTGCATCATATACAGAGTGCAGAGAAAAGAGGGAGTCAATCTCTACGTGTGAGTTCTCACAATGAGTCCAAATATGGAGTCTGATCAGAAACCAAAGCCTAAATTCAAGGCTTGTCTAGCCATTCAAAAGAACCAAAGCCCTACAAAGCACACACAAGCTCTTGCTTCTTCTGCTTTGAATGACAGTGAGGTTTTGGAGGAGACATTGGAAGCAGTACATGTGGAGATCAATAATAATCATGGTGGTGGTGGTGACAATGACAACAATAATAGTGACAGTATTACTGTTTATAATGGCGGGAACCGCGGTGGTGGCGGCGGCGGCCTGGACCAGGAGGAGGAGGATAGGAAGTACTTTGCATCATTGCCACCAGGGTATAAGTTTACCCCAACTGATGAAGAGCTTGTGGTGTGTTACTTAATGAAGAAGGTTGCCAATGAGGTGTTGCCAAGGAACAAGATCAGGGATGTCAAGCTCTATCAGCATAATCCTGGGACACTTGCAGGTATATTTTTATTTTTTATTGCTTTCTTGATCTTTCTAGTTGTCTTCTTTTTAGATGGTATTTTTTGGTTTTAGGGTTTATGGAGTTCTAATACTGAAACCTTTTTTGTTCTCTCTATAGATTCTTTAAGATTGGTATTTTTTTTATTTTTTTTTGGTTTTAGGGTTTTTAAGGTTCTTAAAGTAAAACCCTACTTGTATTCTCTCTCTATATTTTTTTTGGGTGGTGAGTTTTTGCTTATAGGGTTCTTGAAGTTCTACTATTGAAACCCAAGAAATAGGTTTTTTCTTTTATAAAGTTTCAGTCTGTCACTACACACAAATAATCTATATTTAAGTATACATACTTATATATATATATGTATATATTGCATAGGGTTTGACATATTGAATGCAAGGATCTTACACACATGTTGGGATATATTCGTGGGACTCATGACTACTTATATATTTTTGCACCAGAGTTAACTGCTTTGGACTTCCAATTTTTTAACATACCATGGTTTCTTTATTTATTTTTATTTTTTTTTGTTAACAACTTTAAACATGAGAACTATGCTTCATGCAAACATAAACTTTGACCTTTTACTTGTGTGTATATATATATATATATATATCCCTCTGGGGGTGTTCAGGTTTTAATGTAATTTTCTTCCCTCTTCTCTTCTTGTATACCTTTCAATTAATTCAATACTGGATGGAGCTAGGGTTTATTCTGTTGGTGATCTAGGGTCTGCTGCATGCTTTTATTTCTTTTGTTCTATACTTATTTTTATTGTTTTATGTTTATTGAGACTATTTTATTTTTTTCATATATTATGATCTTTGGTTTTCAGGTTAGTGTTCTAAAAAAACAAAAAAAAAAAATCTATGTTGAAAGCGCGCTATACATGTCCATTGTTTGGTGTTTTAAACTTGTTATTCTTTTCATGTTTTCTTTCAAGTAAGAATTTTTTTGTTTTCATATTTTATAATCTTATAATTATATAAGATCTACAAATAATAAATTTCCATCTTGAAATAATTGAGAACAGAAAACTTTGTACAATTTTATTTTTCCTCTACGGACTATGTCATCAGTCTGATTTTTTGCACCCTTATAATTGTGGGGATATACATTCACATAAACAAACTAATTAAGATTGGTTAACTGGCTATTGTACTATTGCTTAAACCCTACAATATTTGAATCATTCCAAATTTCAGTGACAAAAATGTGTTAATTTGTCTTCTTTTTTTTTCTTTCTTTGATTTTATTTATTTTTTTGGCTCTACCCATGATCATTCCTAACAAAGTTGTTTTCACTGTTTTTAGAAGAATACTCTTTTACCCCTTCAGAGAAGGAATGGTTCTTCTTCACCCCAAGGCACCGGAAATACAAAAACGGAAACCGCCCAAACCGGGCAGCCGGTGATGGATACTGGAAGGCAACCGGAGCCGATAAGCCAATCAAGTACAAAGGTGAAGTTGTTGGATACAGGAAGGCACTTGTTTTCTACAAAGGGAAGCCTCCAAAAGGTGACAAGACCAAATGGATAATGCATGAGTTTAGAGTCCAATCAGAAGCTCCAAAGACCAGAAAAGGATCTGATGACATGAGTGTAAGTATCTCTACCGCTATATTTCTGAAATAATAATTGGTATATATTTACGACTCGTGATTAGATAATAATCAAAAGGGATGTTCTATAGAACGATTCCCATTTCATTTACACTCACCTCTCGGGTATGCATGACTGTCTTAGCGTACTCCCGTCATGGGAGTGCACGTAGAGTCTTGTGCAATGAGTTAGCCCTTTATAATTAGCGCACTCGCGTAAAGTCTTGTGCAATGTGCGCTAATTATAAAGGCGCTGATTAACCCCGAGGTCCCTCTTCCTTTCCTCTTGCGGTTAGAAAGCGGGAAAAAAGAACTGTTGGTAAGCGGTTTGGTTTCTAGGTCACGTAGAATCTGGTGTAATGAGTTAGTCCTTTATAATTAGGGGTTTTTTTTTTTTTTTCAGTTGGATAAATGGGTTTTATGCCGGATTTATCAAAAATCTAAGCAAGCAAAAGGTCGACGCGATGGCAATGAGGATTCGGGGAATGAAGACCCGAAAACACCTTCCTCCACATCACCAGTAGCCCCAGATACTCCATTTGGCAGTAGTGCAAACGCTGTCCCGGACATGGCATTAATCAACTACACCGCCATTGGAGGCTCAAACGGATTTATGGCGCCCCCATTCGGAAATAACTATGCTCAAATGCACCCGGCGTCTCAGTACAGTGCACTAGTCCCAGCCGAAGCTCCACAGTACTTCAACAACGGTCCATTGAACCCGAACTACGCAAAGTTCAACACTCACCATCATCATCATCACCATCAGTCGCTTACGGACTATGTTAGTCCGATCTCTTGTGGTAACCCTCTTGCTCTTCCTCCTATTCCCGCAGAGAACATGCACTACATGAAAGAAGCAGCCACTTGGGATTCTAAGTCGGAGGATCATTATAATTCTACAAATTATTATGAAGTGTTTGATTATTCTTCACAACCCTACAAGTTTGCGATGGATTATGGTGGCAGTGACCATATGTTGCATGATGATGGCTCGTATTCTCCAACTCAGGACCCCAATTTATCCCGGGATGCATCGTTTAATCTTCCACCGGGCCCAAATGACCCTTCGTCCTACTTACCGAAAAAGAAAGATGACCCCTCATCGTTTTGATTGGTTTTCTGGTATCTTATAGGAATTGTAGTGTTCGTGGAATGTTCTTCCACCACACCCAAAGGACCCTTTGTCGTTTTGATTCGTTTTTCTCTTTTATGATAGTGTTCGGGGAAGGTTTATATATTAGGTGATACATGAGGATTAAGTTATTCTAGTCCCGCTTTGAATTACTAATTATCTCGGTTAGTGTTGGTTTGTAAATAATTAGGATTAGGAGGTTGTGAAACATCGAATACATGATACATTTGCTTATTATTATAACTTCTGGTTTTGACATTTTTTTTTTTGAGCTGTTTGAAGTTGATGTTTTTAATTTTTGGTTATGAGGATCTGTTGTATGTAATACATACATACCACCACCCCAACACACACACACTCAACCATCACCACCACGAAAAAAAATGTGAAGTTTTATATGATGCTGTTCTTAATCTCACTATTGCAACAAAATCAAACTATTTTAGATAATATACGCATATATATATATATATATATATATATATATATATATATGTTCATTGAATCATTGCTGATGTTAAATTGCAATTGCTTATGATATATAGTGAAGTGAAACATGTAAAAGATGTTCATTGCTGATGTTAAATTGCAATTGCTTGGTGATAGTGAAGTGAAACATGTCTGGTTATGGTTGACAAGTATATGTTGAAGTGTACATATATAGATGAACATTGTTTAAGTCGGGTCCTTATATTTCATATACATATGCATATATATGCGCCAGTTTAACTTGGTAGCATTTACTTCTGGGTAATCTTTGTTAAAATGACACTAGAGAATAATAATAAAATAAAATAAAATAATAAAAAATCCTTATAACACTATACCAGATAGGTAACGCACTTTATCCATTTTATTGTGCACCTCAAACTAATGCAATACGGTTAGGGATGGCAAAATGGTCCGACCCGTTGGGTTTTGACCCGTTTCAATTTAATTGGGACGGGTTTGGTAAATTTATAAACGGGTTTGGGACGGATTTGGTATCCAAAATTAAAACTCGAAGCGGGTTCGGGTCGGGTTTGGGTTTTCTGGAAAATCCGTTGGTAACCCGATTCCGACCCGTTTACAATTTTAATTTTAATTATATATATATGTGCGTCTTTGTCTATATATAACTCATTAATCTGATTATTGGTATTGATATCTATATATATATATTTTTTGGAAGAATTTCAGTCAATATGCGTATATATACATTTGTTTGTTTAAATATGTGGGATATTTGGTTTATAACGTAAAGCAAAATATATGCTTAGAATAAGAAAGAGATACTTGGTTTATAACTTAATTTGTTATCAAATACATTATAACTTAATTTGTCATCAAATAATTTAGTAAATCAACTGTGATTCTAATTTATTACAAATAATTTAGTACAACCGATGGTAACCCGATGGAACCCGTTTATACTGACGGGGTAGTAATGGTATTACCGATTATAACCCGTCACGGGTTTGGAACGGATTTGGTATTAGTAATTTTTAAATGGTGTGGTAATGATATTAACCAAACCCGTCCCAAACCCGACCTGTTGCCATCCCTAAATACGGTTCATGATGGACTTCCTCGATACTCATCCACACAGCTAATATTATGGAGAAATTTGTATATATTTTTTATATTTAAGATGATGTGTGGAATATGCTTATAAGTACCGAGATAATATACTAGGATGTATAGATCATAATATAGATCCTAAAATTAAGTATTATTCCGTATCATTGTTACATACGATATAAAATTTTAATAATAAAAAAAAACGTTGAAAACTATTCATATTTAAAAATATTATTCTACAACATTAACTTTACATTTAAAAAAAGAAATATACCGACCAACCAAATTAATAAATGATAACACAAAGTTGAAACTAGATAAATAATGAAATTGGAGAAAATATTAGTGCATCCACGGAGTAATTGAATGCTTTAAATCGGCTACTCATTAACTCACCCTCTTTCATTATCTAGCAATAAAAGAAAATAATTGTATTATACTAATTTTAATTAATTCGTAAGTAACATTTCTCTTCTTTGAACTAAACTTTAGATCTACGAAATTCACTCGAATCAAAATAACGATTATGGTAAAATCAAGATGTAAATTTTATTTATACCTTTTATTTTAAATAATGTTTTATTTAGATTCTTTCATCTTTTAATAATTTTAATTACACTTTTGTGTTAGGTTAATAAATTAACTATTCGTAAACGGAATCTTAAGAAGTGTAATCAGAAATATATATTTGTTAGTGTCTATGGTCTCAGTTGGTAAAGTGCCCCATAGTCTACCATGGAAGTTAGGGTTCAAGTCGCGCTCTACTAACCTAGTGCTAGTTGTCACATGGATCAATTTTCACCACGAATTTTGGCCTTATGATAGAACCAAATAATATAATTTTACACCAAACTGCCAGGCTGTTATGACATTCTCCTGCAATGCCACATTGTCACTTGGTGGGTTTTTTCGGTTATGTGTCCCCAAACTATCTGTCTGAGTTACTTCTTTGCCTTGACCAGCCTTGTCTAAATCTGAGTCAAGCACTATCACAAGCCACCTTGTATGTCAAGCTTGTGCCAACAATGCATAATATTTGCCTTTGCTGAACCAAAGTCTTGTCCCAACCTTCTCATGTCTTCGCGCACATGAGAGATTATCTTTGTCAAGCTTGCCCTAAATGCCTTCACTAGCCAGCATGCACCGCGCCATGCCATGTCTTGGTTTGTCAATGCCTTGGCACATAGGCATGCCGCGCCATGCATATGTCTCGAATCAATTTGCACTAACTTTTGCTTGCTTCAATGTCACAACCTTGCCCAAGGGGAAGTTTGCATAGCCAAAGCTTGGTGTGCACATGGTTTGCCAAGCCAAATGCATTGCATGCCAAGTTGTGGCATCACTTTGCCAAAGGCAAGTTGACACACTCGTGGGTATGCGCGCATAGCTTTCCAAGCCATGCCCGCCAGCATAGCCCACCGTGTTTTTAGTACCAAGCCATCATCACCAACCGTGCCACCAAACCATGTCAAAACATGTTAACAAGCTTCCCCATACGTGCCCTAGCCAAGACTTGCCAATGCCTTACTTGGTTGGATGCCCACAGGAGTCAGGGACACACCCCTCCTTATATATGAAGAAAACACAACTAGCACTGTGCCAATAACAATTATCAACTATGTCCGAGGAGTCATAATGCCCTTTTTAAATCTTCCCGAACTCTAAGTCCGGATTTTCTTTCTCAGATACTCTTCTTGGGTCCTAAGGTTGCTCCAATTTAATTCCTGCATTTTTCCAACACCTCTAAGTCCTACTTCCAAAATTGGACTTATTTACAAAAATGTCACTATATCATCCTCCATGTCACACTGGCATGCCACAACACACTTCAAGATATCACCGAGTTACACTAGTCCACTAACCTAATATCATGTTTGACATAACTTTTGTTTATGGCTTTACGCAGAAGCATAAATCATTTTAAGAATTTGGTACCTCTAATTTTTTCTAATATCTGGGAAGCTAAAAACAACTCATGAGAAGCCAATCCAAACAGGGTCATACAACTAACTTTCCAAAAAAAAAAAAAAATCGAAAAAATTCTTGTGCCAATATTTCCTAAATGTATTATATTCATGGTTCCCCGTAACGCCCGTTATGTAACGGATTTTTGAGTTGCCGTTATAATTACGGGCCGTTACACTACAATGGACCAATTCTCACATCCGTAATGGCCGTTACGGTGGCCGTAACCCAGATTTCCACTGATTCCGAAAATACCGTAACGGTTAACACAGTTGAAGTTTTTCAAAAATTTGGGTTAAAAAACTTTTTGTTATGTATATGATATGATAAATGTTACTCCATTATTGAAAAGTAATCTTTGTAATAATCTTTACACAGAAAAGTCAAAAAAAATTGAACTAGTGAAATAATCTTTGCATGCACCTTTTTAAAAATTATTTTGCATTGTTAGAAATAAGTTCATTTACACCCCCTGAGGTTTGTCTTATCTTCACTTGGACCCTTTCAGGTTTGCATATTTTCATTTATACCCCCTACTTTTTAATATTCTCATTACTTAGACTCCTGAACGATGACATCAGCATGAATTTTTTTAAAAATCCCTAAACTACCCTCAATGTCTTATCCTTATTCTGTTTGGAAACAAGGATAATACTTTTATCAATTAGACCCACTTCCATCATTTAATAATTTAATTTGTATTAAAATTTCAAAATATATATAAAATTTGAAAAAATATATATTAAAATTTGAAAAATATTATAAATTCGAAAATAAATATAAAATTAAAAAATATATATAAATTTTGAAATTATTTTTTTTTCAAAAAAACATATTAAATTTCAAAAATAAATATAAAAATCACAAAAAACATAAAAATTTTGAAACAAATATATAAATTTTTTAAAAAAACATATAAAATTCAAAAAAATATATTAAATTTAAAAAATATTTATAAAATCGAAAATAAATATAAAATTAAAAATATATATAAATTTTTATTTTTAAAAAAACATATTAAATTCAAGACAAATATATAAAATTAAAAAAACTATATAAAATTCTAATAATATATATTAAATTTCAAAAATAATTATAAAATTAAAAAAAATATATAAAAAATTATAAAATTTGAAAATAAATATAAAATTCAAATATATATGTATATATATAATTTCAAAAAAAAAACTAAATTCGAAAATAAATATAAAATTAAAAAAAAAAATTAATTTTCTCTCTCTCTCTCTCTCAGACGCACACCACACACACACACACACACACACACATATATATACACACACACACATATATATAGATCTATACATATATATATATACACACACATATATATATATATAGAAGTCCTCGTCGGCGCCGACCCCCTCCCACCGCCTCCCGTCGGCGCTGCCCCCTCCTACCACCGCCTCCCCGTCGGCGCCGCCCCCCTCCCACCACCACCTCCCCCTATTTTTGACCAATGGGTATATATATATATATATATATGTATAGATCTATATATATGTGTGTATAGATCTATATATATATGTGTGTGCGTGTGTGTGTGTGTGTGTCTGAGAGAGAGAGAGAGAGAGAAATAGAGATAGAGAGGAGAGAGAGAGAATAAATATTGAATAAATGTTGGGGTGTTTGGTTTGAGGGTTAGATTGATTTTAAGGGGATGTTTGGTTTAGGGTTTAAATTGATTTAGGGATTAAATTGATTTAAGGGGTGTTTGGTATAAGGGTATTTTAGATATTTCACACCATGAGGGGGTGTAAATGAAGATATGCAAACCTCAAGGGTCAAAATGATGATAGGACAAACCTTAGGGGGTGTAAATGAAATTAATCCTATAAATAAATTATATTTTTTGTGATTTCAAAATTTTATTTATTTAAGTTTAAAATTAATTTAATAATATCATAACAAGTATATCGTAAATATTGAAATAACGACAATAACATTAGATTTATTAATAACTCATTTTTTTATATTAATTTTTTTAAAAAAATTAAATAAAATTCACTTAAATTTATCAAAAAAATCATCTTTATTCACTCATATTACCAAAAGTATTAAATTAGAACACTTTGGGTAAGATGTGCAAGATTTTAAAAAATTCACGACTGCGATAATTGAGTCATGTTACTTAACCCCGATACTGACCCGAGTCCGTTACACCGATACTATTACCGTTATAGCAACTGATACCGTTACGACGAACCTTGAATATATTCTTAAAAAAATAAAACTTAAAATCTAATTTCTCTCTCTACTTTTTCATACTCAGATGAGTAGGATCAAACGAACATTGGTAGCACTGAGCCCGTTTTTGAAGCCACAATTCCTCCAATCATAGGCATTATTAACACCCGCAATCCTATACACAGAAAAATATATATATATAGAGAGAGAGAGTTATTACAGAGAGGTACGCGTTGTTCTTGATGATTCAACCAACGTGCCTAAAATGGTCCAATAATAGGCAGGTTGTCTTCAATCGCCATACCTGTATTGATCCAGTTCATCCTATGTTCCTTTTAGCTTTCTAGGGTCGAGAAATAAAGCTATAAGGTTGAGGATTATATACATATATATTATTTATATAATTATAAGGAATCAATTGATATTTGGTTCTTTAAGATGGTGTTGGCTTTATCAGATTGGTTCAGAGAGAGAATATATAAAGAGAATCTGATCTGATGTACAATGGGTTTCGTTTCCTCTTCTGTTCAACGGTCATCCTTCCTCTTTCATTGGAGGCTGTGAAAATCCCTCTCTTCTCCCAAGAAAAAAGAGAGATACACACATTGATATATACATACACATACATATATATATAGATATGTGTGTGTGCATTTTATTATATTAAGGGATTTTAGAGAGAGAAATGTTGGCAATGGTTGGGGGTGAAGGCGGAGGAGGAGGAGCACCAGGAGCTAATATGGAGAAGGATTCATCCAAGGGTGGGAACACACAGAGATCTAGTAGCTTTAAATTTAGGGCACCACAGGAGAATTTTAGGATCCAAGACTTCGAATTGGGGAAGATCTATGGCGTTGGTTCTTATTCCAAGGTTGGATTCTTTGGCTCCTTTGTTATGCTAACTTCGATTATTGATTTCTTTGTGTTAATCTGGGTTTTTATCGCTGTAGATTAGTGGGTTCGGTTTTTGATGATTATTGGAGATTGAATGCCATGATGTTTGATTTATATGTGTAATTGTGTATTTCCATTATTTATTTATTTTTTTGGTAATTTGAGTGATGTAGAATAATGGGTTGTGCAGATTTATTGTTTATACTTTTTTTTTTTTACATGGGATTATGTTATGTTGTGTTAGGATGATGATGACGAAATTGATGTCGGGTTGAAAACTTCATTTTCCTGTAAATGTTAAGGTAGAATTGGTTAGAATGATAGTGCTGATTTGGATAGTGTAGGACCTCTAAGAGTGTTGAAAGAAAACTTGTAGTCAACTTTCATTCATTAAGTGATTGTATCTTCTAGTCAACTTTCCCTTAATCATAGGATTTGATATTCCTTGATTAAGGGCAGAATCTAGGATTTGATATCCCTTGATTAGAGATATAATCTGGGTTGTCCTTCTATTGTTTCCTTGAGAGAACTATAAATATGTCTTGTAATCACTCTTTGAGGAATAAGAAAATTCTCTTTTTTTCTCTCTACAATATAGTTTTGTTTCTATATTTTCGACATGTATCAGAGCCTACCGATTCTTGATAGTTTCTTCCGTTTACTGTCGTCTCCGCCGGGGATGGGCGGCGACATTTAATTACAATATTCATATATATATAGTATTCTTGGTGGTGTTTATATTTTACCACCAAAATCCATTTAACCTATCTCTTATTCTGGCCGCGCGACCACTCACGCAACCTATCCCTTATTCTGGCCACGCGACCACTCGCGTAACCTACCTCTTATTCTGGCCGCACCACCATTTGTGCAACCTATCTCTTATTATGGCCACACGACCATTCGTGCAACCTATCTCTTATTCTGGCCGCGTAACCTATCTCTTATTATGGCCGCGTAACCTATCTCTTATTCTGCCATATCTTTGATCTTACGGCTGCCATATCTTTATAAAGGCTCTTCTAAAGCATGCCATGGATTCTATTTGTAGCAAGCTGGGAGTTGTTGACATCTACTCTCCAGCTTGAGGGGGAGTGTTGAAAGAAAACTTGGAGTCAACTTTCCTTCATTAAGTGATTGTATCTTCTAGTCAACTTTCTCTTAATAAAAGGATTTGATATTCCTTGATGAAGGGCAGAATCTAGGATTTGATATCCCTTGATTAGAGGCAGAATCTGTGTTGTCCTTAAATTGTTTCCTTGAGAGCACTATAAATATGTCTTGGAATCACTCTTTTGAGGAATAAGAAAATTCTCTCTTTTTCTCTCTACAATATAGTTTTGTTTCTATATTTTCAACAAAGAGCATCAACAAACCTAGGTTTCTATGATCTATCGACGCCAAGTGCTTTGAGTTAATTCGGAATGAGATGAGTGTAACTTGACACCGGTGAAAAGAGTTGTAGTGCTTCGGAGTAATATTTGAGAAAATAAAAGTTACTTTAATCAAGATTAAATATATGAACATAATCTTAAATTAATTATGTCTTATTCATAAGCATATTAAGCAGTGCTGAGAATCCACTCCCAAGATGTTTTAGTGGAGCCATTTTGGTAATGGCTAGACATTGGGACTTGTATAGTAAGACATCTCATCTTACCGATGCAATTCTATTGAATAGAGACTTATTTTTTCGAAATGGTATTGTGAGACATCTCATGCTGTTTCACTAGCCAATTTCTGTATGCTCTTCATACGCCAACAATGAATCGTACTTCAAATTTTCTCTGCAAGAACTTCATATTTAATGAAAGTAGATTCCTTTTCTTGGGGCGCTACTTAGGGATCTTTAACAAAGGAATGCAGGTATTTCCCCTTATTTATTCCTGGGCTTTTTTTCCTTAATTAAATGTGATTATGCATATAGACATATTTGTTGTATATCTATATGTTTATTGTTAAACCAAGAGTATTCATGGCATTTCCCCCCATACATTTATGATCTGCTTAAGTAGGAAAAGTTAATAAGAAAATTAAACTGTAACCATATCTAAACATAATATATTTTGAACCACTTATTATCTCACCTACAACTATATATTTGTTCTGCAATTATTTTCAAGAATAGTTTCTTCTGTGAAGTTTTTGTACTTTCCTGAAATCTTAAAGTATCACATAAACACTATAGAAGTTGTGAGGCGGACGTGTGATCTAGAGGAGTCTTAAAAGGAAGAGCAGTGCTGATGCTCAACCACAAGAGATCATGTTTTTAAAATGGGAAGCATAGATGAGAGTGGGGTTGAGGATGATTGGTATGACGAGGATGCTGTTAGAATGAGAATGTTGGTGGAGATGATGTTGAGGGCGATGGAGGTGATGGCTGAATTTTATCTGTTTACCGTATGTAGTATTCTCTGTGTTTTTTTTTGTTGTTGTTGTTGTTTTTGTAATTGAAATTATCATATTACATTTCATAATTTGTGGTAAACTAGTTTATTGCTTGTATTCTAAATGCTAAGTGATGTATTTTGTTTGTTCGAGGATTTATTTTGCTAACATATATTATAAACTTTATGATCTTTTAGATATTTTTGAATGTTATAAGTAGAGTATCGCCCCATATTAATCTGTCATGCTGCTGTGGGATCATATGAAGCTCCCCTGATTCAAGTATCGCTACTTCAAATCATGTCTTGAAGAGATGTAGCCTTTGAAATCAGTGAGCTTCTAATCTATGCTGGGGGATTTTTCATGTTAAATTTTAATAGGTAGAGTACAATTTTCATGTCGTTTGGTACAGTTTTCTTACTCTTGGATTTGGAGACTGCCAAAAAATATCAGTGAAAATTCAATTCGAGGTGCTGTTTGATAAAACTAGAAATTAAAGACTCAAAATTTGAAGAACTCAATTTTAAGTGCTAAAATTTTTAAGTGGTAATTAAATTTAAAAATTTCTTGGTATTTTTTTTTTTATAATTTTTAGTCTTTAGGCATTAGTGATTAGTGATGTTTCTGTCACTAAAATTATCCCATTTTAAGTGTCACCTACCGTTTTAAGTGATTTTCCAATTCTGTAGCCAAAAGCACTCAATTGAATAAGTGCTGAATTGAGTTATCAAATAGCATAAGTCAAACAACTCTTCAATTGAGTGGACGTCAACATATTTTGTGTTTATAAGAAGTTACTTCAGGATCTTAGACATCTAATCAGATGGAGTTTATTGGGAAAATAATTGAAGAAATGGGCTTTTCACATCCATAGATTAGTCTGCTGAGTCCTAATTTTTTTTTTTCCTTTCAAAAACAGACATTAGCCACTTCTGGTACAGTTTTCTTACTCTTGGATTTGGAGACTGCCAAAAACTATCAGTGAAAAATCAATTCGAGGTGCTGTTTGATAAAACTAGAAATTAAAGACTCAAAATTCGAAGAACTCAATTTTAAGTGCTAAAATTTTGAAGTGGTAATTAAATTTAAAAATTTCTTGGTATTTTTTTTTTTAATGAATTTTGTCTTTAGGCATTAGTGATAGTGATGTTTCTGTCACTAAAATTATCCCATTGTAAGTGTCACCTACCGTTTTAAGTGATTTTCCAATTCTGTAGCCAAACGCACTCAATTGAATAAGTGCTAAATTGAGTTATCAAACAACACAAGTCAAACAAGCTTCAATTGGGTGGACGTCACCATATTTTGTGTTTACAAGAAGTTACTTCAGGATCTTAAAAATCTAATCAGATGGAGTTTATTGGGAAAAGAATTGAAGAAATGGGCTTTTCACATCCATAGATTAGTCTGCGAGTCCTAATTTTTTTTTCCTTTCAAAAACAGACATTAGCCACTTCTGGTCCCCTCATTGTAGCGTTTCGGGAAGGAGATGTGACATCTAACCTTTGATATTTCATGAAGTGGCTACTCTGAGGCAAAAAAAGTGTGCCAGTAACTTATGATGAAGCGCTATACCGCTTAATATTGGGTATTCCCCAGTTCTTTTTTCTTGCAGAACAGATAATTATTGTTGAAGGATATGAATATTTAATTTACACCCTCTTTAACAACTTAAGCTTTTAGAGTAGTTGGGTAGTTAACATGGTTTTAGAGCCAAATGCCTCGTGTTCAAACCTCACTGTCACGCATATTAAAAATTGTTGTTTCATGTGTTGGACCAAAAGAAGGCCTCACGTGAGGGGGCGTGTTGAAGGATATAAATATTTAAGTTACACCTTCTTTAACAGTTTAAGTTTCTACAGTAGTTGGGTAGTTAACAATTATAAAACAATTTATTAGAAATAACTACAAGTCTAATGTATATTAAGTGTGTACTGTGTTAGATTTAAATCATTGAGGGAAATGAGTCACTGGTTTGGAAATGCCTTAAGCTGCTTCATCTTTGCGTTCTTCACAAGCCGTTTTGTATGTGTAGAAAAATGTTTCTCTTACATCACTTGCCCTATTTGGGTGCATCTTTCCATATATATACAAGGTGGGGTGGGCCTTAGGCCCATTTCCCTAAAAGGATATACAAATTGGTCAGCTATATTTTGTCACCTTTATGTAAATCCCATTTATGCCCCTGGTGTTTGCTTAATGGGCAAGTTACTGCTTCTTCCCGAAGCTGTTGAGTGACCTTCGGGTTTGCCTTGGCGCGCCACGTGCCATCCCGAAGGCCTACCTTTGATGTTTACTCAGCGAGCAAACCTCATGGACTGTGTCTCTGGGCCTTGTTATGATTGGGCTAGAGTCTTGTTGGGCTTCATGGGCTGAAATATTTTTCCCAAACAATGTAAGATACCAGGATCCACTACAATTTCACATATAGAATGATGTGGCGCAGCAAACGGAGGATTGATTTTCCGTGGGAAAACACTGTTATCTTCTGTTGTTCCATGTGCTTAATTTAATTTGTTGAAACAAGTCTGTTAAAATTGTTTCGTTACTGATGGAATTTGTTTGGCTTGTTTTTACTTTTCTGGCATGTGGCAGAGAAATCTTGTATGTCAGCTTACTGGGAGCCGAGATCCAAAGCTTTATATATCATGTTATGTCTTTGTTTATTTACTTTTCCTTTTTCCTTTTTATTTTTTGGGTATCTCCTTTTTTGTTTGGCCGCTTTTTTTTTTTCCCTAGTGATCTTATTGGGTTGGGGGGTGGGGTGGAATAGGTTACGGTAGGTCTGATACTGATTGCTATTGCAGTCTGATTGTTTTTAATCTAAAATGATGTTGAACATGTGAATCCTTGTCCTGATTGTGTTTACCCTCCCACATTTGAGGTTTTTTTTAGCATTTGTATCTGTTTTAGATCTAGAGTTCAGAGTTTTTGCATATGATTCGCATGAGATATTGCTGTCAACCCTTCTCAATGGTATTCATGTAGTATCCTATCCATGATGTCACTAGGTTGTGAGAGCAAAGAAGAAAGACACAGGAACTGTATATGCCTTGAAGATCATGGACAAAAAGTTCATCACCAAAGAAAATAAAACTTCTTATGTGAAGTTAGAGCGCATTGTACTTGATCAATTGGATCATCCTGGCATTGTGCGGCTATTTTTCACATTTCAAGATACTTATTCACTATGTAGGTATTTTTTGGTCATTTCTAATCATATATATATATACATATACATATATATATATTTGAGAATCAAGCAACTCTAATCAAAATTTTGATTATTCAGATTCCCGTAGGATCATGTGTTCCAGGTAGTTATTATGTTTGACTAATTTCTCAGTTGGTTATATCGTCTGACATTGATCCCTTTAATTATACTTTGAAGACATGGCACTCGAGTCCTGTGAAGGTGGAGAACTTTTTGATCAAATTAATAGAGTAAGTAATCATACTCTCTCTCTCTCTCTTTTGTTTTTTCCTTCTTTGTTTTTTGACCAGTTGAAACAGAGTTAGTAAAATTTAACAAATCTTGGATCCATGTTTTCTTAAAGTACTTTTGGAACAAAAAGTTAGGAAGTTTTAACAATATTGAAAGCTTATATGCTCTCATATTTTCTCTAGAATTGAACAGTTCTCTCAAATATCCAATAACTACCACTGATTATTCCAAATAGGTCCTGCAACATTCACATAGTTTATAAATTATTCCAAAGAAATCTAAGTTGACATCATATTTTCTTTTTTTACCAATCAAAATTTAATAATATACATAACTATATTTTAATGTTTTCGAAATTGAGCGTGATATTCCTGGAAAATTAGTTAGGGCTCTTATAGTTCCTAGTGTTAAGTAATTCCTTAATTTAGATTTTCAAGTATACCTTTAGGATGTGTCATCTCTTGTCTGCCTAGTTTGTCACTGTATGTTATCCAATATCCAGTAAATCTGTGTGTGCAGAAAGGCCGTTTGTCAGAAGATGAAGCTCGCTTCTATGCTGCTGAAGTTGTTGATGCTCTAGAATATATACATAGTATGGGATTGATTCACCGAGATATTAAGGTACTTCACTGCATGATTGTGCTGATGACCCGAGCTTTTTTTCATATAAGTTGCTAACGGTTGCTTGAATGGCAGCCAGAGAACCTGCTTCTTTCAGCTGAAGGACATATTAAAATTGCTGACTTCGGCAGTGTAAAGCCTTTGCAGGATAGCCAGATAACAGTCCTTCCAAATGCATCTTCTGGTATCTTTATCAAATTAATACATGGAATCATTGGGATTCTTTTAGATTTTGTTTAATCTATTAGCAACTTGTATATATTAATTGGATATGAAAATTGTGTAATTAAAATGATTAAGGATACATTTCTATTCACCGATAATACAGCTTTGTATTTGTATAATGCTATAGCAAATCTTTATATTTATATATTTGTTTTTTATGTTGTCTTTTATCCTATCTGAGGAATATAATGACCTTAGGATTGAGTAATGCCTTAATTGTTGCTATATATGTCGTCCAGATGATAAGGCTTGCACATTTGTGGGAACAGCTGCTTATGTCCCTCCCGAAGTATTAAATTCTTCTCCTGCAACTTTTGGGTAAGTGACTCTTTCCATGGCGTAACTTTTGTGCATATACGTATACAGTCTGTTGCACACCGGTGAGCAAAAAGCTTATTCACACCAAAGTGTAGTGCCCAGAGGATATTTTACATATATATTCTTTGGTAATTACCTTTTTTACACTGGGATCATATCCAACATAACTGTGCTTGGTGGAAAAAGGTTTTACTCACCGGTGCAAGAGATCCTATTATTTTGTGCGTATATTATATATATATATATATGTATATATATATATATATATGTATATATATATATATATATGTATATATATATATATATATATATATTTATCAAGTAAGACACACAAACGCCAACTTTGTCCAACTGAGAGTCGAACTGTCAACCTCCCCTTTTTGGAGATACTATTCAGGCTGATGCTAAGTGGTCAGGATGTGATCATAGCTTGCTCACACATTGTCCTTTTCTTTCTTAGTATAACATGTTTGTAGGATCTTATTTACTCTTTTTGAACATATTCAAACAGAAACGACCTCTGGGCACTTGGCTGCACCTTATATCAGATGCTTTCAGGATCTTCCCCTTTCAAAGATGCGAGTGAGTGGCTTATTTTCCAAAGAATTATTGCAAGAGATGTCAGATATCCGAATTATTTTTCACAAGAAGCTAGAGATCTTATTGACCGGTTGTTGGTAAGATATAATGTGTCTACCTGTTCACTTTATTCTTTCTATCTTGAACTTCATGTTTATCTCAGTTAGTTACTTCTCGCTTTTAAAATAAATTTGTCGGCATCTTCAGTTTTGGCTACAAATAATGACAGTGATACAAGGATAGTAAAATTTTATCCAATTGCCAGGCAAAAAATTGTCTTGGGTCCAATACATATGTTGCGTGGACACTACAGTAGACAGTGATTTTTATGCCGGTGGGACGACATGGAAAACTCTTCTAAGTTGGACACTGACATGGCAAGGAGACTAATATACATTCAGTCTGTGAAGAAGAATATTATAGAAGATTGTATGATTACAAACAGAAAAAAATGTGGCATATATTGTATGCTGTAAAATATATACGTATACATGCTTGATTGATGATATAACTGTGTATTATTTTCTTGATTGAAGTGTTTTACTGTGCCTTCATTATGTTTAAATGAAACAGGATATTGAGCCCAGCAGGCGGCCAGGTGCCGGGCGTGATGGTTATGCTTCACTCAAGAAGCATTCATTTTTTGAGGGAGTTGACTGGAAAAATTTAAGGGCACAAACCCCTCCAAAACTTGCTTTGGGGCCAATGGTTTGCCTTTCTTAGGCCATCTTCTTAAATTAGTATTATTACTACAGTTTTATTATTGTTGAGTATTTTTCGGAAAAAGAAATTCCTGTTCCTTGCCAGTAGTGTGGTTCTTGTGAGATGTTTCCTACTACCATGTAAACTTCTAATGTTATATCTTTTAGGCCCTGTCAAGCGAGGTTGATGATGTTCAGGACTCTGCATGGAACCCTTCACATATTGGGGATTGTTCCGCAAGGCAAAATGATGGAAATTGTGGTGCTGAATCCTCTTCTGATGCTGGTCATATAACTAGGCTTGCATCAATTGATTCCTTTGATTCAAAATGGTAATACAAAGCACTTTTTCCTTATGCAGTTAGTACTGAGCTACCTTCTCTTTTAAGATGTTTTAATTGTGAATTTTTAAATCCAACCATTTCAGTTGAAAATGTATAGAATGTTATATTGCACTAATGGCAGATCAAGAATGAAAGCAAGGGAAAACATGACCAGACAATAGGAAACAGGACTTTACACGGTATAACAATTACCTCTAGTTCATGAAGAGGGATTTTAAAGTCACTTCAACAAAGAATTAGGTGGTGCACAAGGTAGGGTTGAGAAACAATTAAAATTACTCTTAGGGACTATTTACACCCACTGAATTTGCATGTGGTTTGAAAAGTTGAATACCTTTATTAATTTGAGCCTAGTTCCCTCCTCGGGGCCTCAATCAAAAGTTATTACGAATCCTGCAAGGCGAAATTCGTACTACATATTTCCCAGCTTGCATAATACAAGATGTCTCACAACATATGAGCATCTGTTAACGTTATAAGGTGATCAATGTGGATATTCTAAATATGAATGTCAGTGTTACTTGCATGGGAGTTGAAACTAGGACATGCCCTAAAGGGATGGATCAAACTTGACCTGAAGTAGTTTTCCCATTCCATCAGAGTTGGATTTGCTGTAACTTGTGTTGCGAGTCATTACCGTAGATATTGGCTGCAAATTTTTAGTTTTCAATCCATGTTTTTTATTAGCTCTGCTGGTTAGAAACCCCAAGGATTGTATACTTCTACTCTCACTTCTGCAGTAAAGTTGTATTGCGAACTTTCAGAAAGGTGCCTTAATTGTTTTCTGCAGTAAAGTCATTACCGTATATCATGCATTATAGGAAAAGTTGGGAAGGACCATTAATCGAGTTTAACTACATAGCATAGTCACACTCATCTTTTCGCCCTTGTAAGAATGGATACCGACGGCACTAGAACTGAGCATGATGATCAGTGCATTCCCATTGATGTGTGCAGATAGTTGTGGGAGCATTTGCTATTTTCTGTGGGTTCATATATTGGCATATCTAATTTGTTTCGGCATATACAGGCAGCAATTTTTGGAGCCTGGGGAATCTGTTCTTATGATCTCAATGGTCAAGAAGATTCGGAAACTAACAAACAAGAAAGTTCAGCTAATCCTGACCAACAAGCCGAAGTTGATTTATGTGGACCCCTGTAAGCTTGTGGCTAAAGGGAATATAATCTGGTCCGATAACCCCAGTGAGCTTAGCGTCCAAGTTATGAGCCCTTCACATTTCAAAATTTGCACAGTAAGTCCCATATTCTTTCGTCTTCTTTGGCATCTCTACTTTGATCAATTGTGTTCCCTACAGTTATTGCAGTCACCATTCACCACGGAAATTCAGGGATGATAGATGTGCCTGTTTTGACTTTTCTTTTTGCCCTGCTCTGAACAACACCCATGAGCGGTCAAAGCAATGACTCGAAAAAGGAACAGGGAACATAGCCCAATTTTCAGTGCACTTAAACTTCTCTCTCTTGTTGACTTGATTCTTATTTATTTTTCCCTTCTTGTTATGGTGTAGCCAAAGAAAATTTTGTCATTTGAAGATTCTAAACAACGAGCAATGCAGTGGAAAAAAGCAATTGAGACCCTCCAAAATCGGTGAAATCTATTTGTTGTTTTGACAACGGATTGTTTGGGAGTAATGAAATGGCAGAGGAATGCGGGATCCTGAAGAGATGGGTGCTCCCAAGGAATAATTTATAGAAAGTGATTCAATTTGGGGAACCAGCCTTTTTAGTTGCAAGCCTTCCCCACAAGCATCCCATTGTCTTGTGCTGCGATCGATTTTTGAGTTATGTGCTAAAGATTGATATGATGGGGGCTCCTAAGGGATTCGCTGAAGAATGCGACATTTTGCCAAAGGGAAAAGAAACATTCTATTACCAGGCAAATTGACACAAACATTCTAGTTTTATGATTTTTCTGTTTCGGTTAGTGATAGTCTGCGTCAAACCAAAACTTACTATGTGTGTGAATTGTAGAAAAGTCTGTATACATGTAAAAGGAGTGATCAAACATGTCCTGAAATTCAGGTGGATGCTCAATTGTTTAAATAATGAAGACTCTTCTAGTTCAAATTGTTTCAATTACACAAGAACTATCTTTGCAGTTGTTAACTATAAAAATGTTACAGCTGTTTGATATGAAACGATGTTGCTTAATTATTTCTATCAGCGTTGTTTTTCGTTTCTGCATCTTCACTTTGTTTTCTCAATGCTGATGATGACACCGGGGACCAAGCGTTGTCTAATAGACATTACGAACAAAGTTTGATACTACTTTTGGAACCAGACTTGTTCCCACTGTAGTGTGTAATGTGCAGTTCTATTTCAAGTTTTAATCATCGAGGTGCTTTTACAGATTCATTTGACAGAAACTAGGAGCAATGGTTAGTCACCTTGGAAAGTTCGGGATCTCCTGCAAGTTACCTCCATGTTTATTCATGTTTGGGAAAGTGAATTCTTACTGATTCTTTAGTTTTGATGGTTTTAGTTTCTTGAAGTAGCCTGTTCTCCTCTCGACTCTGACAAGGCTCCCTTCTGCTAGATGATCTCCGACTTCATACTTCACCGGAAACAAAATGTAAATCGTTTCACACGATCTCTGTTGTACCATCTTCAGTTACCTTGATGCGCTCAGAGAAACAGCAGCAGAGCAAAAGAAGACTTATTAGCCCAAAGATGGACCTTGACTGTCATTTTGCTCACATAACGGACTTGACAATATGTTTTAAAAATAAGTAGCGGACAAGTGTCGTTACTTAAACACGTAATATATTGGATGATACCAGTCTTTGAAGTTGGGAGATCAAACGAAGAGGATGAAACAAATGATCCTCAAAGAGATGCATGTCTTTGCTCACTACATTTATGAGGGACATTACTTGGTTGAACAATAACTCCACCAACATCTGAGATTCTGAGCAGTGACCTATTTGAAGCTTCTTCAAGTCAAGTTCAGAAAGGGCAACATTTTTAAAAAAGGCTATTAACGTAAAATCCCCTATAATTTTAAAATCTTAACAAATACCCTCTGAGATGCCATTTGCCCCCCTACACTTTTTATAGGGCACGAAACCTCTTTTAAGCCCATAAAATCCAGGTTTTTAACGTTTTAACATGAAATCCCTTATGATTTTAGCATAACCCTGGTTTCAAATTTTTGCCAAAACTATGTCATTTTGAGACTGAAAGGGGGTTTGTGAAATTTTTTAAAGTGAATAGAGCAATATGACACATCATGGAAGTATTTGTTAAAAAACTAAAATTATAATAGATTTTACATTAATAGCCCTTTTTAAAATGAATTTAGATCTTAACCACGTTTTAAGCATCTTATATTGGACTCGTAAGCTCCATATATTATTCATTATTTCTAGCCATTTGGTCAAACTAATTCCAAGCAATTTAAAACACAAAAGTCTAGAAGAATGAAACAAAAACATATATCAGGGAAATGAGAAAAAAAAAATCGCAATATTTTAAAAAACCAACAGCAGCATTTTCCAGTGTTCACAAAATTTATTTATTTGTCCTAGAAATAACTCACATACCTACTTTATCCTGTAAAAACTATAAACTACTTTATTTTATATATATATATATAAAACCCAAAAACAACTTTGAATCAAGACGAAAATTAGAATACCTTACAAATGAAATCTTTCAATATATTCACATAGTTTATCTTAAAAATTGTCATTAAACTTTTTATGTTAAATTAAAGATTCATAGAATCATAGACAACCCCCGTACAAAATAAATAAATAAATAATAATAGTGAAAAAATAAAATAAAAAGTCGAGCTTATTGACATAGCCACCCACCCAGCACAGCCCGCCATTGGGATCTTAGGGGGGCTTCCGTGAAAAGCGACTTTCTCCAAATAATTATCACTCATATACAGCGCTGAAGAATCAAAGTTCCACAACTTTCTCTCTCTATATATTTATATACAACTTTCTCTCTCTATATATTTATATACAACTTTCTCTCTATATCTATATATCTGTATCTAACATCTATATAGAAGAAGGATACACCGACTAAATTAGTTGGATGATCGATGGCGCTTTCACGGCTTCGACATCCGGTTATTTCTCGAGCTTCTTCTCTCCTTAAGGCCCGCTTACTCTCCACCACCACCATTTCCAGATCACTCACACGGTACTCTCTCTCTCTCTCTCTCTCTCTCTATATATATATATATATATATATATATTATTACATGAAATCGTATATATAGATCACTACTATTTTTCCCAATTCGCATGCCTCAATTTTGTCCAATTTGGTATGTAATTATGTGTAATCAAAATGGTTTTGTTTGTTTGAGTAGAGTTGTTGTGTGGTTGGTGAAGTGGTCAAAGACTCAAAACCAGTTGGTATTCTCAATTTTTGAAGTACAGTAGTGAATAATTGACTAGAGAAACACTGTTTTTATTTGTTAATTTATTTATTTTTTGTTCATATTTTGAAGTTGTAATGTAATATGTTTGGAATTGATTAGTTTTTTGAGCTGCGTGACTATCTTTTGTTTATGAATAAAGGGTTTGTTGATTCCACCTTTTATTTTGTATGAAGTGGTGAAAATATAATTTCTAATTTTGGTCAGAAGATAATACTAATAAAACCCAATTAACCCAATTCCTCAGTTTCTTGAGTGTTGACTGCATACACCACCAGAGAAAGAAATGGGGCCAATGGTGTTTAATTAGCATACTTTGATACATAACCCACTTGTAAACTCACTAAGCTCCTGCCATTGCGGGTTTTGGGGAAGGTTAAGATGTACACAACCTTACCTCAGCATTTTAATTCATACCCATGATCTCTAGGTGACAATGAAACAATCTTACAAGTTGCGCATGGCTCGCCCTCGTAGCCACGCAATGCTGATCTTCCTTATTTTACAGGGCTAGACATTTTCCTTTTCAGTTAAATTTATGTTTTAGTTAGCTGAATGTTGAAAATTGTGTTATCACTTACTAGGCAATTGTTAATGTGCAGAATTGAACTTCTGATATTGGTGTTCATTTCACTGGAAATGAACATATATGAGGTAATCAAGGAGAGCTTTTCCCATCACTATCATTGACTACTTAAAAACTGCTATGAGAAAAAAAGGGTTCACGACTCTTATAGTTTCTCAAATTATTACTAACCTATGTACGATATGACCTTTGTTTTTACTTTTTGTTTGTTTGTTTGTTTGTTTTTTTTTTTTTTGCCTTTTGAGGCTCTTAAGGAAACAGCCTTAATGCATGTGGAGGTAAGGCTGCCCACATTTGACCCTTCCTAGACTCTCGAATTCAGGGAGCATTGAGCACTGCGCTAACTTGTAAGCACAGTATATGATTGTAGAATTCCTTGGAGACTAGATATTGACAGGAGTGAGGGATGAAGCTTGACAGTATTAGTTTGCAGGGAGGAAACAAGAAGCATTCTAGTTTATAAACCCATGGACCCTGGCGTAATCCCAGACTAGGAAACAGTCTACACTAAGTTACTTGAACGTCGCTTGTGATTGATGGGTCTACACATCATTTCTTAGTGCATATGAACACTAGTGAGAAAAATATTGTTATTCTTTTTGCCTCAAATATTTGTTGATTATTAAATGAAGGTTTGTGTTTTTGTTCATGTGCTTCATATCTTTCCCCATGCCCTTGATCATAATTGACTTGTTGGTGCAGCTGGTCCAGAGTGCAGAATTCTATTATTGACAGTGATGGCACTTTGTTAAGGTTCGCATCTATAAACTTCCATTGTTGCCCCTTGCGGACTATGTCATGACTACTTTACATAATATCATCAGCCACTTAGGTTAAGTTATGGAGTAGTTCTCTCTTTGGGGATTAAAGATTGGACTCTTCATTCATGAACTACAGTGTTTTATTTGCTCTATGACATTTTACTTTTTGCAGCCATAGGGTTGGGCTTCAGTCTATTTGCATGCTGACATCATACTAAAATACAAGTGCTCTTGGGCTTTTTATTTGCTTGGTGACCATTTTACTTTGTCAACCACTAGGGAGTGACTTGGTTCTATTTGAGCCTGTTGGCATCAAACAAAATACAGTGGCACTCCTGTGAATTATTTAATTCAATATAGACATCAGATTGGTATATTCTACGATGTTCTAATCGCACTCAACTCCTGAACGTCAAATTCATTTCATGCACAATTGTTATCTTGAATTGGTTGATTTGAACTTTAAACAAGCTACCTTGAAGCAGTGGTTCTAGAAATTTTTGCTTCCCTTTTACATACGTGATCTTAATCAGTTCATACTTCTCCTATTTAAAGCCAAAACAAAGACAAAAGGAAATCCAACCTAAATCAAAGCTGTTTGCACTTTACTGGTTCAATGCTTCTATTGGTGCGTACCTAATCAACCTTGGACTGAAACAATGCCATGAAAGAAAATGAATCCACCACTCAAGGCTGGTTGGGTCCGTTGTGCTGTATTATGAGGTGTTAAGCTTCTGTTTCTCCTTCTTTTGCGGTTCACTAATGATGACGTTTACCAGGCTCGCACCTTTGTCCTTTTTCAATGGTCTTCGGCACAGCTCTTATAAGCTCAAGGTTAGTGAATGAAATACACATCGTTTCCCATTGGTGCAGATCTTTTTCCTAATGTTGACTCTGATTTTGCAATATGCAGTTGCCAACTGGTGTCAGAAATTTCTCGGCAGGGGGTATGTATCTTTTGGTTCAACTTCTTCTGTCTTTCTCTTGGTACATTTAATTGTATATGTTGTGTTCATACGGGTTGTTTTCTTAATGGAGCTTGCATAACTCTTATTCCTGTAATATATGTGTTTTCTCTTCAGTAATTCTCTTACGATTTATTTATTTATTTTGGTCTGCAACTCTTCAACTAATATGTACCAAATCCAAATCGATTACTAGAATCCCTATTACAGATTTCACTTTACATCAAGTTCTAGCCCTTAAATTAATAAAACTTAGTGGTCAATTAAACTTAAAAAAAAAAGTGGCCAAAAGAGATGCAACCAACACTACTCCCCAAGCCATGGGAGCACATTGGTAACAAGTTAGGCATCTAAAGGTACGTAAGGGTTCGAGGGCAATTTTTGTAGAAAGCCTTTTGTTTCTGGTTGTGTGAATTCTGGAAAGAACTGACATTTGATGGTTTCTTTGTCTCCACTCGAAATTTAATTCAAAGCCCAACATCAAAGAGTTGCTTACTCCTAAATCCTCCTAAAGTAGAGTGAATTATCTGCTACATTATCATGAACGCCACCTACTATAAGCTGACACTATAGCAGTATGGTAACTTGGCATAGTTTGCTGTAAGAATTGCACCATCTGCAATTTTGGAAATCCTTACCCACTTAATTTACTCAAACTATATGATAACAGATTTTGAACTTCCTTAAACACTTGTTTCAGACAAAAATAATTCTTGATTGGCATGGGCCCCAAACCTTAGGTTCTTTGGATTCTGCAGAGGTACATTTTCTCGATCAATATATAGTTAGCTGCTACATTGGCATACCAGGATTCACTTAAGTTTGTTGATATTTGAAACTGGAAGGGGAATCTACATGCTAGAAAAAGATGCATTTTGCACATTTAAATATTCATCTGTGGGTGGATTTACTTTCTAATTCTTATGGCTGAGCTGGTTCTGTGTCTGCAGAGATTCCATCGCATACAGTCATCGGAATGCCAGCTTTGTCCCCCACAATGGTAAGATAGACAAACAAGGAATAAAATATTGGTGCAGTTGCCACATTTTTCCTTTTGTTATTGCCTTCTTTCTGCAATGAATATGGTACATGCTGGTTGTTATTCTGCAGACTCAAGGTAACATAGCAAAGTGGAAGAAGAAAGAAGGAGATAAGGTCAGTATTGTTTGAAGGATTGGTATATTTTTGGGTAAATAAGGTCATTTCAGATTTAATACGATTTAATGATATAGTGCACGAAATAAAACCTTTTTAAGAGGAGGTCATTTTTTTTGTTTTGTTTTTCTCTACTTCAGGAAGTTTGGTTCTTCTGACTATTGATTTCTTCTTCCAGATCGAAGTTGGTGATGTGATATGTGAAATAGAGACGGATAAAGCTACCCTTGAGTTTGAGTATCTTGAAGAGGGGTAAATCTTTATCTTTTCTCCCATGTTATTCATTGGCAGCATATAATGTTATTTTCTCTCTTAGTATGTGTTGGATGCTTGGAGGCCATATAGTATTATTTCAGATGATCTACAGTTTTTATTTGACTGAATCATTTTCTAACGCTTCACTTCCTCGGAAATTTTGTTGTCTTCCCCACAGCAAATTTACGTTGGAAATGCTTCCCTCACGATCGTTTATACCTTTCTACATTTATTTACTGCTTCATTGTTTATATTCTCATCCTGCTTCCTTTTTTACTATGTTGATGCATCACAAATTTTTGAGAATCTAACCATTTTAATTCTAACTGGATAGGACAAATAAGCCCTTCTTGAATTATGCTTTGCAGATATCTGGCTAAGATACTAGTACCTGAAGGTTCGAAGGATGTGCCTGTGGGACAACCTATTGCAATTACGGTAAACTGTGATGGTTACTTCATTTTTGAAATTTTATTCTATTCATAGAACATCACATGCAGTTACTTTCTCTCAAAATCTATTTTGTTATGTTTTTTGGAGGGAGACTACTTTTCTGTGGGCTTCAGGAGTATTTGAACCCAAGTATGCAGGGAAAAAACATAATATTTGATGGGAGAACTCTTTTGCCAAGTTTTTAGTTATTTAGCTTTATAGATTTATTTCTTCTTTCCCGAGTTCATATAACTTTTTCCTTTTTGTGGATAACCTTTCAGTGTCTCGTTTGTTTCTTAAAACTATTTCTGTTTTACATTTTGAACATAACTTTTGGTTATTATGCTGATTTTGTATATTTCCTCAAATAGTTTGTTGCAGCATTAATCATTAAGGTTATCTTTTGCAAAAACTGACGTGCATTTTTCTACAAGGTTGAGGAAGCAGATGATATCCAAAATGTCCCTGCTAGGGTTGCTGGTGGATCGGAGGTAGATGGCCAAAAATCAACTCCACAAAGTGAAGATAGGACACAGGAAAAAAGTTCTTTAAAGATTAGCCCATCTGAACTTCCTCCTCATATCATTCTTGGAATGCCTGCATTATCCCCAACAATGGTGAGAATCTCCATGATTGTTTGAGCAGAAACTTCTTTTTTAGTTACACACTGATTTTTATTTATTTTTTTCATGTTGAAACTTATGTTGCCTGTTTTTTCTTGTGCAGAACCAGGGTAATATTGCTAAGTGGAGGAAGAGAGAAGGGGACAAGGTTAGTTATGTTTAAGGCTGTTGAATCTGGAAGTGTGATAATTTTCCTTCTGATTGGGTGAATATTGATTTATGCATCTTTATTTCGTATTCTCTTGATCCTCTACTTAATCTGACAGATAGAAGTGGGCGATGTGATATGTGAGATAGAGACAGATAAAGCTACTCTTGAATTTGAATGTCTTGAAGAAGGGTAATATTCTTTCTTACTTCTGAGTTCACTTATTAGAGAGCAGATACATTTGGTTGATGTTAAATAGGACTCTGTTACGAAGTCTTAATCTGTGTTCTTGGTCTGGATTATAATTCCTTGTGATAATTTATCCCTGTAACAAGGAGTATCTGAAACTTGTACACGGTCTTTAAAACAATGACTTCAGAAATACTGAAGGTATACAATTACGGCCTTATTAGGTATTTATTGTATACTTCTAGGTTATTCTTTATCTAGAGAGGGATGTTCTTCAATGTTATTTCATCATCGCGCCTTTTGATGTGGACTTCAATATATGATTATAATCTTGATGCTGTTTTTTCCAAGCATTTCTATAGCGGTTATATTGCTACAGAAACAAATGAATATGTAATTGGTGGTTGGCTGCAGGTTCTTGGCTAAGATACTGGCACCTGACGGTTCAAAGGATGTGGCTGTTGGGCAACCCATTGCAGTAACTGTAAACATGATTTCCTTTCTGCCTATTATTAAGTTCAATATTCAGTTTTCACCAAATAATATAAGCAATAGGCACTATTTGTAGTTTATTTTTACTCAATATTTACTATTTAGTTACTTATTAGATATTTTTGTACTTTTATTAAAAAAAATATGTATTGGTGATAGACACTCAATGCATAAAACTTTTTTTGTTTTTGGCAAGGTTGAGGATTCAAATGATATTGAAACCGTTAAGAATGCTGTAAGCGGTGATCCGGAGGCCAAATATGAAAAGCAGGCTCATTATGAAGCTGGACATGAAGCAAGATCACAGAAAGCCAATTTCACTAGGATTAGTCCGGCAGCAAAGCTACTGATAACAGAATATGGACTGGATGCATCTTCATTAACGGCGTCAGGTCCTCGTGCTACTCTGTTAAAAGGCGATGTTTTAGCAGCAATAAAGTCAGGGAAAGGATCTCCTGATATTTCTTCATCAAAGGAGAAAAAACTTCAATCATCTTCAGTTGACCCAAAAACTTCATCCTCTGCATCTCCACAATTAAGATCTCAAGAACTGCATTCAGAATTATATGAAGATCTGCCTAATAGTCAAATTCGTAAGGTAGGTTTCACTAATATTTCGAACAGCATTCCAAGGTTATCTTACTTTATTTCTGTTGCTAATTGAAAACGTTGAAATTTATTTTTGTCGTTTGATAAAACTGAAAATTCACTATTGAAAATCTAAGAACTGAATTTTTAACGGTGAAGTTGTCAAGTGGTAAATGAAAAATAAAGTTTTTTTAATATCTTTTTGAATCTGATTTTTTGGCCTTCAATGATATGGTATGTGTTTGTTAATTTTTTTTCCCCATTTTAAATTGCAATTACCTTTTTCATTGATATTTAAATTGCGTTATAAAGCGCGTTTAATAAAATAAGAGCTTCAGAATCGAGTGCTAAATTGTATTATCAAACAGTGCTGAACCTATTCTTAAATGGATGACACCCTTCTCATCTCCATGGTCATATGTGGAGTTAAAGGATAACAAAGTTTTGGTGTCCCATTACTCCTATATGCTCTGTATGCTCTGCCAAAATTCCCATCCCCTTCTCTTTCATGTTGCCACATAAAATTGGTGTTTTATCTTGTAAACAGATACTTGATAATTTCCTGGGTTGAATACTCCAATTTACTTTGCGATTATTTGGACTGATAGCTATAATTTGGTATCCATATTCACTTTTCTTAACCAACACCATATTGTAAGAGTTCTGTATTTATAGTCCTTACTAGTTTTTAGTAAGAAGAGTAACTGAAATTTACTTGTGCTTTGCATTCAAGGGGTCTATAAAAGAATATCCTTTTTGCTAAAACTTTAAGATCCTGAGTTGTTTTACAGGTGATAGCGAGGAGGTTGTTGGAATCAAAACAAAATACACCTCATTTATATTTGTCCTCAGGTTTCTGAAATTATTATTATTATTATTTTTACTAATTTACATTTTCCAGATTAATTTATCTATAATCTGAAATGTTTGATGGTATCTGTCAGATGTTATACTGGATCCTCTTCTAACATTTAGGAAAGAGCTTAAAGGTATGGAAGCTGACCTTCTCCCATGTCAGCTATGGTTCGTTAATCCTTCTTGTGATTTAGTGATTCCATCCTTCCATATTTTCTTATTTTACAGAAAAACATGATGTTAAAGTATCAGTGAACGACATTGTCATCAAAGCTGTTGCAGTCGCACTAAGAAATGTACCCGAAGCAAATGGTAAGGATTTTCTTTAATTTTAATTATTGGTGCAAGATATATCACTTGATGCTGGTAATTTGTCGATATATCTAGTTGATGGTGACAAGTAAGGTCTAATATAAAAGTATAATTATTAGTTTGAATCTTTCCAAATGACTTATATCCCTCGCCTTTTCTTTTTCCATGGTTGAAAATCTTTTCTGCCAAAGCCCACGTCTGCCTACGTTTTGAATGCCAAAATTGTTAAAAAGAAATTTGACAAGTTGCATATAATACCAGTCTACCTCTCACAAAATTTCCCTTTCTCAACCAGACAATATTCAGAGAATACGCAGAGTTTCCTTTTATTCTAAAATTGTTAGGTTCATGCTTGGCCTGTGTAGTTTCTGATATGGATGCAGGCTTTATATTTATACCGTTCCTAATGAGCATTAACTAACGCTATAAAGGTGCTGCTTTCTCAATAATATTTAGAGAATACGCAGAGTTTCCTTTCTCAAGATGTATGTTATTGACTTAATGTTTTCGCAATTTCAATGTTAATTTTTTCTTGTGCCAAGACTCGTTTGTTCATTCCTTTTTTCTGTATCTGTTAAACTGATGAATTCGAGGACCCTTTTTTTTTATCTATGCATATGAGTTTGTAAATTCGTTTCTCTTTGCGATGACTGTGTTGCATGGAAACTACCAGTATTCACTCATGATTGCTCATTTTGCTTTGGTGCTGCTTTCTCAATGAAATTCTTACCACAGTTAACCATATTATTGCTTGGCAGCTTACTGGAATGCCGAGAAAGGTGAAGCTGTTATATGTGATTCTGTTGACATATCAATTGCAGTGGCTACTGAGAAGGTACTCGCGGGCAGGGCCTTTTTTTTTTAGTACTTTTCTAAAGGCTTTACATAGACCTTAATCTCATCATATTTACTCTTGGTTACAGGGTTTGATGACTCCAATCATCAGGAATGCAGATCAGAAAACCATATCATCGATCTCTTTAGAGGTACCTAATAATAAGTCAAAGATTATCTTTGAAGGATCATTAGTTATAAACTGACAGAATAATGCAAGCTCCTGCCATATAGAAGTTAGTTGAGAATTACGACCGATGTTTAATGTCAAATGGCGTTATCAGTTCTTAAAAGGAATCATGTAGAGCACAGGTTTCAAAATCATACTAAAAGATGCTTTTGAACAGCTTGGTCCAGGATGTTTTGCAGCTTGTTTGAGCTTTTCTATTTTTTATTTTTTTTTCTTTTTTATGCATCTGTAGATGCAACTCTTAGTCATTAGACATTTGACATGGGACTGGTAAGCAAATGATATGCTATCTGGTTAATTTTTTGTTATCTTTTTCAGCTAGGAGATTCAAATATATATATATATATACTGCATTATTCTTATGAATGTTTTTAGGATTTTAGGTATCTTCAAGCCGCACTATAGGAGGAGACGTGGGCTGTAATAGAATTTAATGAATAAGAGAGTTCATGTGGTCAACGCCACTATTTTGGGGTTAAGGCAAGGATGATGAAGATGATGTTTCAAGCCATATATTTATATAGTGAGTAGGATGTGTTTTGAGGGAATGTCTATTTCTTTTTCTAAATTTTCGAAGCAAACAAATTGTCTATTGGTGTCTTGGATAATCGCAGATATAATTTAGAGAAACAATATAATAAAGAAATTTGTGCTCTCTCGTATTATTTTTCTTATATAATGACATCAATTTTCGATCTACCTAATGAGCATTATCACCTAATCTTTTATTCACAATGTTCAGGATATCACTAAAACATATTACAAACAGTTTATCTTTCTTCTTGTGCTGTGACCAATGCATGGTCCCAATAATTATAATTGTTGTGCAACTAATAAGCAAAAAGACTGGTCTACAAAATGTCAAATAGTTGATTAAATTTGGTTCTTATATTTCTAAATCAGTACATTGTCTGGAACATGGATCTGAATGTTGGTGTGCTACCGGTCTTGTTCATTTGGATGCATTATATGTAGTATTCATATGAGGTTTCTTTTAAATATATACTCAGTTGAGAGTTCAAATGCGTTGTGGAAAAACGGATTCCTATCTGTTCCAGAGGAAGGAATCCCTTCTCTACTTTCAATTTAATTCTTGTTTGGTATCATGATTCATCACATATTGAGAACTAGTACTTCTGTTTTGGGTTCACGCGTCAGACGTTCAATTCTAAATGACCGAGTTATTTTGTTTTCTTTGACTTATCAATTGATTCATATTTTAGTCTTCAGCTTTAATTTACTTTCTGATTTTATGGGTAACTTATGCTCTTAAGGTCAAAGAACTAGCTGCAAAGGCACGAGAAGGGAAGCTAAAACCAAACGAGTTTCAAGGTGGCACTTTCAGGTGAATATATCATAAATTCAAATCTAGTATTAGCATCACCTAATAATAATTCATTTTGGCAGTCATTATAAATCTGATATAATCTTCTTGCAGCATCTCAAACCTGGGAATGTTTCCAGTGGACCATTTTTGTGCAATCATAAATCCACCACAGGTTCTCTCCCTCCATCCCCCCCCCCCCCCCCCCCCCCCCCCCCCCCCACACACACACACAACACAACACACACTCACACACACACAGAGGCAGACATCCTCATACTCCGACACATGTTTGCACAGGAAACATTCACCTAATCTATTCTAACCTTGCCATATGTTTACAGAACCACAACTCCACACCCTAACACATTTCTGCACAGAACATTTTGTTGTAATTAAGAGAAAATCAAACAAGAATAAAGATGAAGAGAGAAAGAAGAAGAGGAAGAGAAAGAGAGAGAGATATGGGGAAAGAGTGAAAGAATGAATTGAATCGTTCCATCCTTCCACTATATTTTCTATATATATTAATAAGTTTCTAAAAATAAAAAGTACCCCACTTTAAATAAATAATAACAAATAACTCCCTTGCAACACATTTCGCATAATGTACATCAACCTTGCCATACCTTGACAAAACCAGCCAATGTAATATTTTGTATGTGCGATACACTTTTTTCTGTATGCATAGCGATTGTAATACCCAGTTTTAGGCGTCGTGGGTTTCGTGGTAAAGTTGACAGCAGGGCTTCCATGGGCAATGGCTCCTAAACTGAAACTGAAATCTGATCTTCTTAGTATGTGACTTGGGTTTTGCGGTACAGTTTAGAGGTGGAACTTGGTATGTGGTAACCCGAGTTCATTATCGATGAAATATTTGATCACCCTTTCCTCTTTGGACGTAGTCAATTTGCCAAACCACATAGATCTATGTCTTTTAATCCAATTCTGCTAATTCCTTACTTCTTTTCTCATCGATCGTGTGATTTTTGTATAGCAATTTGAGTCTACTAGCCTACAATTATTTATAGATATTGCAATCATGTCTTTTGTATAATTTAGTTAATTATACCTTGCAGGCATGTATTCTAGCTGTTGGCAGGGGCAACCAAGTTGTAGAACCAGTAGTAGGAATTGATGGTAAATATTTATCACTTGCCACTTACTGAATAATGCCAGCCAGTAGTCGGTGTTCTATTATTATCTTTGAATAATTTGGATTTACCTTCTGCTCAGGAGTCGAGAAGCCTGCAATTGTCACAAAAATGAATTTAACACTGTCTACAGATCATCGTGTTTTTGATGGAAAAGTTGGAGGTATGCAAGGCTTCCAAATTTATATATTTCCAATTTGAATATGATCAGTTGTGTCACAAGTTCGTTTGATACCAATTATCATTACCTACAGGTTAGCTATAAGTTAGGACACCCTTGTGGATCAGTGTCTTGTAAAGTGGATAGTATTTGGGGTTTTGGCTATCTTGAAAAGAATCCTTCCGGTACATGAGGTCTTAAAATCACTCTAAACCATAAAGTGAAGTCACTGCTGGAGAACTGTAGCAGTTAGTTACCAATATCAATATGTAACGCAATGTGGTTGTTGACCTCACAAACAGGAAGTATTACATTTAAAAGGGTAAATTACAGTTACACCCCCTTTAAATATGATATATTACACCCGCACTCCCTGTTGTTTGGATAATTACAGGTAGACCTCCTCAAGTTTGTAATGTAACAACTACCCCCCTAGTCATCAGTTTTTTAGAGGTGAAATGTCTAAAATACTCTCAACTGGATGCAAAGATATTTATGTCCATAAAAAAATAGCCATGGGTAGATAAGTCATTTAACAGCTAGAGGGGTTGAAACTGTAATTATTCAAACAACAAGGGGTGCAGGTGTAATATATCATATCTCGAGGGGATGTAACTGTAGTTTACCCTATTTAAAATTCACTAAACCCACACTAAGATTCCCTGGTAGTAAAATAAAGCAATGTGAAAATCAATGATTTTTCTGATCAATGTTCTTAATCTACAAGGAATAGAGCACCAAGGGTTTTTTTCCCTAGTACTTTTTTTATATATTTCCAATTTGATCACAAGTTCACTTGATACCAATTATCATTACTTACAGTTTAGTTATAAGTTAGGACACCCTTGTGGTTCAGTGTCTTGTAAAGTGGATAGTATTTGGGGTTTTGGCTATCTTGAATATAATTCTTTTGGTACACGAGGTCTTAAAATCACTTTAAAGTATAACATGAAGTCACTGCTGGAGATCTGTAGCAGTTAGCTACCAATATCAATATGTAACGCAATGTGGTTGTTGACCTCACAAACAAGAAGGATTATATTTAAAATTCACAACCCACTCTAAGATTCCCCGGTAGTAAAATAAAGCGATGTGAAAATCAATTATTTTTCTGATCAATGTTCTTAATCTACATGGAATAGAGCACCAAGGGTTTTTTTTCCTAGTACTTTTTTTTTATATCAGTCACCATGAGGACTGTGAGGTAGTAATGTCTTAATGTCATGGACCACCATCTAGATTCCATTATTCACATCTTTAATTCCTTTGCATTATGGCTCAGGGTTCATACAATTTTATTTTGCAGGTGATTTCGTCTCAGCCTTGCGTTCGAACTTCAAGGATATCCGAAGGCTTCTTTTGTAGTAAACATCATAATAGCTCTCAAAGTTACAGATTCCTAGCAAACCACCATGGTTGGTGGACTTCTTTTAGACCTAGTTGGAAATTTTTCAGGCTCGAACTTTTCCAGTCTCATATAAACACTTTGCCTTTTGTCATGCCATCTTTGTTTCGACAATTTTTTGTTCTGATTCACTTGGTCTAACCTGTATCGGGAGATGACTGTTAAAAATA
The DNA here is from genome assembly GCA_963922005.1 of Cornus suecica. Taxonomy (NCBI): domain Eukaryota; kingdom Viridiplantae; phylum Streptophyta; class Magnoliopsida; order Cornales; family Cornaceae; genus Cornus; species Cornus suecica. The sequence continues at coordinate 4,271,095 of OY998244.1, forward strand.
GACCAGTTTAATTGAGGCGTTTGCACCATACGTGGTTATCAATAATTCTGAAGTTCACTTTTTCTTTTTTTTCCTTATGGTTTTCTGCTGCAGATTGTATTTTCTTGTATAAGAGATACTGTACAAGAATAGATACATGATTCAATATTTAGTTAATGAAATCTGTTTCATATCTGCCCTTCAATGTGTTTTCTTCGATGGGATTACATACACTAGTTGGTTATATATCTTCTATGAATCATACTAGTGCGGCTAAGCGAGCTTCTAGTCCCCAACAAAGATTACATTCAACCGGACTCGGTCACAATTCATCTTTGAAACAAATATGATTAGGAGGTGCAATTACTCTATTATATTCCTACAATCCATTAAGCATTAAATTAAAACATATCCATCTCACATTCCCTTAGCATGAATTGTCCAAATCAGGGTTTCTTGTTTAAAGAACTATTATATAAAAAATTAACGATTTGACCTTCGGAGTTCTAGCTTGTAGCGATTAAATGTAATTGTTCAAAATTAAACAATACATCAATCTAGAATAGAGTACAAGTAAAATCTTATATAAGAATGATATTGTGAACTCTCATCTACATAATCATCATAGAATTGCTCTTTAGCTTTCCCTTTTACAATAAAAGTAAACAAAGCATAGCCTACATTATTTGGACTAGGGTTTTTTGCTAGAAACCCTAGATACCGTTTAGTTATCCATGTCTGTCGGAGATCGCATCGTTGATGTTGAGTCCGAATCCATGTACCTCTTAGTATTTTCCTCTATTTTCTCTTGGTCTTCTCCTCTTCATCGCTCTCCAGATGTGTTTCTGATGTATGTGGCATTTTATAGAGAAAATAAAACACACTCCTAAATGATTTGGAAGATCTAATTAAAATAAACATAATTACTAAAACTAACCTAAAAATAAAATTTCTCTAAAAATTCCGAAATAATTACACAAGAATACTAATTAATAAATAATATTGTTCCTAACATATCATCCAACTCGGAGCCTATCTTGACCACCAATAAAAATCACGAAACCTTTGGCAAGCTTCCTAATAGTTATAAGTTATAACAACATGGATTTGAGCCCTTGAACGACATGTTTTGGCCCAAAATTATCTGGGATCATTGTTTATAGTGAGTTTTGTTTATTGGTTTGTTTCCACTCGAAAAACTGTCATTTCTTACAAAATTCCGACATTCTGATAATTTATGCGAAAATGGCAAATTCAGTTTGTTTGAATGCGATCTTTTGCTCATTCAGCCATTTTCTTCAGTTTCGCTCCACTTTTGGAATTTTCCTTACATTTTATGACTCAGTTTACTCTATTCTTTAGCGGTTTCGTATGTTGAATCATCTCGAATTATTACTCCAGTTAATTCACTGAAATTAACTCGTTTTCCTCATAATGCACCTGAAACACACTAAACAAGACAAATCGCATAAAAGCAGGCAAGTAATGGAATAATTAGACTAACAATATTAAGTTAGGGGGCTAGAATACATTATATTCGGCACCTAACAACCATCACCACATGAGGTTTGCAAAGTGTTACAATGACACTCCCTGAAAGCATAAAATGACTTTATTTTAGTGAAATGTTAATATAAAACTAATCCGACTAAAAAAAATGCTTTTAAAATAATTTATTTGGCATGAAAAAGAAAGATGTGATTTTCTTATTATATTTTTCTTCCTTATTGTTATTATTTGGTATATTTTGTTATTGATAAAAGACAACTCTTATAATGTACATTATGTGAATTTCCAACAAAAGAATACATTTATATTTTTTAAAACCTTCCCATTTATTATAGATTTCTAATCACATGCAAAGCACATGTATTTTCTTAGTCTAGCTTAAAAATATATTATAATATAAAAAGATATATTAAAAATTAAAATAAATAAGATATTAAATTATAAAATATATACATGCATTATGCCGGAGACATCCCCAATGCTATGGACTTTGGCTTATGTAGACAAAAAATGATGAACGGGATTGTGGCACTCCACTTTCTGCCAATGCAGAAGGATGCCGCCGAAAAGAATGGAACGATGTTTGGTTCTGATGGATGCGTCGGATCCCGTATAAGTGGTCTCATAGTTTAGGAGGCTTGTTATGGGGTAGGGTTCCGTCTATCAATCAAAATAGATGAAAGAAGGGGGTCATATTTCAAATATAGGAAATATAAGTTATAGCTAGAATCTCAGACTTCTTGACTAGCTTCAGAAATTTTGAAATGAACACGAAATGTCAATATATGAATTGTTTCATTATTCTCAAATCTTTTCGTTGCATTCACTTACAACAATAAACAACCACCAATATTTTGTGCAGCACTTGCATTTTGGTGCATTCTTCTTTCTTTCCTTGCTCTTTCGTTTTGTCATATCCCAAATAATTTATTCAATTACAAAAAACCCTAAGCGGATAGGTCCCGAACCCGCTTAGGGTTTTGAGTTTTAATATCAAACTCATCCCAAACTAGTTTAAAATCTTACCAAATTTGCCTCATTAGGGGCAAAGCGGGTTGGAACTTGGCTGGGTCGAGTTAAATTGTCATTCCTAATGAGATGTAGGATTTATGCATGGGGTAACTTAGACATTTTGCATGAAAATTAATATAATTAAGGGCATTATAGTCATTTTATGCCTTCGGGGGTTGTCATTTCAACAAATTGCAAAGCACAGGGCGCGTTGGGACTATACTTGTGTTGATCTGGATCTATGTTCAATTTACCCAAACTTTAGGGAATGTCGTTGTAATTTATGTGGTAACCTATGTGGGCGGGTGCAAGTGGCACTGGCAAGCTACCATACTAGGTGAACTACAGATGCACAATCCCACATCGCCTGGGTAAGGAAAGGCTACGTGTTATATATGAGTTTCATACCCTTCTATGACACGACGCGTTTTAAAACCGTGATGGTTGTGAACCCACCAGAACTACACAATTAAGCGTGTTTGATGTGGAGTAGTACCAAGATAGCTGACCCCTCGGGAAGTTTCTAGTCTGGGTAAGCCAAAAACGGACAGTATTGTGTCTGGATTGGGATAGGGTTGTTATAAATGATATTAGAGTCTGACCCAACCGAAAGTGTGCCGACAGGGACGTCAGACCTCCTAGGGGGTGGATTGTGATGACCTATGTGGGTGGGTGTATTGTGGGCGGGTGCAAGTGGCACTGACAGACTACCACACTGGGCGAGAGCTACAGGTGCACAATCCCACATCACATAGGTAAGGAAAGGTTATGTCCTATATGTGAGTTTCATACCCTTCTTTGACACAACGCGTTTTAAAACCGTGATGGCAGGGAACCCACCAAAACTCCACAATTAAGCGTGTTTGATGTGGAATAGTATCAAGATGGGTGACCCCTTAGGAAGTTTCTGGTCCGGGTGAGCCAAAAGCGGACAGTGTTGTATCTGGATTGGGAGGGGGCTGTTACAATTTACCCTTTCTTTATTTCACCAAAATGATACTTCTACATTTATTTATTTTTAGACATTCCTAGCCACCGTGATAACTATATGTAGAAATATATACTATTTATAAGAGTTTTACTACAAAAAAATACTACCCATGTCACATGACATTTGACCACTAATTTTACCCATCAGTCTCTATCTCCCCTTGAGATTCCTATCCTTTCACACCACCCATCACTCACTACCTATCTCTTTCAGTTGAACTCTCCCTACACACCAAAAAAAAAATGTCCCTTACACTATCACCTCCATCACAACAACCACCTGAGGTTTGCAAAGTGTTACAATGACACTCCCTGGAAGCACGAAATGACTTTAGTGCCCATAATTAACATAATGTACATGCAAAATGTCAAAATTACCCCATGCTTAAACCCTACAATTATAACATTCTTAGCCAGCGTGATAACTATATGTAAAAATATATATTATTTAGGGTAAAATGCACAAAACCCCCTTCAACTATCGCCTAGGAGCACAAAACCCCCCTCAACTATCAATTGGGTGCAATGTACCCCCTCAATTCGTAAATGACACATTTACCCCTAAATTAAAATTTGAAAAAGTATATAAAATTCAAAATATATATTTTAAATTTTGAAAAAATATATAAATTTTGAAAAACATATATAAAATTCGAAAAATATATATAAATTTCGAAAAATATATAAATTTCAAAAAATATATATAAATTTTGAAAGACGTATATAAAATTCGAAAAAATATATAAATTTGAAAATATATATATATTTTGAAAAATAAAATTTGAAAAATATATATATTGATAGAATGTTATATCTTTTCTAATGAAGTGAATCAAACTACTTACCACCAACATCAATTAGTGGTCTTCTTATATATATATATATTTTCAAAATATATATATTTGTTTCAAAATTTATGTTTTTTGAATTTTATATATTTTTTTCGGATTTTATATATATATTTCGAATTTTATATATTGTTTTCAAAATTTATATATATATTTCGAATTATATATATATTGTTCAAATTTCTATTTTTTTTTTAAATTTAATATATTGTTTTCAAATTTTCTATTTTTTTTTTTGAATTTTATATATTTGTTTCGAATTTTAAAAAAATTTCAAAATTTAATGTATTGTTTTTGAATTTTATATATATATTTTTCGAATTTTATATATTTGTTTCGAATTTTTTTTTTTTTGAAATTTAATATATTGTTTTTTGAATTTTATATTTTGTTTTGAATTTTATATATATTAATTAACCCTTAAAATAATTTATTTTATTTTTGTAAGGGTAAAATTATAATTTTGCAATAGGGATGGGGTAAATTGTACCCAATTGGAATAGTTGAGGGGGGTTTTGTGCTCATGGGACAATAGTTGAGGGGGGTTTTATACACTTTACCTTATTATTTATGACAACTTTAATTCAAAAAACACTAGCCATGTCATGTGACATTCACCGCCAGTTTTACCCATCAATCTCCATCTCCCCTCGAGATTCATGTCCTTTCAGACCACCCATCACTCACTACCTCTCTCTCTTAGTCTCACTCTCCCTATACACGAAAAAGAAAAATGTTCCCTACACTACCACCGTCATCACCGCCACCTGAGGTTTGTAAAGTGTTACAGTGACATTCCCTGGAGCCATGAAATGACTTTAGTACCCTTAATTAATTTAATATACATGCAAAATGTATAAATTATCCCATGCCTAAACCCTACAATTGTAACATTCCTAACAAGCGTGATAACTATATGAAATATATATAATTTCGAATAACTTTAATTCAAAAAATACTAACCATGTTATGTGACATTTGATCGCTAGTTTTACCTATCAGTCTCTATCTCCCCTCGAGATTCATGTCATTTCACACCACCCATCACTCAATATCTCTCAGTCTCACTCTTCTTACACACGAAAATAAAATGTCCCCTCCACTATCACCTCCACCACCACCACCACCACCAGAGGTTTGCAAAGTTTTACAATGACACTCACTGGATGCATGAAATGACTTTAGTGCCCTTAATCAATTTAATATACATGAAAAATACATTTCTAGCTAGTGTGATAACTATATGTAAAAACTAAAAATACATATTATTGAGGACAACTTTAATTCAAAAAACACTAGCCATGTCAGGTGACATTTGACAATTATATGATATACATATTATTTCAGAAACATTAATTCAAAAAATACTAATCATGTCATGTGACATTTGACCATTAGTTTTACCCATCATCTCTATCTCCACTCGAGATTCATGTCCTTTTAGACCACTCATCACTCACTACATCTCTCTCGGTCCCACTTTACTTACACACAAAAAAGAAAAATGTCTCTTACACTACCACCTCCATCACCACTACCGCCATCAGCGCCATTTAAGGTTTGCGAAGTGTTACAATGACATTCCCTGGAAGCATGAAATGACTTTAGTGCCCTTAATTAATTTAATATACATGCAAAATGTATAAATTATCACATGCCTAAACCCTACAATTGTAACATTCCTAACAAACGTGATACCTCTATGAAATATATATTGTTTCGAACAACTTTAATTCAAAAAATCCTAACATGTCATGTGACATTTAACTGTTAGATTCATCCATCGGTCTTTATCTCCCCTCGCGATTCATGTCCTTTCACACAACCCATAACTCACTACCTCTTTCTCTCAGTCTCACTTTCCCTATAGATGAAAAAGAAAAATGTCCCTACACTACCACCTCCATCACCACCACCTAAGATTTGAAAAGTGTTACAATGACACTCCTTGGAGGCATGAAATGTCTTTAGTGCCCTTAATTAATTTAATATACAAACAAAATATCTAAATTACCCCATGTTTAACCCTACAATTATAACTTTCCTAGCAGCGTGATAACTATATGTAGAAATATAAATTATTTAGAACAACTTTAATTCGAAAAATACTAGCCATCTCATATGACATTTGATCGCCAGTTTTATCCATCAGTCTCTATCCCCCCTCAAGATTCATGTCATTTAATACCACTCATCAATCACTACATCTCTCTCAGTCTCACTTTCCCTCCACACGAAAAATAAAAATGTCCCCTACACTACCACCTCCATCACCACCACCGCATCATCGTCACCTGAGGTTTGCAAAATATTACAATGACACTCATTGGAGGCATGAAATGAATTTAGTACCCTTAATTAATTTAATATACCTACAAAATGTATAAATTACCCCATGTCTAAATCCTATAATTGTAACATTCCTATCCAACGGGATAACTATATGAAATATATATTATTTCGGAAACTTTAATTCAAAAAATACTAACCATGTCATGTGACATTTGACTGCCAATTTTACTCACCAGTCTCTATTTACCCTCGTGATTCATGTCCTTTCACACCACCCATCACTCATTCCCTCTCTCTCTTAGTCTCATTCTCCCTACACATGAAAAAGAAAAATGTCCCCTACACTACCACTTCCTTCACCACCACCACCTTAGGTTTGCAAAGTGTTACAATGACACTCACTGGAGGCTTGAAATAACTTTAGTGCCCTTAATTAATTTAATATACATGCAAAATGTTTAAATTATCCCATGCCTAAACCCTACAATTGTGCCACTTTTAGGCAGCATAATAACTATATGCAAAAATATATATTGATGATGAGAACTTTAATTCAAAAAACACTAGCCATGTCATGTGACATTTAACCGTCAGTTTCACCCATCAGTTTTTCTATCTCCTCATGAGATTCTTGTCCTTTTAGACCACCCATCACACACTACCTCTCTCTCCTAGTCTTGCTCTCCCTACACGCGAAAATGAAAAGTGTCTCCTACACTACCACCTCCACCACCACCACCTGAGGTTTGCAAATTGTTACAATGACACTCTCTGGAGGCATGAATTGACTTTAGTGCCTTTAATTAATTTAATATACATGAAAAATGTCTTAATTACCTAATCTTTAAAGCCTACAATTGTAACATTCCCAGCAAGCGTGATAAGTATATTAAGAAATATATATTATTTAGAAGAACTTTAATTCAAAAAATACTATCCATGTCAGGTGACATTTGACCGTCAATTTTACCCATCAGTCTCTTTCTCCCTTCGAGATTCATGTCCTTTCACACCACCCATCACTCACTACCTCTATCTCAGTCTTGCTCTCCCTACACAGGAAAAAGAAAAATGTCCCATACACTACCACCTCGATCACCACCAGCACATGAGGTTTGTCAAGTGTTATAATGAGAATCCCTGGAGGCATGAAATAACTTTAGTGCCCTTAATTATTTTAATATACATGCAAAATATCTAAATGACCCCATGCCTAAACCTTACAATTGTAACATTCCTAGCCAACGTGATAGTTATATGTAGAAATATATATTATTTAGGACAACTTAAATTCAAAAAAATACTAGTTATGTCATGCAACATTTGACCACCAGTTTTACCCACCAGTCTCTATCTCCCCTTGAGATTCATGCCCTTTCAGCCACTCATCACTCACTACCCCTCTCTCTCCCAGTCTCACTCTCTCTCCACACAAAAAAAAATGTCTCCTACACTACCGCCTCCATTACCACCACCACCATCATAGCTACTTGAGGTTTGCAAAGTATTACAATGACACTCGCTCAAAGCATGAAATGATTTTAGTGCCCTTAATTAATTTAATATACATGAAAAATTTATAAATTACCCCATGCCTATACCCTTCAATTGTAACATTCCTAACCAACGTGATAACTATATGAAATATATATTATTTTTGGAAACTTTAATTCAAAAATACTAACCATGTCATGCGCCATTTGACCGCCAGTTTTACCCATGAGTCTCTATCTCCCCTCGAGATTCATGTCCTCTCACACCATCCATCACTCACTACCTCTCTCTCCTAGTCTCACTCGCCTTACACATGAAAAAGAAAAATGTCCCCTACACTACCACCTCCATCACAACCACCACGTTAGGTTTGCAAAATGTTATAATGACACTCATTGGAGGCGAAAGGACTTTATAGTGCCTTTAATTAATTTAATATACATGCAAAATGTCTAAATTACCCAATGCCTAAACCCTAAAATTATACCATTTATAGCCCACATGATAACTATATGCAAATATATATTATTGAGGACATCTTTAATTCAAAAAAACACTAGCCATGTCATGTGACATTTGACCATCAGTTTAACCCTTCAATCTCTCTATCTCCTTACAATATTCTTGTCCTTTCGGACCACCCATCACACACTACATCTCTCTCTTAGTCTCGTTCTCCCTATACACGAAAATGAAAATTGTCCCCTTAACTACCAAATCCTTCACCTCCACCACCACCTGAGATTTGCAAATTGCTACAATGACACTCCCTGGAGGCATGAAATGACTTTAGTGCCCCTAATTAATTTAATATACATGTAAAATATCTAAATTACCCCATGCATAAACCCTACAATTGTAACATTCCTAGCCAGCGTGATAACTATATGTAGAAATATATATTATTTAGGACAACTTTAATTCAAAAAAACTATCCATGTCTTGTGACATCTGACCGCCAGTTTTACCCATCGGTCTCTATCTCCCTTCGAGATTCATTTCCTTTCACGCCACCCATCACTCACTACATCTCTCTCTCTCAGTCTTTCTCTCCCTACACACGAAAAAGAAAAATGTCCCCTACACCACCACCTCCATCACCACCACCACCTGAGGTTTGCAAAAATCTACAATGATACTCCCTGAAGGCATGATATGACTTTAGTGCCCCTAATTAACTTAATATATATGCAAAATGTCTAAATGATCCCATGCCTAAGCCCTACAATTATAACATTTGATGTGAAATTTAGAGTAATCCAAAAGATAGATTAACCCAAACCAAATTTTACTCGCAAGTATACGAATCATAGTAGTAAAGAGTACAAGTATTGCGAGGTCATTCCCACGAGGATTGATTAAGACAAATTAAATCTAAAAACTACTATCTAACTAATTCAACAAATTATTGATGATTGTGGAAAAAAAAATTGCAAAAGAGATGAAAGAACAATGATAAAGAAAATACCAAAGCTTCGATTCCACCACCAATCAAGACAATTCCGATTTTCAATTGAAATTCTTAAATATCCAAATAATATTCACACATCCAATAAAAATAAGTAGAATCAAATATATGGATGGCCAATCCGTGTTAAGGCATAGATTCAATCAAATATTTATTATTTTGTTCATGAATAATAAACACCTAATTGAAAGAAAGTGTAAATCCTAACTATCTATCCGTGGTCAGGCATAAACAGTTATTCATTACTTTCTTCTTCTTAAATTGCCAAATAAGATTACTAGTTCATGGTCAGACACAAGTAACCTATATGCTATAATTCTAATACATTCGATTAGGGTTTTGATTAAAATACATAAAATCGAAAGTATAGGAAAACATCAAAATACTAGAATAAGAATTTATTAAATGAAATATTCAATTATTCAATTAAAAATCATGGAATTGTACATGAAAAGGGCTTCCTCTCAGCCTTGGCTGAGAGAATTAGCTAGACATAAAGGATAAAATAATAAAACAACGACCAAACCGAAATTGAAGATGGAAGAACGTTTTTGCTATCTCCGTGAATTGTACCAGTCTTCTCTTCTGTTCCTTTGGCTCTTGATGATCCTTTGTGCATCCACATATGCCCTATTTATAGGGGTCCTCAAGGTTTCATCTAGGAAAATAAATAAGATAATACAATATTCCCATATTTCTTTTCCTAATTGGTGATATCTTGCAGCCCACTTTTGACCAATTTGGAGAGTAAATTTGGAAGATATTGGTGAAATACTCTTTTCTTGTTAATCAAGTCATCTTCCCACAACCCTTGATTTCACTCCATTCTGATCGTTCTTTCAAAATATGTGATTATATTACCAAGCTAATGCTGATTTTCGCACAAAATAGTATGTCAGATTTAAAATGTCTTTTTCGCCCTCTAAACTTCAGAATTAGGGTTTCTATGTGAAATACCAATATTCTTTAAATTGAATCAGCTTTCTAGGAACACTGGGCTCACACAAATCCGAAAAACAGGCTGAAATATATGGCCCAAATACTAAGACGTGGTCTAAACAGATTTTGGGCTTGTTTAGATGGATTTAACCCATTTGTACCAGAAATCACCAATAACCTATAAAAATATAAAAACACAAATATTAATTAAAATAATTTAAAATAAATGACTAAAAAATATATTTTTTGAGGTTAATCGTGTATGAATTATGCACTTATCAACATTCTTATCCAGTGTGATAACTATATGTAGAAATATATATTATTTAGGATAACTTTAACTCAAAAAATACTAGCGATGTCATGTGACATTTGTCCACCAGTTTTACCAATCTGTCTCTATCTCCCTTCGAGATTCATGTCATTTCAGACCACCCACCACTCACTACATCTCTCTCCCTACACACGAAAAAAAAAAAAATTCCCCTACACTACTACCTCCATCACCACCACCACCATCACTACCACCTGAGGTTTGCAAAGTGTTACAATGACACTCATTGGATGCATGTAATGACTTTAGTGCCCGTAATTAATTTAATATACATGCAAAATGTTAAATTACCCCATGCCTAAACCCTACAATTGTAACATTCCTAGACAGCGTGATAACTATATGTAGAAATATATATTATATACTACAACTTTAATTCAAAAAATACTAACCATGTTATATGACATTTGACTGCCAGTTTTACCCATCAGTCTCTATCTCCCTTCGAGATTCATGCCCTTTCACACCACCTATCACTCACTACCTTTCTCTCTCTTAATCTCACTCTCCCTACACATGAAAAATAAAAATGTCCCTTACACTACCACTTCCACCACCACCACCTAAGGTTTGCAAAGTGTTACAATGACACTCTCTGAAGGCATGCAATGACTTTAGTGGCCTTAATTATTTTAATATACATGCAAAATGTCTAAATTACCCCATGACCTTACAATTGTAACATTCCTATCTAGCATGATAACTATATGTAGAAATATATATTATTTAGGACAACTTTAATTCAAAAAAAAAACTAGCAATGTCATGTGACATTTGACCGCCAATTTTATCCATCGGTCTCTATCTCCCCTCAAGATTCATGTCTGTTCAGACCACCCATCACTCACTAGATCTATTTCTCAGTCTCACTCTCCCTGCACACGAAAAAGAAAAATGTTCTCTACACTACTACCTCCATCACCACCACCACCTGAGGTTTGCAAAATATTATAGTGACACTGCTAGAGGCATGAAATGACTTTAGCACCCTTAATTATTTTAATATACATGCAAAATGTCTAAATTACCCCATACCTAAACCCTACAATTGTAACACCTGCCTCTAACACTTGGTACGATATTGTCTGTTTTGGGTAGAGCCCGCACTGTTTTGCTCTTGGCTCCTCCCCAAAAGGCCTCATACTAATTGGAGACACATGCACATATAAGCACATCACCAGATCTATACACGAGCGATGTGGGACGTCACAATCACCCCCTCTTGCTTAACATGATTAGATTATGACTTATAACGTCACGGGGCTTGAACATTGAAAATGGGTTGGGATTTAGGTTTTAAAAATAATATTGGCTTGGAATATACTTTATACACGAGATTAAATACTATAAATACTAATTTATATATAAAGGGGATTAGTCCTAATTTTAAGTGGGATGATCTTATTTTATATTGACTAAAAAAAATTACTATACCCAGACATATATATATATACACACACACAAATACTAATACATGAGTTAGCTTGTTTGTGAACGTGTTTATAAACAAACGAGCTGAGCAGATGAGCTTGACTCATTTATTAATCGAGTTTCAAAATTATGTTTTTTTTTTAAAGGTAAGAATCCACATTCACACGCTCACAATGTCTCGTAGATGACTCAATTCATCACCTTCCCAATTGGAAAGAGAGATTATACCGTTGGGCCATTTGATTCGTTGGTACAAAATTGTAGTATTTGAATTTGGTTCGTTTACAAAACAAACAAACACGAAACAGAGCTTTCAGCGAGCTCTCCTTGTGAGTGAATTTTATATTTGAATTTGGTTTGGTACCCTTACTCGAGTGAATGGAGGGCATTTTTTTGCGGTGCGGAGTGAGTGGAAATTATCCGAACCATTTTACAAGTACCAAATTCTTGCCCATCTGTTCGCAATCCAATGAAATTGAAACCGTTGTGGGTATGGCGTCTACGGTTGAACAAGTATTGTCATCTACGGTTTGGGGCTTATGGACTCTAAGAATTAGGATGCACTTACAATTATACCTACATAATTTAGTAAAAAAAAAAAAGAAAGTGAAATCATTTGTTTATAAAATGACATACTGTGTGCGTACATGTAATTTATAAGCAGTACCCCTAGGAAAAATTGAAATATCACTTTTGAGATCATAGTTGTCGTCGTCAGAATTAGTGAAAATTCTTAGTTCTTTTGTCAAGTTACTGAAAAAAGTGTATCAATACGTACGTGGGTATTTCAAATAAAAATTAGTTATTCTATTAAATTTTCTTTACGGCTGTTCGCGGTTGACACATGACAGACCAGTCAGGAACTTGTCAACTGTGACGTCCCACGTCATCCGGGTATAGGTATGGGGATGTACTTATATGTGCAATATTGTCTCTAATTGGTATGATGTCTCTTGGACAGAAACAAATCTATGCGGACTGGGTCCAAAGCGCCGAAAGTGTGCCGACGGGGACATCTAACATTCAAGTTTTATGAGGGTTGTTTTTCTGGGTAACAACACACGCCTGGGTTTCTGCAGATGATCAGAGTACCTCCCAGTGCTTGCTCTCCTGATCCTGAAGGGTGGCAATAAAGCTCCAATGAATTTCAAAAGCGAGTCCTAAGGATCATTTCACCCATAATTTGGGCTTGAGCTATGTGAAAAATATTTTATTACATTCTGATGCTTTAATTCTGGCTTATGTGGATTTCAAGTCTAGATGTATAACACTCTGATTCACTTCTTCAAATTCTTTCAGTCCATTAAGTTGTTGTATAATTTACATGATTGGACCTAAAATTATACATTTGAAGTCCTTATATCCAAATAAAACCTACATAAGTCATACAATAACAAAAATGTTGCTAATTAGGTTGAGACAGGTCCAAATCCGATCGGCAAGCGGAATGAAATAAGCGGCATCGATACAGGTTACAAAAGGGACTAAATAGATCCACGACATGAGTAAAACGGGTCAATTTTCTCATTTGGGGCGATGCCCACTTTTTGGGTCAACCGGGTTACATTATCCAAATTCGGGCCATAACATCACATTTTCTCTTTTCTTTTTCCTCTATTATAAGTTGCATCATTGATTCTATCACACCTTGACCCACTTTTGGGCATCTAGCATTTTTTTATCAGTCAAATGTTCTTTAAAATATGGAATTCCTTCATTAACAATTTTACTACATAAATAACACTTTATTTTATATTTATGTTTACATAAATGATTTTCTTCTGCTAGCTCTATTTTCTTGCTTCAAACAAAAGCTATTCAATCACAATTGCATGATTAAACCAAAACATTTGGTAAATTAGCATAACCGTCACAAAGTCACAAAGTGAAATATGAAATGAAATAAGCAAGCCTCGATAAAGTAATTATTTGGTAAATTAGCGTACGGTGATTCTACTATTAACACGAGTGATTAAACCACAATATTTGACAAATTAGTGAATTTGGTGAGTCGTAATTGTGACATGTATTTAACTAATAATGTTCTATTTAACCCACTAACTCACTCATACTCAATTAATCATTTTAATATAGATATATATATATATATATATAAGATATACATGTCAAAATTTTTACTAATAATGTTGGTACCGTGATATTGTATTATCATTGGTTGCTCAAATTTTACTAGCCACGTCAACAATTTAGGGGACCCAAATTACAAAATAATAAGGATAAATGCAACAAAATTACGGTACAAAGGGATTTCTTGTAGTTCAGAATTTTTTTATACATATATCTCTATACAGAGAAATCAGAAGTGAAGTGCTAATCAACTAATTAATCCACCATCCAAACAGTGGTATGGAAATTAGGAGGGAAATATAGGACCGTAGATATTTTAAGGTGGTTAGGTTTTTCATTTTCTTGCAGTGCGCAGGGTTTTGCTGAATTGGTTAGGGTTTCTGGTGAATGCGTTAGGGTTTTGGGCTATGAATCACAGGTCCATCTCCGACTCCATCCACCACCATCTCTTCGACTTCGCCAAGACAACCCTCATCAAAATCTTCGTTTCCCCCTACGCCACTGTTCGTACTCTTTCTCTCTCTCTCTCTCTCTCTCTCTCTCTCTATATATATATATATATATGTAGTTGTAGTTGTTATATATATGTATAGAGGTGTAAATGTAATGAAGTGTGTGTGTTTTGTGAAGGTGTGTGATCTGTACTGTGGAAGGGTTGCTGAGGAGGACAAGTGGGACGAAGCTCAAATCGGTCACTACATCGGCATTGGTGCGCAACTTCACTAATTCCAACCTTTTGTGGCTCAATTGATTTGATTTCTTGTGATTTTGTGTTCTATGTTTTTTTATTTATTTCAGATTAATATATATATGTGTGTGTATGTAAGTATGTGTGTGTTCATTATGTAAGGAGTTACATTTTGTGAATGCAATTTCTGTAGATGTTGACTCGTCTGGAGTAAATGAAGTTCGAGAAGCTTGGGAGAGTCAGCGAAAGACTCACACGTCAGAGTTCTTTGAACTCGATCCTTGCATTGTAAGTCCCTTTCCTCTTTTGCTCTCTTTCTATACATGTGTGTATACACCCATTTACATATATTAGTATATATAGATGTATGTGTGTGTTCGATTCTATACTAGATGACTTTTGCATGTTAGCCACTAATGGTAAAAACAATGGAATTAGCAGCTGGTTATCCTCGAGATCTCTTCCAAACATTTATGAAAATGTTATAAATTTGAGCTATTAGCTTTTAAATTCATATGGCATCTGTAGATCATTTTTCTTGTAATTAGCCCCTTTCCTACGTTATTTATTGATTTACTGAAGTACTGCAATTTTCAGGACACTTTTCGATCTAGAGGTTAACATTTTAGATGTCATTCTACTAAGTATGATATCAAGGAGCATGTTCTCCGTTCACCTGAACCTGATGTGTGAGATGTGGAGCTTATCACAGTGCTAGTCCGCTTTCGATGGCTGGTTATATCGATTGGACCACATCTCTTAGTGAATAGATCTTAACTCTGAAAGAAAAAAATCTAAATTGAAATCTTCAAATCCACACCCAACATGATCGAGTTATTACAATTTTCTCATCTGAATTTATCTTGAAAAATATAATTCTCTCTAGCGTAGCGGAACATAAAATTACAATACGTGCTATCACCAATGTGATAAAAATTTTGACCGTTAGTTTAATGGAATGTTAGTAAATGTGATCAGCCAACAGCTAGGCAAGGGATGGATCTTCTTGCCCTATTAGTGAAAATATATTAGGAAAATCTGTACTATCAATCTCCAGAATTCACTTATATCAGTAACTCAATCGGGTTTTAGGAAAGGAACAAATATTTCAGTTGCTACTCAAGTGTCACGTTTTCACTCACTTATTTTGAATCCTATCGGAGGTGCTTGTTTCTTGCAATTATTATGAATTAATTACTGAGAAGAATTATTGCTTTTGAGTTGCGTTATTTGTTATTTTGAATCCTATCGGAGGCGCTTGTTGGAGTCGGCTTTTGTCATCCACTTTAAGGGACAGTTGCTGCTGCACTCGAGTGGGCCAGGTGGATTTAATGGAGCTTTGCTCAAGATATAATATCATGCGGCCAAGCCCCAGTCATAAACCTGAATTTGTTTTTCTAGGCTCCAGTTGGTTGATTAGGGTCAAGGCGACCAATAATTTGGTAGATGTGATAATAATTATATATGTCAGATTGGATCAGGTTATTCGACAACTCAATCCAATTCCAACTTGGATTAAGGGCAGATATAAAAGTTTTTCAACTAAACATAGTTCATGCCTAGCTTGATTATGAGATTCTGCAGCTTCATGTATCAAGATTGGAAAACTCAATTGATAATATAACTTGTTGATGCAATGTTCTAGGTGGCTGGGTTCTTTCATTATTTTTATTTACTCTTTCGCTTAAAAATACAGAAATTGTACAATTTTCTCTTATTGAACTAGTTAATATATTAAGATGAAAATATTATCGATGCTATATGAGCATGTAAGTAAGATTGCGTTTATGTCAATGTACTTGAGCTGAGGCCCCTACTTCAAGTTAAATTTTTGTTGTTTCTTCTAGATTTACAGCATATTGTTTTTGACAGGAAAATATTGAAGTGCATTTGAAGGAAAGCAATACGGCCGATATTGTTTGCTGCTTGCAGCATTTGCAGGTGAGGAAAATTTTGATTATGTTTCTTTCATGCAGTCAATGTTTCTTTTAGGAAAGAATAAACCGGCTTTTATGTCTACCTGCAGTTGTGTTTTGAAACTGAGGAGAGAGCACGGAAACTTTTACATAATGTCTCATCTTTGCTGAGACCAGGGGGATATTTTTTCGGTATTACTCCTGACTCGTCTACTATATGGTATGGATCTATACTGTCGAGGTTTTTTTCTTATATCCTTGGACATAATTTTGCTGCAGAATCTATGTGCATCATATTTGATTGTGAATTACCTTTTTCTGCCTTTATCTTTGGAGTTTTTACTGCATGTTATTATTTTCCATTTAAAATTTCATCTTCGTGAACTTATTCACATAAATTGGTTCAACTTTGCATACAGTTGTTATATCTTGATTTGGAATTCGGACATTCTAGTGAGTTGGCTAATTTTAGATATGAAAGCCAGATGTGACTAATATATGGGCCATGGGCTTTAGTGTTATTTACTGTGACCTCTCTGTGGTTGTGTAATTCTCTTTTTGTGTGTTAGTGATGTGGATAGCACTAAGGAGTATGGAACTTCTGTTTGGTTCTGTGGTATATTCTGTTTGCTCTTTGGTTGATAAGGTATTTAATCAAATAAGATTGTTTTGGTTAATGGTTGATTCAAAGACCAAATCTAAGAACCTATCTATTACGATAAAGATATGCTTTTATAATTTTCAATCTCTTACGATTGTGACTTGGTGATGTGCTAATAATGCTGAACTAGGTTACTAGAGGTTCTAGTACTGTTTTGGGAGAACTTCGGGCAAACATAAATTCCAATTAGCATTTACCTGAACATGCTGTTATCACCAAACAATTAGAAAGTAGAAAAATATAAAATGATCAACATGCAACAAAGGTTTTTGTCTAGAAAACTATCTATGAGGAAATCAACTATTAAGGAAAACTTAACCTAACACAATCAAAAGAGTATAGCATACAACGCATAATATGCAGTTAAAAGTGTGTATGGAAAATAAGGAAATATCATTAGTGGGAATCAAAATGCTACATGTAAAGGATAAACAAAGTATTCGATTACAGAACTCTTCACATTATTTCATGTAGGCCTATATAGGAAAAAGGTCTCATCCAATTTACCATTCAGGAGGATCTGTATTTTTGTTCAGATTTCAGTTACTCGATCTGATCTTAGCTTTTTGGAGGTGCTTTAAATGTATGCTTTTGTGGATTGTTGTCCTGCAAATAACTTAATGGGCAGTTCAGTGAGGTGAAATGAACTAGAACGAAAAAAATCAACCTAACTTGCAACCAAATCTACTACTTGCACTAGTATCTTTTCTACTAACAGCCTGGGGAGAACCTGTATCCCTACATCTTGCTTGCAAGCCTTCCTCGTCTTTTTACTCTTTTGGGTGTATGCACTGAACAAGCAATGACCATGAGTATATAAAAGTGTGCTATTTTAGTGTAGTCTATGCTGGTTTCATGTACTCTTTGCTGATTAGGATTTCGTTCTGCCATGGTTTATTAAATTTATTTTATGTATTTGCTTATAAATGGTGATCTCTTTCCTAATACTGAGTATAAGCCAAAATTTATGTTGAAAGAACTTTTTCTTTTTTCCCTTCAAATTGATAGAGATAATATATATTGACAGATTCTTTTCCCTCTTAAGTTTTGATGGCTTGTCTGACATGGAAAAAAAAATATGTTATTTTTTCTATATTTCTTTTCTATATTTTATATAGGAAGTTTAGGTAATAGAATAAACGAATAGGGGAAATGACCATACGAGCCTGAGAGAGGGCCAAAAGACTAGCTCAAGTAATCATCACCTGAAAACAAGAGACATGAGAAGGGTGAGAAACCAAAAAAGCCCCAAAAGAGACGCAAGGCCCCGCACTTTGTCGTTCTGACTGAAACAGGAATAATAGAAATTTCCAGTTTGTATCCAGTGACCACACAAGGAAGAGCATGAGGGCTTCTTCGTTCAGAAGCCTTGGTGATATCCAAGGTTGAGGAGGTGAACAAAGGTAATCAAGGGGGATGTCCAAGTTAACTACAGCTCGTCGATCTTCAATGTTTAACTTGAGCCTACCCGATTGCTGCTTTGCCCTAAATCTACTCTTATTATGGTCTGAACATTTTTCTGAGAAGTTGATCGCCCTTTGAGGATTTGATATTTCGCTCCTCTCCAATGTGGTGGTTACATACATTTTTGCCAAAGAATGGAAAATAACTTTCTCTCATTTGTAGGTAAATGTCCACAGAACTTGGTCATGCCAATTGGAGTAGGGGACCTAGGATTGGCATGTGCCTTGAGTTTACAACCAAATGGGCTTTGTGAAATAACTGGAGAAAAATAAGTGATGGGAAAAAGAAATGTTGAATTTAGCACAAGTATAACATCATACCAAAGTCTTGTTTGCCTTTGCTTCTTTATACATGAGCTCAAGTTTTCATGAATAGTCTGTCATCAATTAATTGCTGCTGGATGGAATGTCTAATTGTATGGGTTTACAGGGCGAAGTACCAGAAAAATGTTGAAGCATACCATAACAAAAGCAGCAGCATGAAGCCCAACATTGTTCCCAATTGCATTAGATCAGAAAGCTACATGATCACTTTTGAAGTTGAGGAAGAGAAGTATATATTCAGTTGATCCTTGTTTCTGTTGTATGATCTCTGTATGACCTGTTAACAGTGTACACAATTGAATGTGTTATTCATTGCAGGTTCCCATTTTTCGGTAAAAAATATCAGTTGAAATTTTCTAATGACGTGTCTGCTGAAACACATTGCCTAGTTCATTTCCCAAGTTTGATCAGGTTTAATCTATATCTTCAATTTTATTTTACAAGTTGATTCAGAAAGTTGGCACCATGGTTAGTGCCATCATGATGAGGGCATGGTGTCAGACTTCCATATCCCAGGGTTAACGGAAAAAATTATAGTGCCACCAAATTTTAACCTGTGTTTAATTTGGATATGTGCAATCGTATCTGTTGATGGGTTTAGGCCATCTGCATGGGACCAAGACAAGGATGATAATGATAAAATGTTCACTTGCCTAAATTATGTTTTGCCTCCAGTATGGCTGTAGTTTAATCTCAATCAGGGTTTAAAGTTTGAATTGGGAATGTAATTGTATGTTTCCATTATAGACCTCTTAAGACTTGTGTATCCAGAATGCTTACATGCATCATCACACTGCTATTTCGTTCTCTATGCTTATTATTTAATTTCCAAAATGTCTAAAATCAGGATTATGTAATTTGGTTCACAGGTTGGCCAGAGAGGCTGGTCTTGATTATGTGGAGATTCAAAATCTAACTGAATTTTATGATGATAACAGGTGAGTGCATGTACAACCTACAACTGAGTATTCTCTCTGTTACTTTTCTTCATACATTATTTTCAAGCTTTACCTAGGTCTCCCCCTACCCCCTCCCCAGCATCCCACTTTCTTGGACCAACACCTAGGCAATGGTATTGAATTTCTAAGATGCGTATGTTAGGTTTAGTTTAACGCCTTTGCAGTATCAGTGCTGACATTTTTGGTTTCTTGGAAGCCAAAGTAGAGATACGGTTTCAAGTTTATCCAGTCATTTGATTGTCATCTTCGCCTACAAACTTAACCATTGCCCGGCCAAAGAAAAAATTTGGTGATTACATCTTGGGAGTTTTCGAATGGTAGTACTTGCAGAGTTGAAGTTCCCTTGTTAGTTTGGGATATTTCAGTGTTAAAGAGTAAAGATACCAAACCATAGAAATTTAATAGTTGGGAAAGGCGTTTTGGAGTTGAGTCAAATAGAATGTTTGACAATGTGAAATTGGTCAAAATGTTGGTTTTACTTTTCCGATGTGGAGTATATGAAGCCAAATCTAATTTAGGATACCTAATTGAGAACTCTAAATTAGGCTGTATGTAAGACTAGAGATAGGTGTTGCACATCTTTTAATTGTATGAAATAGTCATGTTGAATTTTACTCTGGGTATGGGTAGGGAATGTGGTGTCCAACATGTCTGGTTGGATACTGCATATAGCAAGCAAACTCAACGCTTCATGTTTTATTCTGCAACTGTGTGTAAGACTATGTACTTGTTTATCATTTTGTTTCCCTTCCTTTTTACGTAGCATCTTTCATTTTGTTATATTCTTGTTCCAAAATTAGTGAAATGTCCACATTAAACACTTTACTTTATAAATACGCCAATTATAAAGAAGAATAAAAATCTGGCATATTAACTGTTTTCTTGTATATTTAGGTTTGGAAGTTTGATAGATCTGCTGCTTAGACAAAGGTCCACACCCGAGAAGTGATAAAAGTCTATATAACATAGCTATATCTCCAAATTTGGACCCAAAAAAAATGCTTTTTATTTCTATTGCATGCAAAATTTATTACAAAAAGTTGATTTAAGAGGAAGGAAAAGGTGCAGAAAGTGCCCTCTTCAATTTTGTTTTCCACACTCGCACTAACTCTCCTCCATTTGTTGTTGCTGTCACATTAATTGGTGAGGCAGTCATCTCGAAGTACATTGTTGTTGAAAAACTGCACAATATGTAGATAAATTGTTTTATTACCACTGTATACATATGTATGTAGATATATGTGTGTGTGGTATTATACACATACTGATTAGATATTAAGTACTTCTGTGTTTGTTGCATTTTGGACAGTACATCGTGCCCAAGCTACTTAAAGAAGATTTTGCAAATGCAATGCTTCTTTCAAATCTTCTCTTTTAAGGTCCTCATTCTTCTAGTTATGAAATAATCTGGTTTTTCATAGTGCCACTCCCATTCATAGATTTTGTTGCAAGTGGTTGTCTGGGAAGTCGGTAATTTCTTCTAACTACTGAAAAGTAGCCTTGCAGGATCCTCAAGGTTTCTAAATCATGTCGGGTTGACAAGGATTAGTAACTTCAAGTTTCATTAATTCATCGCACTACTATGTGTCGTCTAATGTGCAGAAAATTGGAAATTTATATTTGCTAGTAGCCTGTGGACCTTTAAAGTTACACCTAACACTCGATTAGTTTGCAATTGACTTTCTTTCCCTGCATTTATGTGGTTCCCATAGAGCACAATTTGCAGGTATGCTACTAGATGCTGGTCCAAATCTTGTTGATCCCAGGGGGAGACTTCTACCTAGATCATATGATATATTAGGTAATACAGTTTTATCTTTTCTTTTCCATATATTTTTAAATTAATTTGACCATGCTACAGTTATACTTTATGATTCTATTCTTTTGGCATTCCCGTTTTGCAGGTCTATATACCACATTCATTTTTCAGAAGCCTGACCCGGATATTTGCCCTCCGCTCATGACCCCTTTGTTACATGATGGAAGTCACAATCAGGACGAGGCAAGTGTTTATTTTATGAGGAAGGGTAGATTATAATTCAATCATTAACCCTGATTTAACTGAGGCTACGGCCCTAGTGGAATGACTGAATGACTATACAGGATTCTTGTAGTCGAATCCAAAGAGCTTGGAAAAGGCTTCGTTCAGTTCTCTGGCAGGAGGGAAAAAGGAAAAAATAATAATAATAACAAGAACAAAATAATTAAATAATAAGAGGATTACAATTCCAATCCTTAGAATTGTATGTGTGGTTGTGAGGAAAATTTGTACTGCATCTTGATATTCAAGGGTCTCAGTCTCTCGGGAGAATAGTTTGTTCTGTATGTAATTGTGTTTGAAAGCATTGAGTTGATGTCTTGGAATTGGAGGGAAGATTTGAACTACTTTTTCTGCAACTAGTATTCCAAGGCACTCTAACTCATTCCATGCTCCCAGACATAGCAACTGAAAAATGCAACTGTACATTAGTCCTTGACTTTTTCTTTTTTTCTTTGTCGTGGGTTTTCCAGAAAGAAATAAACTTGCTGTTTCTTAAAGGCTGAGGTAGAAAGAGTGTTTTCTTTTCAAAAGAAATAAGCTAAAACTATTAAAAAATTCTCCGAAAGAGTGATGAGCAGTTCTACTTCTTCCCCAAGGAGTAAAGCTTGTATGGGTCCTTACAATGATAAGATAATGATAGGGAGTCAAAAGTAAAACAATACAATGAACAAACAGTAAAACTAAAAAAGCTATCTGGACAGGGAAACAAGACTGATTTGGATTTGAAGAAGAGACAGAAGATCGATCAGGGAATGTAGGTAGGAATTAAAATTGATCTCTCAATGATTCATTGGGGTCTTCTCACTTGTAGTTCTTTTTATCCCTCTTGGAAGAAGGGAAGCTTCTTTTATAGGCCTGGAGAGGGGCTTTGTTGTCATTTTGGCCAAGTTTCTGACCAACAGGTACAAGATGCGCAGTCTTGGTCAGGAATCTATGACACATTCTCCTCGCGTGCTTGCCTGTAGCTTCTTTTTTCAGGTTGGGTAGTTGGCAGTTCTACAAGCATTAAATGCTCCCATAGTACCATCTTCAAGATATCCATTTCTTCATTCCCTGATCGAGCTCTTCCTCAAGCCCGTGTCTTTGTCTCAAACCTCCAATTCAATACTTCTTCGATTTCCCTGAGTGAGGAGCTCGACTGGTACTCTATCCTACTTTAGTATCTCAAGTTTATGTTTCCTCGTGCTTAATTATGTCATGTGGGCCCAGCCACGTGGCAGGTACCCCTACAAAGCTTAAACTATCTAAAACTTCTGGGAATATAGTTCGATTTGAAGAGATCAAAAGTCCACAGAAAGCCACATTCTTCTCAAGGTGGCTAGCAACGACCCATGTAAGCGTATACATACGTTATACCAAATTCTAGAAAGTCCAAGTTCTTTGAGGTAGTAGAGAAATGGCCTTTAATGGGGGCCATATTATCCATAAAGTATCGGTGATTTGATTTTGGTTCAGAACATCTTCAACTTACAACCGGCTAACAAGAGTTCTATCTCTACCAAGTCTGAAACCCTTCATGAGATAAAGTGTGGGGGTAACGAGAGTCATATCTCTACCAAATCTGAAACCTTTCATGAGATAACATGTGGAGTAAAGGTTACAAGAATTTTGAATTAACAGAGTCATTCTTAAAGTATCCATGTGGGTATGATTGTTTTTCGATTTTCTTGCATTTCTTTGGACTATGACGTGCTCTCTTTTATGTTTTAATGTATTATAGATGGAGTGGCAAGGGGCTGTCTGGAGGGACGATGAGAAGAATGGACAAACAGAACCTTCTCATGGAATAGGCAAGATAACTGAACAAAAAGGGATTTTAGGTCCTGGCCCGGCAGATTTACGATTCTCAGAAGCTCTGTGAAAGCCGGTTGTAGTTGAAGAATTGGTGGAAAGCAAATTGGGGAGATTAGAAAAAACACACACACAAGTTAGTTTGTGTATCCATGGAAACGAATAATCTCCTCTCAGTTGTAAGAGAGTAAAATAATTCATCTTATTCTTAGCCTAGTTGTATTTTTCAGAATGACACATTAAGGTTTTCCCATTGCTACCTGGGAAAGTTCATTTTTCATTATATAATAGTTAAGTTTTGATTTATTTTTTTTGAGAGTATTTTGTATATTAAATCAAACTATATAATAATAGAGAAGTTTGAAAAGATATATTGTATCCTGGGAATGAACATTATTCTTTGGAGGTTCATAATGTTTTGTACATTACTTACCAAGTAATAATGTTTTCTTGAACATTGGAATGACCAAATATTAGCATTGCCAGTGAGTCCTTCAATAGACCTGTAATTCCTGGGCTTCAACTGCAAGAAAGAGAAAGAAAGTTGGTTGCCTCTTTCCATGATGAATTTTTGAATATGATATAGGTTAAGTGAGGGTTTCATAATCATTGTCATAGAGTTGAAGAATCAGCCCCAACATTGCAAAGAACGAAAAAATAATAAAAATAAAAAGGGCTTCATTCCCTGAATTAAAAATTTTAATTAAAGAAAGCACGCCCGGTGGGACTCGAACCCACAATCGCCTGATTAGAAGTCAGACGCCTTATCCATTAGGCCACGGGCGCTTTCAATTACGACAATTTTTTTTATTTTAATATTTGTATCCATAATGATTAATCTTGATTCGTCCCATTTTATGGCCCCACTTGAAGACAAAAACACGCTAATACTTTTTCTTTTGCTCAAGTTTTACATTCTTTTAATAATGATTATTGGTGAAAGAAAAATACCCAGTACCATTAATTAGGCAGAACGGAAATTCCTAATAGTTATAGCCGTTTAGATGGATAAACGTAGTTATATTTAGGGGTGTTCAAAATTGGTTCGGTTCAGTTCGATTCCGGAAAAAAATATCCAGTACCAATAATTAGGCAGAATGGAAATTCCTAATAGTTATAAGCACTTAGATGGATAAACGTAGTTATATTTAGGGGTATTTAAAACCGGTTCGGTACTAGTTCCGAAACCGGAACACCCAAGGAACCGAACCGATCGGTTCCAGTTCCTTCTATTATAAAAAACACCAAATATTAAAAAATAATATAATTATAAAATAAATTAAAGAGAGTATTTTAAAATTTCAATTATTACAAACTCAAAGTTAATTAACACATTTCAAATTATAATTTATATTTTTAAATATAATGTATATATATATATATATATAAAGGTAAGAATATAACACTAATAAAAATATATATAAAAAAATAATTAATTCAATTCCGATTCCGTTCAATTCCAAAGGGATAGAAATCATAACCAAACATAAAATTTTGGTTCTTTAATTTTTGGAATGGAATCCGCCGGTTCTTGAACAACCCTAGTTATATTTGAGTCTTACACAGATGCATCAGATTGGACATTTTCATGTAAATGTAAGCCAAAGAATTCCACGTGGGTATGTGGTGACTCGGTCTCTGTGCTGGATGAATTCAGTACAGATACCCAAAGATTAATGGAAAATTTAATAACCATCTCATCACCCATGACCCTTATTATATACTAAATCATACATTTTTTGTATTGGCTTTTGAAATGTTGATTTTGACCACGTGGGAGGAAAAAGTTATTTTGAACTGTGTTTAACAAAAAAAATTATAAGAATTTTTAGATCTTGAAAGAGCGTTTTAAAGAAGTTAGGGGTACTAGCTTCTCAAAACAGATTATGTTTCTCTCTTTTCTTATGCGGAAAGCTAAAAGTACGCCAAACATGACCTTAAATAACTCAATAAAAGATATAATCCAAAAGTTTGACATCAGATATATGTATTCTAAAAATACACATAATACATGATTACCAACAAAAATTGGTTGTACAAAGACCACACAGTGGAATTTGGGTTTCTCATGAGAATGAGGTATACATACATGATACATCTAGATGCATAACTAATAGCATGCACCATTTCAAAGGAAAAG
Organism: Cornus suecica; assembly: GCA_963922005.1. Taxonomy (NCBI): domain Eukaryota; kingdom Viridiplantae; phylum Streptophyta; class Magnoliopsida; order Cornales; family Cornaceae; genus Cornus; species Cornus suecica. The sequence continues at coordinate 4,297,461 of OY998244.1, forward strand.
TATTCTTAGTAAAATGAAAGAGAAGTTGATGAAAAAAGCTCCCAATTCATCTAAGGAGACACACTGTGATCCCACACCACTTTCGAAATTGAGCTGAATGCGGAAGATACAAGAAGCCAGATTTACAAGTACTGGTCACCTTCGAAAGTGAAACACCCAACTTCAAATATCTATATATTAAGCTGGAAAAGCCATTATAAAGTAGATTTACAATACCATGATTGAGCATTGATAAAAACTATACAGCTACCACGCACCAACAACTGGATATTATAAAATGTGGAATCAACTTGATAAGAAAAAAAGTTTTCAAAAGCCATAACCTATGTTTCAGTGGCCAAAGGAGAAGATCATCTATTCTCACCAAGAAAATGAATATTTAGATGAATATACCTTTGCTGCAAGAGGAATCGCCATTTGGTATTGAGGAATTCAAAGAGTATATAAGGTCCTCAGAGCCTCTTGACACTGCAAGTGATCAGTGTTCATCAAATTGCATTTTGGAACCCCAAGGACTGGCCAGGTGTTGGAACCTTTGCCCCAAACAAACTCTTGAAACCGGGCAGTCACCGAATTGACAGGGAACAGTTTGGCCGTTGCCACTAGTTGAAAACATTGTCACCCATCCAAGCTTAAAGTTTCACCAAATATTCCACCACTCCCACTCTCCAGTAGTGCTTTGGTATTGACTTCTCTACCGAACCTCCAAACATAGTTCAGACCAACAAGAAGTTCGGTGATAGTAGATTCGGTCTTCTCCTGATTTGCAAAGTACAAGGTCTGTACAAGAAGCATATTAGTCCTAGAAACTAGGTTATGGTGCTCAAAACTCCGCTCCGACTGCCATCTTATCATGTTATGAGCTAGCGGAGCTAACCATTCTAATATTAGTGACATTGCGTCACTCCACTCTCCAGCAAGAGCTGTATCATATACTGATGAAGCCAAGCTCTTGGTGTATGGTTTTAGCGTTGCCCTGAGGGAAGCTCTTATACTTGATGGCAACATATTGTAAAGGTCATCCCTTGCATCATGACCAATCAGGTGAGGAGATGCCACTAGCTTCTCAATTACAATAATAACGTTTGCATAGTGCAGTGCTAAAGCAGCAGCGCCAAGAGTTTCTGGAGGAGCATTTAGAAACCTGTGTTTGGAGCTGAAGATTGATATGTTACTATTACGTAGGTTGCCACGAGCATAATGCCCTTGATCAGCATCTTTGGCTCGATCCAAGATTCCGGAGTGCACATCATTTGGATTCACAGGGCAATTCCTTCCAGGAGAACTGTTTCCGCTCATCAGACATCCCTTAAGAGGTCCAACCGGAGGCAATCGATTGGGTTTTGAATGTAGAACTTTCCTTTGAAGAATAGCTGAGTTATCACGAGCACGCCACAACCTCAGGCCCATCTTCACTACTCTAGGCAGTGGACCGGATTTCATTGTTGATTTCCCCAGAGGACCTGAATAGAAGTTCATAGTTTTATCCCTTCCTAAAATTGGGCCCGATGCTGTAATTGAGTTTCCAAGAGGACCCGAATAGAAAGCGTTTCCTTTCCTTGTTCTTATAAGTGGGCCAGATTTGGTAATCATATCCCCTACGGGACCGGAAGCAAACCTAGCAATGCCATTTTCAGATGGGTGAACTGAAGATTGCATCAACGCAGAGACTGACTGGCTGCAATGAATAAAATCAGAATCCAAACCTCTCGAGTCTTTATTTTCTGCATCCACCGCATGATTAATTCCAAAGACATGACAAATCCTACTAAATATAGTAAATAAAGATCTCACTAACAAGTGAACTATGTAATCATATGTCCTGTTCCACACGGAGATCTCCTTCAGATGCTTCACTTCATGCTGCTTCCATGCAACCTTCTTCTCATACTCCACCAAACTCACGCCGTCTGTGTCGGCATTAACCTTCATTCTTCTCAACGACTGTTCAAACTCACCTAGCGCTTCCATTTCCTGATACAAATTCGCATTAACCATAATGAACTGCTCCATCCTCTTAACTTTCTTATCCATCTTCCTCCATGAAAACTGCCGCCCATATGGATCAGCCCCAATCTTGATATAATCTTCAAACACATGTTCAAAACTCTTCAAAGAAGGATCACTGCACTTCTTAGCAAGCCTTGCCACAGCTCTTGCAATGTGGCCTAAACTATCAATCAGCTCTGCACATATCAATCCTACTATGTAGTCGTCGTCATCTGAGATAAGCTTCCTTATACCCAGTGAACTCATGATCTCCTCCCGCAATCTGTGAACCTGCTTATCACTCAACGAATGCCATAGATGAACCACCTTGGACATCAAGCTCGCAACTTCAAATGCTACCACTCCAATCAGCACCTTTTGTGGACTACCATCATGCTTCCGTGACGTTTTCCACAGACTACGGAACCACGAGTCTGCCACCATCTCTAAACCCAAACAAAAAATAACACAGGAGCAATCTTTAAGCCAAATCTAAAAGCACTTATATAGAGCCTGCATAACCACAAAAACACATCAACAATCGAACAAACTTCTTCTTTTTCATGTAATATTAGAGAAACTCAAACAATAGTGATGAATCTAATTGCAACTGAAGAACCATAAAAAATTATGGTCTGTCATGTCAATTGCAAATTAAATAAAACAAGTTAAACTTCAATCTTCAGTTTCATTATCTGAAATCCCCGGGAAACATAAAATTTTCACTTAATTAAGCCCAAACCATTTCCCTTAGCAATCAACATACGCATGTTAACCTGAATCCAACTAAATGAATAAGAATTAAGGATCTGTTTGGTCTCTTTCAGAAGCCCTTTTTTCTATTACATTCAACAATTAGATTCCTTTTTTCCCCTTTGTTTTCTACCATAATATACACCCAAAATTATTTTTTTCTCTAACATTCTTCTTCAATTTCCTTTATTTTGGATTCCAATTTATCATTTATCCTTAAAACACAACACTGAACTTTCCAATTCAATTCCTCATTCACAAATGATAACTAATTTTAGTCACCAAAAAAAAAAACTGAATTCCAGACCTACCCAGAACATTATTCTGCATTAAACAGAAGAATTTCCACCCTAGTTGCAAAGAAATTAGGAATTTAGGGAAATCATGATCACACTTGACTGAAAAAGAAAATGATCGAAATTGAGAACACTGCATCAAAAAACAGGCAAGAGTACAGATGACTTCAAAAAACACCCCTAATTCAGTACTAACTACTAAGTCATAAGAAAATCATATTAAACCCTAACCCTAAAACTCTATTTATCAAAAAAAAACTGAGAAGATGGAACTAACCGATTATGATATGAGCAATTGAGCCATGGATAATTCCAGAATCGGCGCGAATCTCGAAGCATGAATGATATTGATCATTGGGTAGAGAGAGAAATCTAGAGAGAGAAAGCTAGAGAGAGAGAGAGGAAGGAGGTGGGAAAGTGCAGTGAAGATTACTGAACCACATGTAGTAGTGAGCCCAAAATGGAGAGAGAGAGAGAGACTGAGAGCGCAAAACCGTGTCAAATTAAAGAAGCCTGGTATTAATTGCACTTCTTTCCCTTGGTTTTACTATTATTTGTTTATATATCCCCAAACCTATTGTTTTTTTTATTTATGATGGGCTTTGTAACTATTTTATTCATCTCTCTCTTTTAATTAATTGTAGATTTTTTATCTTTTGCATTTATTAATATCTTTCATTTTTTAAAATATATCACTAAAATCAGTATTTAGAACTCAATTCGAGTACATTTTCTTGGAATGAATAGTTGATATTGTTTGATTTATATATTCATTCATTCAAAATTTCTAGATGCGTTGGTCTCCTCTACACTAAAAATTATCACTAATGAGAGTTTGTATGTGAAAATAAGGATGAATAAAATTTTAATGACGAAATTAGGAGTTCTTGAACTCTATTGATCTTCAAAGATATAAAAAAAAATGAAAAAGATAATATTCATGCAGATAATTTAAATTATTCAATTTTATTTTTAGAAGTCACGGCTAATATTTAAACAATTCTAATTCTTATATGCTTCCTCCAAAGACCCATTTCTCATCAGTGTCGGTAATGAATGCCAAAAGTTAGGTAGAAATTATGTACAATTTTCAGTGCTAACTAATAATGAACTTTGTTTTATTTGCTTCTTTCTTTCCAATTTTTTTAAAATATTAAATATTGAGTATATGTAGTGTCTATTAAATCAAAATTATCCATTTTGAATAGTACTAATTTTTATAAACTAACATACATTTCCTTAATCACGATTACTTAAAAACATATTTGGTTTATTTTACATAAATCCTAAATTGAGTTATAAAATAATATCTCCTATTATCTTCAGCCAAAAATCTTATTATAGTAAATGCAACTGGTTATTTATTTATTTATTACTATTATTGTTATTTATTTATTTTGTGAGGACTACTTCAGAATAACATTCAAATTAAACGAAAAGATAACAAATTTGACTAAAACACTGGCATGGGAGAAATTGAGGTAGAGTATAGGGACACAAGTGCAAAGTCACAAATTAGGAAAGAGAGATTTGTTACAAATTTCACTATCAATAAAGGAGAACACGCGGAGAGATGTCCTTTTACCGTATTGACCCCGACTTCATATTGCGGCGACCCGGTTCGGACCGGACCGGTACCCACACACATAAACGGCCTAGATCCGGTCCGACCCATCATTATGCATAGGGAGTCCCACTAATTAAAAATTAATCACTTTTCTTAGTCCACCAAAAACAATGATTAATAACTGTCCAATCACTATTTCATTCTCTATCCTTGTGATTTGCGTTATCCAATGGGTATTAATTTTTTGACTGAAATAGGATAATAATTACAAGGAATAAATTTAGGGTTAACCCCAATTTCATCCCTAAAATTTATCCTAATTCCACTTTGACCTTTTCAAAATTTCAAATATCTCAATTATATGTATTGTGATAAACGGATATCAACTTCACTAATGAAAATTTGCGCAATTATCTCCTCAATTTGCGCAATTGTTATATTTAGGATAATTTACATAAAATCTCATGTAATTTAAAATTTTAATCAAGAAACTCCTTATAGTTCCAAAAACCCCCCTCAATCTTCATTCCGGTTACAATTACCCCCTTGCCCCAAAAAAATTCAATTTTTCGGTCATGTGACTTGTGAATTCCTTATTGAATTGTGAATTCAATCTTCATTCCGGTTACAATTTAAATAGGTTGAATTAACTAAACGGGCCGACACGACCCGAAAATTTCCGTGTCGTGTTCGGGTCGACCATTTTTAGGCCTTGACCCTCTTATGCTTAACCCTAACCCTTTTAAATGGGATCGTGTTCATGTCGTGTTACCGTATCGGGTCCAATTTTGTCAGTTCTACAATTACCCCCTTGCCCCAAAAAAAATGAATTTTCCGGTCATGTGACTTGTGAATTCCTTATTCTGCCCCTGAATCGCCTTATTTCATAAAACCTCCTGTAATTTTGAAAAAAAATTATATAATTTCAAAATATATATATATTTTTTCTGAAATATATATATATCGAATTATATATTATATTACGGATATATATATATATTTCAAAAATATAAATATTTCAGAAAAAATATATATATTTTTATGAAAATATATATATATTTTCGAAAATATATAATTTTTTTCGAAATTACAGGGGGTTTTATGAAATAAGGTGATTCAGGGGCAGAATAGGGAATTCACAAGCCACATGACCGGAAAATTGGATTTTTTTGGGGCAAGGGGGTAATTGTAACCGGAATGAAAATTGAGGGGGGGGTTTGGAACTATAAGGGTTTTTTTTATTAAAATCCCAAACCACAGGGGGTTTTATGTAAATTACCCTTTATTAAAAGAAAAAATACATATTTTGTGAGGAAAAACTATTCATTCTATGTAGTACTAATAAAGGGTGACATGGTTACAAAGATGGTCTAAATTGGATAAAAATCAAATTCAGGAAAGTGTAATTGAGATATTTAAATTTTGAGGGGGTCAAAGTGAAATTAGAGCAAATTTCATAGGGCAAAAGTGTGATTAATCCATAAATTTAATATGGTTTGGACAAAACCAATGAACTTCGTATTAAATGTAAGGGATGTTTTGGTAGGGTAATTTAATTAATTTGCTTGGACTTGCATATTATAATGTAGTTTATTATATAGTCATTATAGATTATTAATTTAGTGATTAACGTGTTAATTAGGACAGTTGCCAATTAAGTCAAAGACACCCCTGAATTGGTGTTTTGAATTGATAGAATAAAATAAAAGGGTCCCATATGACAGAAAAGAAATAAAAAAGAAGTTAGGAAAGTTGAAGAAGGATTTCATACCAACATGTGCATATACTTTGCAAATGCTTTTAATCTTCAACTTTTTTCTTTTTAATGACTTTTATGATCCACTTTTTTCCACTAATATAATGGTTGGAGTACACTTGAGAGGTATTATTAAATGATTTTAATATAAATACTTTAACAATTAATTTGTTAGAAAACGTAAAATGAAAATATTGAATAAGGAAATATTAAGAACATTAACTTGAAATTTTAATTTTAAAAAGGAACACAAAATGGATTGAAAGTTCTAAGGGCGTCAAATGTGATCTTCCTGTTTTTTGTTTGTTTTTTTCTCTTGTTCACAAGTTGGATATTATGGTAAAAATTCCTATGTTTAGCCGTGGGTCAAGTGCAAATTACACGCGACGAAAACACGGGTTTAATGTACCCAATGGATTAGTCTCATTTCTCTTATTTGTAATTATAATTATTTGAATTAATAGTAAATATTTATTTTGAATTTATAGCCGCATTTTACAAAAATACGAGTCAAACTGAATAAATTGTAGAATAATTATTTAAGCAAATTCCAAATTGCATAAAATCCAACCACTTTTGATGGAACTTCAAAACATTGCATTGCAACTTTTGACATCCCATGTAATTCAATCTTCTTCTCAATGCCCATTTTGAAATTCAAATCACATTGAATCAAGTCATTCCATACATCACTTTAGATCTCGTGAAATCTAATCTATTACATTAATTTCAAACACAAGATATTCATTTTAAAATTTCAATCATTTCAAATTCATTTTTTACATAGTTTTAAAAAGTTCATTTTTCATACCCGGGAAGCCTATGTATGAACAAGGATTAATTTTACTTCTCCTAGAATATTTGAAAACACAATGAGAAAAAACGGTGTCTCATTTATTCAATAGAAATATGTCTAGAAACACCCCCTCCTCCATGTTAACATTGTTTGCTCTATGTGGACTTTGTAGAAGTATTTAGGGAAAATGTCACATACCTTCACTGAGGTTTAGTGGTATTATACGCAGTCCTTTTACTGTTTTCAAAATATCAATTACCTCTCTTGGATGAATTCCTAGGATGTGAAATTACGAAAGGACCCTTAATAAACCCTTCTAAACTATTGAATTTTTACATTGCCCCCACCCTAATGGATAAATTACAGTTTAACCCCCTAAAATTCTAAAAAATATTTAAAATTTAAAAAAAATATATAATTTGAAATATATATATAATTCGAAAAAAAAATTAGAAAAAAATATAAAATCCGAAAAAAAAAATATAAAATTCCGAAAAATATATACATATATAATTTGAAAAAATATATAAAATTCAAAAAATATATAAAATTCGAAAAAATATATATAAAATTCGAAAAAATATATAAAATGAAAAATACACTCCTATGCATTTCTTGCCCCCATTTTACTACCCTCACATTTCTAAAATAAGCAAACTACCCCCTTAAGCCTATATTAAATTTTTAAAAAAGATATAAAATTCAAAAATATATATATCAAATTTTGAAAAACATTATAAAATTTGAAAATAAATATAAAATTAAATATATATATATATATAAATTTCAAAAAAACACATATAAAATTTGAAACAAATATATAAAATTCGTAAAAATATATATAAAATTCAAAACAAATATGTAAAATTCGGAAAAAATATATATTTTAAAATTTGAAAAAAATTATAAATTTGAAAAATAAATATAAATTTTGATAAAAAAAATAAAAATTTTGAAAAAAACATATAAAATTCAAAATATATATATATAATTCGTATAAAATATATAAAATTTGGAAAAAATATATAAAATTTGGCAAAAATATATATTAAATTTAGAATAACATTATAAAATTCAAAAATAAATAAAAAATTTGAAACAAATATATAAATTTCAAAAAAAAACATATAACAAAACAAAACTACATATATTTTAACAAAAGGTCATGGCATTTCATCATTTATTTAGTCTAAAACCTTATTATTAAACTCCATTCATTTAGTCTAAAACCTTAAAAAATACAAGTAACTAAAGTACAATATAACAAACTACATTTAAAGTAATCAAAGTACATTACACCAAAACAACATTTTGGTATAAACATTTTTTTTTGAATTTTATATTTGTTTTTTCAAAATATATATATTTTCGAATTTTATCTATATTTTTAAAATTTATATATGTTTTTCGAAATTTATAAATTTTTTTCAAAATTTATATTTGTTTTCGAATTTTATTTTTTTTGCCGAATTTTATATATATTTTCGAATTTTATATATTTTTTTTACGAATTTTATATATTTTCTACGAATTTTATATATTTTTTTCGAAATTTATATATATTTTTTAATCTTATATTTATTTTTGAATTTTGTAATGTTTTTCAAAATTTAAAATATATTTTTTCAAAATTTATATTTTTTTGCCGAATTTTATATATATTTTTCAAATTTTATAATGAAATTTGAAATTTGATGTATATATTTTCGAATTTTATATATATATTTTGGAAATATATATATATATTTTTAATTTTTAAATATTTTTTCAAATTTTAAGGGGTGAAACTGTAATTTACTCATTAGTGTGGGGGGCAATGTGAAATTCAGTAGTTTAGGGGTTTATTGAAATTAACCGTGAAGGACAATTAGGTAAAATCACACATGAAATCAGAGTTAACCAGCTTGACTTTGGACGGAGGCGGTGAAAGTGATACCCAGAGCTAACCTGGAGGGAGGTATCTGTTCGATTTGAAAACAGTAAAGGTACCGCGTGTAATATCACTAAACATCAGGGGAGGTATGTGATATTTTCCCTAACATTTATTTCATCTACTATTAAAGTTACAAAAACATTTTCTTTTAGTTTTTACAATGTGATTTTCTCATTTATGGAGTCTAATTTAAGTAGTTTATAATCTTTCAATTTTATTTCCATGCAAAGAACTTGATTGTAAAACCCATTTATGTCCAGTTTCAATAAGGCCCAAAATTGGATTAATAAAAATTCCCAAACTATTCCGGTGTTAACGTGCAGCCAACTTCTTCCAGGCCCAGTGAGGCCCAAAGTATCATCCGATGCTTGCATTGAATATCGATATTATTAAAACCCGTTACCTTGTGTATTGAGATGGCAGCATAGCGGGTTCCGCTAATGTTATTACCACCCTATTTTAAAATTATTAATACCAAACATATCCCAAATTTGTGACGGGTTATAATTTTTTTTATTTTTTTATTATTATTTTAATATTAAGGAACTCCCACACACCCCCACATGAGCCTTATAGGGCTCGAATCCCAGACTTCTCTCAATTTTTGGGGAGGAATGGAAATATCATTAAACCACAAGGCCATCGTTCGACGGGTTGTAATTGGTAATACCATTATCAACCCGTCGATATAAACGGGTTCCATCGGGTTACCAACTGTTCTAATAAATTATAGTTTTATTAATTAACAAATAAGTTAATACCTTAATGACTTTTAATTTTGTTCTATGCATTTATATGTCCATATCCTTTACCATAAAAAATTTAATATATTTTGTCATATGCGTCGATGCCATTAATTTCAGTTATGATTGCTCCTAATGATATTTAACGTTCTTAAATAAAATTTTAAATATATTGTATTCATAAATATATTTTATTTATATTTATTATTTATTTATTTATTCATTTATTTTTATTAATTTATAAATATATTTTATTAATTATATTATTATTATTTATGTATTATTTAATTCATTTTGTTTATTTTTTATTCATTTTTTTATTAATTTATAAATATATTTAATTTAATTTATTATTTATTCATTTATTTTTATTTTATTTATAAATATATTTTATTTTATTTATTATTTATATTTATGACTGATCCATTTATTTTTATTAATTTATAAATATATTTTATTAATTTATTAATTATATTATTATTTATTAATTTATTTATTATTTATTTATTTTTATTATTTTTAGGTATTAGTTAATTAAATTTTTATTATTCATTTTTTTGTTTACTTTTTATTCATTTATTTTTATTAATTTATAAATATATTTAATTTAATTTATTATTTATTTATTCATTTATTTTTATTTTATTCATAAATATATTTTATTTAATTTATTATTTATTCATTCATTTTTATTAATTTATAAATATATTTTATTAATTTATTATTTATTATTATATTTATTTTTTATTATTATTATGTATTATTTAATTCATTTTGTTTTATTTGTTGGGTAGTTGGTGTCTCAGAATTCTAATTTTGGTTATCAATTTTTGGAACCAGACCAACTTGACCCAACAAAAAGCTGGGTCCAAAAACACTCTGTGTTGGTTTAATTTGGTCACATTTAGTCTAAGTCCAATTATTGAGACAAAGTCAAAACAAACATGGTCTGGTCTCTAAAAAATAGGACCAAACCAGACCAAATGGACCCGGAACTAGAAAACAAACAGGGCCTAAGTTTTTGTCGAAAAGTTTAATTATTTTTAAACTTCCATAATGAGATAAATGTATTTCGAGTTTTCAACATACTGTTGTACTCTACGTTGATCAGAACCAGAAACATGATTGAATACATGGTGTATTCATACATTGATGGTTTTCGTAATGTAGGTACCACGCATGAGAGGTTGATACCAAACAAGCCTTTAATATTATTTTTTTTGCCAAATGATCATTTTGGTATATCCAAACAAGCCCTTAAGATTGTTTCGACGGAATTTGACAACAATTGAAAATGGGATTGTTGTTTGTATTTATTAAAACCATAAATATATATATATATTTTGAAAAGGTTAAAACCAGAAACATGATCAAATAAAGTTGAATTGATTTTCAATATAAAATAGGGGGGGGGGAAAGATTCATTCAACTTGAAATTACCTAAACAATCAATAAAAATACCCTAAAGGGGGTTAATAAATTTTTTTGTGAATTTATTGACAAATTAATAATAATTGTGAAAAAGTCAATTTTAATCCAATTCTCTATCAAGATAAATTATGCAAAGAATAATCTAAGTGCAAAATATAAAGCAATAGAAACACGCGATATTTTTACGTGGAAAACTTTGGAAAGACTCCAAGTAAAAATCACGGATACGCTTAGGTATCGATGCATTATGAATCAAGAATTACACAGACTCTATGAAGTTTTGGACTTACGAATCCCTCCAGATCTACCTTTCTCCACTTGACGTCTGACGAACTTTAATCACTCACGCTCCACGAAGCTCTCGCTCCGCTCCGTACTCTAACGGCTCCACTTCTCAACGGATCAATAAACCACGAAACATCCTGCTTTGATTTCCACATTCAAACGGATCTAAGAGACCACGTTGCAATCAGCGGTGTGTAGATTTTTCATAATCTATGTCATTCAATCGTGCATAAAATCGTCAATGTAAAAGCACAAATTGAATAAACCATAACACAAGAGAGAACTAGAAGATATAAAATCACTCAATGATATTTTCTCTCTCTATATCTATCTATGTAGATAAATATTAATCTGTAGAAAACCTGCAAAGATCTTTCAAAAACTCCAGGGCTCCAAAGCTCTCTCACATTTGTAGAATACCTTGGTATTTATAGACAATGCTTATAAGAAACCCTAATCTTCCCCTTTTCCTTAATTTCACATAAAACCAAGTTAAACCCTATATTCTGATGAATATAATGTGTATTGCACGTACTTCGAGGTGTGAGAGTCGTAAACGCATCATGGAATTAAAATAGGGTAGAATAGACATTGTAGCATAAAATAAATTTCCTACTGCACCTACGCCTTAGGCGTAGAGGAGCTACGCCTTAGGCATATGTCCTGAGTGTAACCTCTAAGCATAGGTTTGAGCGTAGAAACTCACTTTCTGGCCACTTTTTGTTTCTGTAGGTGTAGGTTTGAGCGTAAATTCTTCATGAAAATCACTTTTCTCTGTAACTGTCCCAAAATGACCGTCTTGATTCCATGAGATTTTTTGTTTTAGGTGACGGCTTCGGAAAATATCATTTTTATCATTCTAGAGACATTTTTTTACTCAAACTTGATTCCTTTTAAATTCTCTTGTATTCTTCACTTTTTAAATTTTGATTTGAATTTAACGAGTTGATAATTCCTATTGAACCTTCTCAACTTCATAATTATCTCAATATGACAATTCACTTAACATAATTATTGTCTAAAATATATCAAACATAAATAATACTATGTATGTTTTTACATAACTTATTTCAATCTTTGTGTCTTTATTATTCATTATATACACGGAGTATACACTTGTGATGTACCAAAATAAAAATTTAATATTTGACGTATATGTGTGAAAGAAGTTTGAAATAAAAGAAGACATATTGGTCTATTATTATGGGTTTAGCTTAATCAAACCTGCGGGGACAGATAACTAACACATGGATTATATAAAGAATGGGATAGACCTGAAAAATCAAATTTAATTTGACAACCTATATAATTTATGGTCAATAAAGTATAAAAACGTGACCTCTTCCATCTAGTTTTTTTTTTTTCAATATTAGTAACAGGAATATTCGAGACATTTGAATAGGTAGTTTGTCAAATTACAAATTTCTAATCTATTTCGTTAATGTCACACCTTATTTAATTTATAACCACTCAATCCATTTATGAGGAGACACACACAACTTATGACTAATTGTCTAATTATGTAATTGCCTAAAACTGAACTCATTTTTTTTTTTTCCTTCTCACCATTTATTGAGATAGTAATAACCCATCAATAAATTTTCCCAGTACATTAACTTTAATTGCACAATTGGTCAAAGACAGTGTTGTAATTGTAAATCAATTCAATTGGATTAATAAAGAATTGATGTTCGAAACCATCTTTTTCATGTGTGGTGGTGTGGCAATTGTTTATCTCCTTATATTTTAGTTGTCAATCTGTATTGACAGGACCTTCTCTCCTGTACGGACAGCTAAACACATATGCCCACACCGTTGGCCCATTTTGTCATTAGAATTTCTCAAATCATTTTATTCTAATTTATGATATATATATCATAAATTATATATATATATATGCACATATGAATAGTCCGTTTTTATGTGTATTTACTATTTAAATGGATATATCCAAAAAATTTATGGTGATATTGTTGATGATTTCTCTGTTACCTCTTTCGAGACTCTAACTATATATTGTCGGCGGAAGAGTCCAATCCCTTCCACATTCATTTTTGTTGTAAATTAAACTATTATCGACAATGACATAATTTATTATTACTGAAATTACACGGAGATAGATAAAATAATAATGCTGACTGAGGAGGATGAACTGTTACTGTCGCTGATGTGGTGACCAGATGATTAAATTTTTTATTTTATTTTTTTAAGAAAAACATATGGACATTAGCCTCAATTTTTTTTTAAATATTTTTTAATCAAAATTTCAAATTGTATTAAATGGGATGACCAACTTCATCCTTTCAACCCAAATATTGTTTTAGATGAAATTTACTTTTATGCCCTTTAATACCTTATTAGGTTGTGTTTTTCATTTTTGTCTTTTCATAGTGTGTCCCATGCATAGTTTACCTACTACCAAAATTCAATATTTACGCACACTTTGTTCCACAATAATGTATTGCCACCTTTTTGTTTATTTTTCTAGCTCATTGTTGGCCATATAAAAATGTGAATAACGTTAGAATCAAGTACCTACTAATGAAAAGGAACTAACTAACTTTTGTCATTGTTCCAATGGCTCTATTATTTTTTGTTTCTCTTAGATTAGTTGAAAATATTTCTGATTAAATTATTATTAGGAGTACTAGCTACCAATGAGAATGAACTAAGTTCTGTCTTTGTTCCAAGTTCCAACGTCTATATTGAATTTCTTTTTCTTAAATTAGGTGAAAATATTTATATTTAAATGAATTATAGAACGAGTGGAAGTTCGAAGAATAACTAGATAAACTCGAACAAAAATTGATTAAGCTTCTTCAATGTCGGGATTTTAATAGAATTAAATTTACATAATTTTATCTCTGCATACGAACATAGCATGCATTATAAATTTATAACCATCCATTAGGGGTCTGTTTGGTAAAGCTGTATTTGTGTTGAAATAAACAAAAAACACGTTTTTTGTTTTTTTGTTTATTCATCAAAAAATATAAGTATGTTTGGTAGCGATGTTTTTTAGGTCGAAATTGAAAAATTAAAAATCAATAATTAATAATATAAATAATACAATAATAATAAATAAATATAATAATAAAAAATGGACTAAATAATAATTAATAATAATAAATTAATAAAATAAATAATAAATTACATAAAACATATTTAAAAATATAATAAAAATAATAAATAATAAATAAAATATAATATAATAATAATAATAAATGAAAACAATAATAATAAATTAATAAAATAAATAATAAATTACATAAAACATATTTAAAAATATAATAAACAAAATAAATAATAAACAAAATGAAATAAATAATAAATATAATAATAAATAATAAGTAAATATAATAACATATAAATACTTCATAATAATAATAAAAAATGAGTATAATAATAATAAGTTAATATTAAATTAATAAAATATATTTTTAAATAATTAAAAATGAATAAATAATTTATAATAAAATGAATGAAATAATAATAAATAAATAAATAGAATATATTTATAAATTAATAAATAATAATTTAATAATATAAATAATAAAATAATAAAATATATTATAAAGTGAAGAAATAATAAAGAAAGAAAAATAATAATACATAAATAAATACTGTTGCTCCAGGAGTTAAAAAACACCAAATTTTGGTTTTTTCATTTTGTACTAAAAGAAGCATGTGTTTATTTAATGTAGTTTGAAAACACAAACATAAAAATTCAACCAAACATGTATTTTAAACTAAAATTCACAAACAGAAACAGAAACAGGTCAACCAAACAGACCCTAGGTGTTTTGAGAATGAAAAAAAAATAGAAGGGCTTATCACAAAATCCCCTGAGATTTTCACCAAATGATCAAATTGCCCCATAATCTATCAAATAATCTCCTAATCTTTTCAATTTGATCGATTGTCTCCCTCCACTATAAAATTGACAAAGGATTAATTATTTTGACACCCCCTGAAGTTTGCTCTATCTTCAATCACACTCCTTAAATTTGACAATCATCATTTATACTCTTGATTTTTCAAACTCACATAATTTACACCCTTATACCTAAAATACCTTCAAAATCGAGATATTTGATGTTTAAAAATAAGGTTTACTAGCCTCATATTTTATTATCCAAATCAACCAATATTTTTTTTTATTTTGGCATAAATAAAAAAAACAAATTCGTTTATAGTAAAAAAAATTTAAAAAATAGCAAAAAAATCTAATTGGTAGTTCGAAATATTTTCTACTCTATTTTTTTTTTATTTCGAAAAAAATAGTCCCTCAAAAACATTTTCGCATAAATAAAAAAAAAGTAGGGTAAAATATTTTTTTTCAAAATAATAATAATAATAATGCCAAAATATTTTTTTTGAACTACCAATTAGGGTAAAATATAAAAATATATATAAAATATCTTTATTTATATATATATATATAAAATCTGCATTATTTTTTTATAAAAATAAAAATTATTTTGGCAAAATAATTTTATATAAAACTAATAATATTTTATAATTATTTTTATATTTTACCGTGATTGGTAGTTTGAAAAAATATATATTTCGGCATTATTATTATTTTTTTTTGGAAAAAAAATATTTTAGCCTACTTTTTTATTTATTTATGCAAAAATGTGTTTGAGGGACTACTTTTTTTTTTTCATTTTTTAAATATTTTACTATAAACGAATTTGTTTTTTGATTTATGCCAAAATAAAAAATTAATGGCTTGTTTGGATAATAAAATATGAGACTCGATGTTAAGGGTATTTTAGGTATAAGGGTTGTAAATGATGTGAGTTTGAAAAAATCAAAAATATAAATGATGATTGTCAAATTTGAGGGGTATGATTAAAGATAGAGCAAACTTCAGGGGGTGTCAAGGTATTTAATCGTTTCTCAATTTGATGGTGGAGAGGGACATTGATCAAATTAAAAAAGTTAGGAGATTATTTGAGATACCAATGAGCAGTCTAATTATTTGATGAAACCTCGTGGAGTTTTGTGATAACCCAAAATAGAATTATGAGAAAACTCATATTGGTCTTCATGCAAAATGGGTGATGAATATTAACTTCTAGAAGTAGGGTTGGAGCTACTGGTTCATTTGGATATGGGCTATATGGCTATGCAATTCTAGTTTTCATTGATAAAGCATGATGCATTGTTCAATTACATGAATTACCTAATAATATTTCTCTGGTAAAACATGAATATTTCTCTCTTGGCAGAAATTTTCACTATCCAATCTCACTTATGAAACCCTTTAATTCTTATTATTATTTTGCTTGAAGAAATCACTGATTGCAATTACGGTTATCGTATAACGAATCTAAACAATATCATAATATCGATTTTAAATGTGAGTATAACGAATCTGAACGATATTGCTGTTAAATGTATGTATTAATCGTGTATGTATTATGTAATGATATCGTATTGTATCAGCCAACGCATATGACGCATGAATAATAAAGGAACTTGCTAAATGACCCGTGCCATCACAACAAGAAAATATTTTTTTTACAAGTCCTTTTAAAATGGGTGAGCGTTTTCCGTTCTTAAAATCATATTTTAATAATAGAAATAATACGTCTATCGGTTATAAAAAGTAAAATACTATATATAACAGCTTATTAGAGACCAAGTTATCAAGCTGGCTTGTGATGCCCAGTATATTCTGAGAACTAAACTGGTTGGTAGGTGTAATGGGGTCCACAACTCAAAGAACACATGGAAATGATGTGCCAACTACCTCGACTCCCAATGCCCAAATCAAGAAAGGAAAGAGATGAGAGTTGAATAAGTAAGTTGCTTGTGAAGCTTCCATCTATCAAATACTACTTATGATGCATCCATTGCTTCTCTTTCCCACTATACTATCTCTCTCTCAATATTGAACTAGACACCATACCTCATTTCTCATCTAGCACTCTTTTTCATACTTAAATGCCAAGTTTGACTAATGATTCATTGTGTTCTATTCTAAGTTCTAACCCAATTATTGTTTTGACCCCACAAGCAAAAATAACCACCACTACAAGTCATAAGAACAATATGAACTATATGAACTCAATATTGGTCCATAAGTTGAGGCACCTAATGGAATAGCTCCTTCCCACCAAAATAAGAACAATGTCATTTGTAAATATTGATCTCATTAACTATTGAGGAGTTTGGGAGGAATTTGGAACTCTCTTTCATAAAATACTTAGATTTCAATATGAACAAAATTTTGAGCATATATATCTATGTATATGACCAAATTAGACACCCTCTTTTCTCTCTCTCTCTCTCTCTCTCTCTCATATATATCTATGTATATGACCAAATTAGACACCCTCTTTTTCTCTCTCTCTCTCTCTATCTATCTATCTCTCTCTCTCTCTATATATATATATATATACTTACAAATACCATCAAAAAATTACTCATAACACTCTCACGCGATATCAGAATTAATTGCTTTAATAGAAAATTAATTACAAAGGATAAAATGGGTATTACGTAAGAATATTTTTATCAATATTATCAGTCCATGAGTCATGCACATTACACGCGACTGCTTTAACACCATGAGTTGTATGGGGTTGTAATTTCCGTAAATGGAGAGTGTTTTTACTAAGAAAAAGTAAGATAAAAAAAATGATAGAGGGTATTTTTCAACTTTTTAATAAAATAGGGGAGTTTACTGCAATTTGACCTACATATAAGAAATTAAATATTTAGACCGACTAACAAAACAAATCATTTCATTGATCTTCCTTTAGGTCTTAGGCTGTTGGCTGCTTGTATATTGGACCCATTATGATTTCCTAGGTTTTTAAGTACTCTTTCAATTCAATTAAATGCAAATATGGCTCTAAAGTAATTATGATTGCTTATAAATTAAAAAATTTAACTTGGAATCCATGTTGGTTACCACCAAAGTAGGTATTCGATTCCATTTCAATAGCTTTAATAAGCTACCAATAACATAATGTCATATTTATTTAAATGAAATAATTAAGCTTACTCTGCATACTAGAAACATATAATCCTTGGTCTGAATACATCAAACTGTCATCAGTTATCACCTACAAGTGTCACATTAAGAACTTTGGGGATTCTGTCATTTAGAACGTGTCTTACTGTAAATCTCATTGATATAATGTGATTGTCATTATTCATGCTTGAAAACATATATGTATATATATATATATGTATGTATGTATACAGAGTATATTAATGCAAAGCCTCCTTTGCCTTTATTGATTAATGTCTCTTACCAGACAATGTATTTTATAAGCCTCCATTATCATCTAATAATTGATGCAGTGATCTCATCAATTGGGGTTTGGTGCTTACTAAGTAGGCATGTCTGTTATATTCATCTAATAAGGATTTGTTTGGACGTCCCTTTATGAAATTGAATCATTTCATTCACAATTTAAACAACTTTTAGATACAGAGATTGATCTTTATATATGTGTGTGGAAAGAGTTAGACTGCCTTGCTGATTCAGATAGAATGTACTACTGTTTTGAATTTTGCATCCTTGTCATATCATTTGTTACATGATGTCTTCAGCTTTCTTTGAATGATTATATGTATGATTTGTTGAACTATCAATAATGTGTCACTTTTTTTATTTAGATTGTTAGATAAAAGTAATGAAACATTTAGTTAGTATGACATAAAGAGGTCCACAATTCTTTGAATAACCATGTCATCTTTAACAAATTTAACAAAAATTAATGTTTGTTAAATTTAGCTAACACAATCACTTTAAAGTTTGACTACCAAGCAACATAAAGGGTAATTTGGACATTTTTTTCTAACTTCAAGCAAAACACACCAAGTCCTGTTTTTAGATGAAGCTACATTTTTTTAATCTTACGGGCTATTGTGAACCCATAGTAGAATTGTGATAGTTGAAAAATTACCAATTTAACCATCCAACTCTGCAGAAGTGACATACTAAAGCTCCATTTGGTAGAATTTTTGTTTATGTTTTTTTTTTCTAGAATAAAAAGAGAAGTAGAGTCGTTTAGAGAAGTTGGTACCTCCTAAATTCTTTTATACGCTCTTCCAATGTCCATAAACTCTTCTAAAATTTTTATCAAATATTATTTAAAACAGTTTTTCCCTTTAGAAAGTCAAAAGTAACTTCTCAAAAATTAATCCAAACATAGACCTTAAGTATGATAGATGACATATAGCTAAGCTGAAACTGTGTAGTAACAACTCCAATGCCCTTTGAAGCAGTGTTGTCACATTTGACATTGTTTGTTATGCTTTTCATTGGAAGCCACTTTTTAAGGTCATACCACATAAAATGCTAAGTTATAACCACTACTCTCTCATTGTTCGTCTTTGTCAACCAAATATTTATGTATAGCTCATGAGACATTTTCATTAGCTAGGCTATTCCTTCTAGGGTAATTAATTGAAGGTGTTCTGTAAGCTTTTGTGTCTGTATTCAACAACTTTTTAACAGTTTAGAACTTTAGAATTAATATACAATTTTTAATCTCGTTTTCTATGCAATTATCGTTTGATTCGTAATATTTTTTAAAATTATATAAATTATTTGGTAATAATTATATATTTTTAATATATATTTTTTAAATTAATATTATTCGAGTCCATTATACTATTATAACAACATCAAATTACATTGTTGCAAGTGCCGAGACAACAATCGATATTGAAACCGTGAATTATGAATATGATGAATAGTAATATATTGGACAAGGCAATGAAAAGCGGGGTAATTCTGTCCTTTGACACACTGATTTGGATAAATTCTCATGTATAAGAGTGGACCATTTAGCAATCTTGGAAATGAACACACAAACCAATTCTAAATGAGTGTGGAAGGACAAAAAATAAGAAAAATACAAAATAAAAGACATAATCTGAGTTCTTTTAGAGTTTAATTCATTTAAACCCCATGAGACATGTTAATACTTCAATCTCTCAATTTTACATGATTGAAGTATCTCAATTGTCCTTACGAATTATACCATCTAAAATAAGGATTGAAGTTAGTTTGGGTATTAAATAAAAAATTCAGAATGATATCATGTTTGGTCTCCTTTAGTAGAGAGGTTTGATTGAAATATTGACAAATTTTAGAAGGTGTAAATGCAATTAATTCTTTTTTATTATTATTAATTTGCTTATCACAGAGTACGCCAAAATAAAAGGCATTGGAAAGTTTGGGCAGTTCAATCATATATTTGAAACAGACTGTTTTGGATTAAGTGACGGTTCAAAAAATAAACATTTTATTGACATTGTTTAGTATAAATCTGGCTATTGGTAACATTTTACTGACAATTATATAGTAGAAATTAGGCTATTTCTAGTACTGTTACTAGTATTAGACCAACAATATTTTATATTTAAGGGTTAATTTCATTTACACCCCTGAAATATGTCTTTATTTCAATCACACTTTTTCAGGTTTGAATATCTTCAATCACACCCTCTCATGGTATGAAATGTCTAAAATACCTTTGATCCAAACACCTCTTAAATCAATTTAATCATAGAATAGTGTTAATCATATATCCAAACATTCTTATATCCAAACCCTAAATCCTATATCCAAACACTCCCCACCCCACCGCCGCCACTTCCACCCCCCGCGCCACCGCAACCCACCGCCGCCTCGACCCCACCCCGCTTCGCCGTTGCCACCATCTTCCCCGCCGTCGCCACCACCCTCGACACACACACACAAACACCTGCACACGTGCGCGCGCCCACACACACATATATATAACACATATCTGTAGTTTTAATTTCTTATTTTTCAATTTTAATTTTTTTTATTTTTCAGTGTTAATTTCATTTAATTTTTTATTTTTCAGCTTTAATTAAAATACATATATGTATGTATGCATGGAATAGATAGGAGTTTTGGTGAAAAGATAGGACCCTACCCAACAAATCCTCCAAAAAAACGGAAACTTGAAAAAAAAAATTAGTAAGAATTTTGCTAATTTTTCCAAAAAAAATTTGCTAGTTTAAAAGATTAGTTTATACACGCCAATATAGTATATTAGTTCCAATAAATATCTCATAAATATATGTACATTTAAATTATATTTAAGTGTTTATCTTTGATTTTTATTTTTTTTAACCTTTTCTTCATTGTAGATTTGTTCGTTTTTTTTTTCTATATCGAATAAATACATCATTATATATATATATATAAATTTACTATTTTTAATTTTTAATTTTTCAAATTTATTGTATTATTCTAATATATTGTTATTAGTTTTTACATATATTATTTTATAAAAATAAAAAATATATATATTTTTTCGATTTTTTATATATTTATTTCGAATTTTATATAATTTTTAAAAAAATTATATATTTTTTGCCAAGTTTATATTTCTTTTCAAAATTTAATATATATTTTTTCGAATTTTATATGATTTTTTGAGTTTTATATATTTGTTTTGAATTTTATATGTTTTTTTAAAAAATTTATATATTTTTTTTCAAATTTTATATATATATTTTATATTTTATATTTATTTTCGAATGTTATAATGTTTTTCAAATTTTAATATATATTTAAAAAATTAATATAAATTAAATAATTAAATTATTGGAAGGGGGTTAAATTGATAAAATAATTTATCCTTGTTTCCAAACACACTATGTTATCCCATTGAAGGTAATTTAGGTATTTACAAAAAAAATTAGGATGATGTCATCGTTAAGGGGATCTAAATAATGAGAATTTCAAACTTAGAAGGGTATAAATGAAGATACTCAAATATAAGAGATATGATTAAAATAAAGACAAACATGAGGGAGTGTAGATGAAATTATCCCTATATTTAATAAGCATGTGTATATGTCAACGACTCTATGGTTCTTCTAGCTTCTTTTCTTTTTTATTATTGAAAATTGAAAACGCGATCTTCTCTCTTTCCCTGTGATTATTTTATTAACATCTAATACTCACTTTGAGTTTAATATATAGTTTGCTGCCACATGGAGTCCCTCTTATATTTAATTCATCTATATACAACATATCATATGTGGCATGTAAATGGTGGATTCGAATAATATTGACCTCTAGAATGAGTATTCATGTTAAATAATGGTATCATGTTAAATAATGGTATCGACACTTTCCTAAAACGTTATGAACCAGATAATATGTAATGATTTCAGATGATACAACGAAATATGGGCATATGACAACTATACATCATGGAATTCAACTTCTATCATATTGGAAAATTCTTATTTTTAAAGCCTTGAAATAAATGCAATTAAAATTATAAAGTTGGTCACACCTTAAAAATCACCTTATTAGGAGTTGGTAGACTTAAAAAACCAACTTGAAAAGGCCTCTCAAATTAGACTAATGCTCTTCAAGAAATTTATACACAAAGCTCTTTAAAATGCTCTTAAAATTAGTTCCAAAAATAATTTCATCCTAAATTTTAATCTTTTCAAGACTTACCAAAAGTGAGGCTTGAATTTAAGTGAGACATGAAATTGCAGAGTTAATAATTATCTCAAAATTAAATAAATAAATTCAAAGAATAAAAAAATGGGGTTGAATTAGACCTGTCAATGGATCGGATTCGGATCGGATCAGTTAAATCCAATTCCAATTTGTTAAGAAATCGAATTATCGGATTCGGATCCTAATCGGATTATCGGATTTTATTTTCAATCCATATCCGGTTAATATCGGATTCGGATCATAATCGGATTATTGATAGGTCTATTGATAAAGATGACAAAAACTCCCGATCCGCGATCCGAATCCGATAATTGGACGAATTTTCACTTAGTTAATTCATATTCGAATTTCTTCATTATAGAATATCTTATTCGAATATCTAATTAAAAAAATACAAAAATACAAAAATTAATAAATACTGAAACATTAAATTATTCACACTTTTAATAATTGTATTTATGATCAATCATTATTAATAAATAATAAAATAATTAACAACTAACATTTATATATATGTACAATATTAAATATATACACATCAAAATATCAATATATATTTATATATATATAAATATATTTTATATCGGATCGGGTTATTATCGGATCGGATGACATAAATCCAAATCCAATTTGTTAAGAAATCGGATTATCGGATTCGGATCCTAATCGGGTTATCGAATTTTATTTTCAATTCATATCCGGCTAATTGGATCGGATTCGGATCAAAATCCGATCCATTGACAGGTCTAGGTTGAATACTATATTATTTACTAAAATTTCATTAAAATATAAAAATCAATACAATGGATTAATTTAGTTTTCCCACACCCAACCCAACCCAACAAAGATTCAACCAACCCGACCCATTTCGATCCTCCCATCCTTCCAACTCCAAAGCTTTAATAGTGATAGCCAAACCAATTTAAATTAGTTACAAAACTAAGATCAATTTTAAATAAAATAGACCAATCAAAAAAAGTTAAGTACATAGGCTTACAAAGACAGGTCACACGTAGCACATAAAATACAATATATAGATTCACCCATAATCAAATTGACCAATGCTGCCGGAGACCCTGCCGGAATCTGACATCATCCGCCGGTGTCAGATCCCCAGTCTCTGTCCTTTTGACCAATTTGGCTAATTTTATATTTCCCAATCATCTCATAAAACACATATATCATCACTACATACATACATACATACATACATACATATATATATATATATATATATAGACACACCCCACATACTACTATATATAATTCCCAGCAAGGCTCAACAAACCAGTAAAGCAGAGAAGAGAGAGAAACTTAAGACACCAATAACCAAAACCAGGATTGTGTGTCTACAAGTTTCTCTCTTTCTCTCTCAAAACTTTCCCACACTTTCTACCTCCCCAAACAACCTTTCTGTGAAGTCCAATGCAAGACACGAATTGGGTCCAAATCAATTCTCTTCAATAATCACACTGTAAAAAAACAGAGCATTTGATCAAGTCACTGACAGTTCCACACATAGCGTAAACCACAAGCAAAATCAAAAGCAACCCACATTCGTGTTCTTTTCGCAAAGCCAATTCACACACTAAAACACACACAGTTGGGCTTTATTTATAACACTTCACACAGTCACTTCTGGGATCACTCTACCAATTACCCCCATTTCTCTCTCTCTCTCTCTCTCTCTATATATATATATATATATATCTTTGTATATATGGAGAGGATTTCGGGCGATTCGGGTGAGATTAGAGGGCAATTTGGGGTGTTATGGGAGCAAGCGAAGGCACCATTGATAGTGCCGTTGTTGAGGTTGATGGTGATAGTGTGTTTGGGGATGTCGATAATGTTGTTTCTAGAGAGAGTGTATATGGGGGTTGTTATAGTAATTTTGAAGCTGTTGAGAAAAAGGCCTGAGAAGACTTATAAGTGGGAGGCTATGAAGGAAGATGTGGAGCTCGGAAATTCAGTTTATCCTATGGTGTTAGTACAAATACCAATGTACAATGAAAAAGAGGTAAAAAAAAAAAGTGTTATTTGAGTTCATATATGTATATATATATATATATATATATATATATATATATATATGAATGTATATACAGAATTTTGGGTGAGAATAATTTTTTTAATTTGTGTGTTTTGGTGCAGGTTTATCAACTGTCTATTGGGGCTGCATGTGGCCTTTCTTGGCCGTCTGATCGGATCATAATTCAAGTTCTTGATGATTCAACAGACCCGACCATTAAGGTATTGTCATCAAATCCATCTCTGGAATTTTCATATTTTTGAAGTACAAATATATATATATATATATATATATATATTCTTTTTTTGCATAAAAGAAAAAAAAAAAAAAAGGAAAAAGAACTGCTAAAGAGTACCTTTACCTTGTGCTTAATTCCATGGAATATTTTTTTTTTAATTTCCAACATAATAGTTTTTGATAATTCTTCCATATAATTTTCAGCATTTTTTATTCACTAATTTTTTTTAAAGTGCAATGCACTTGTATCCATTTTTTTAAAAAAAAAAAAACTAAGATTTTAATATTATTTTATTGACATTCAAATATTTTAGTTTTAATATAGCTGTAATTTTAATTATAAAAAATATAATCACAGACTTGTTTGTTTTCTTTATATTCTAACACGTAGATATGTATTTTGTTCATATATTTGACCATTTAATTTGTGATAGTTACATGAATTATTTTTTAAGATATTTAGTATTTTTTAAAAAAAAATATATATATATATATAAATAAATCAAAGTGGCATAAGGCCATTATTTCAGTGAATTATGTTCGTCAAATCACAATTGCTCAATCTGCACAAACTTCCTTATACTTGGCAGAGTTTCTTTTTTTCTTTTTTTGGGAAAAAGAAAAATAATGTGTCTCTGCCAATCAATATCCATTATTGCTCTGAGAATATCTAGCTTGAACATTCCGGAAAAAGGTTTTTCTTTTCTTCTTTTTGACCAACAAAGTAGAAGTTTTTTCTCTTTGTTTTGGTAATTAATTAATATAATTTGTTTGAAAATCTTCCGGGTATTAGCAATTAGCAACTATCCAAAAAAAAAACCCAATGACCAAAAAATAAGTATACAAAAGTGTCTTTTGTGGATTGTTTTGTAACATGTAGGTAACAAAATATTGGAAAATTTTAACTTTTTCAAGTGGAATTGTCATTTATGCATACAAATTTGGGCTCGAAAAACCTAAAATATTATGGTGATTTCACTCCTACATTAACAAAGCTTTCTTGATCTAGGCTGCATTCCAAACTATCCACCATCACTACGCTGCAAAAATATTTGTCTAATTAAAAAATTTAAGGTCATTTTTATCACTAAAGATTATAATAGTATTTCTTTTTTTTTTTTAATAGCGGTTGCGACTATCACTAAATTTCTAATTTTTTTATTTCTGGTATTTTATCCCAAAATAAAACCAAAATTACCCATTTCTGGTATTTTATTTAATTAGTTAATATATATATATATATATGTATTATATATAGGATTTGGTGGAGCTAGAGGTGAGGAGATGGGCGAGCAAGGGAATAAACATTAAGTATGAGATTAGAGACAACAGGAATGGGTACAAAGCTGGGGCCCTCAAGGAAGGAATGAAGCATAGTTATGTGAAACAGTGTGATTACGTGGCCATCTTTGATGCTGATTTCCAACCTGAGCCTGATTACTTGTGGCGAACCATCCCTTTTCTTGTGCACAACCCCGAAGTTGCCCTTGTTCAAGCTCGCTGGAAATTTGGTATTTCTTAATTTATCCCATTCATTAGTCTTGATTAATCTAGTTATTTAATCAATTCCCTTGCATTTTTAGCTTGAAAGGTTTAGTTTATTATGAGTTTTTTATATTGGATTGGGACAATGCATAGTCCCTACAATAAATTAGGGGGCTGCTGCTTGGGTATGCATTTTTAAAAATAATTTTCTGTTTTTGGAAAATTGAAAAGTCAAAAAAAATTACAAAAATTCTATTTTTTGTTGAGTTTTATCGAAATTATTTTCGAAAAATTCATTTATAAAAATGCATATTTTTAGATAAATCTCTTTTTTATTCTCATATTATAATTCCAGAACAATTTTTCGAGATGGATACCAAGTAAAGCCCTAGGTTTTTTGTGTCAGTCGCAACTTTCACGAAAATGAGTAAAACCTATGGTTAAACTTTAGAAATTAAATACCAATATAAAAAAAATTGTGTTTATTGTGACAGACTCTAAATTGTCGCATAAAGTCCCAACATTAAAAAAAATTATACTATAATAACACTAAAAACCACTGTTATACATTAGATGTCCTATAGAAAAATTACTTTTTATGTTATAATGGCAGACAATTTTAGTTTGTCATTAAATTTCAGTCACTATAAACACATGTTTTTTTTGTAAGTTATGTATACATTGTTTTGGAGAGTGGTTACATGTTTGATAAAGGCATGTGAGATAACAAATTGCAAATCTTCTTACACTCTGTGTATCATGTCTTTGATCACAATATTGAGGCACACTAGACTATGCTAGATAATATTGTGAGGAAACATTTTGGTGGTGAAGGTGTTTGTTAACATTGTTTTTGGGATGTTTATGCAGTTAACTCCGACGAGTGTTTGATGACAAGAATGCAAGAAATGTCACTCGATTACCATTTCACAGTGGAGCAAGAAGTAGGATCCGCAACGTACGCGTTCTTCGGCTTCAATGGTAATTATACTACCTTCACAAGACAGCTACTGATTTTAATCTATTTTCATCTTCTGGGAAACAAAAAGATTTCTTGAATTTTTGTGCAAAAATGAAAAAAAAAAAAAAAAAAAATCGAAAATTTTGATGCAGGAACTGCTGGAGTGTGGAGAATTGCAGCACTCAATGAGGCTGGAGGGTGGAAAGACAGAACAACTGTGGAGGATATGGATCTCGCTGTCCGGGCTAGTCTCAAAGGCTGGAAATTCGTATACGTTGGCGACCTCAAGGTATCTTCAACTAGTCCTCGCCTCGCGACATCAATTTTTCCAAGAAAAAAAAAAAATTAATCAAACTAAATTAAAATTTTAACAAAGCCAATCCAAAATGCAGCTTAGCATACAAAAATTGAATAGGGTAGAAAGTAGCAGAATGACATAATACTAATATGGTAGTTGTCAAAATTGCACACTAGAAGCCATTCTAATTGTTTTTATTTGAATTTTTATTACAATTCAAAGCAGATATACTAGAAATCCTATTAAAAGATGATTAACTTAAAACTAAATGAAAATTAATGTGCATTTCAGGTGAAAAATGAATTGCCAAGTACTTTCAAAGCGTACCGTTATCAACAGCACCGTTGGTCTTGTGGCCCTGCTAATCTCTTCAAGAAAATGGCAATGGAGATCATGAGAAACAAGGTATGCATCTTTTCACTTTAGAATTTCTACTTCAAATAAAAATTAAAGATTAAAAATAAAAATATTTTCTTTTGTTCTACTACATTTTTGCAGAAAGTCACATTGTGGAAGAAGCTTTATGTGATCTACAGTTTCTTCTTCGTCCGGAAAATCATTGCTCATCTTGTCACATTTATCTTTTACTGTGTTATTTTGCCGTTGACTGTTTTGATCCCCGAAGTGCAAGTTCCGAAATGGGGAGCTGTTTATATTCCTTCCACAATTACTATTCTCAATGCAGTCGGAACTCCGAGGTCTCATTTTCTTAAATATTTTTTTTTAATTTATCTGTATTTTTCAACGCATTAGTCACTAATTTCGCGGTGTCATGAATATTTTACTGTTATATTGCAAACTAATTCAATAAATGACTAGTCTCTGATCTGCAATGACTCAGATATAACCATTTTTCGAAATGTGGGATTATTGTTCTTTTACTTACATTTCTAGTACTTTGTTTGCAAAATGCTGCAGATCACTTCATCTACTGGTTTTCTGGATCCTTTTTGAGAATGTCATGTCTTTGCACCGGACCAAGGCGACGTTCATTGGTTTGCTGGATGCCGGGAGGGTTAACGAATGGGTTGTGACTGAGAAATTGGGAGATACTCTCAAAACAAAATCGGGCTCCAAAGGGTCCAAAAAAATTCGTATCAGACTTGGCGAAAGGTATGTATCTTTCCGAAAATTGTAGAATAAAGTCACATTATTCCAAAACATATCGAAAAATAGATATATAATGTGGCAACCGTCACTAGCAGCCTTCCTTCCACACTGGGTGACCTACAAGTGCACAGTCCCACATGGCTCGACGTTCAATACCTTTCTATGGCATGACAAAATTTTAAAGTTATAAATTTTGTGAACCTACCAGAATTCTGGATTTAAGCATGCTTAACCAGAAATAGTACCAGGATGGTTGACCTGAAGAGCCAAAAACTGACAATATTGTGTTCGGGAACACGACTAATTATAGGTTATGAATTGAGAGACACAAATACATTTCCTAAAATGGTGTTGACTTGGGCTGTGTTTTGTGTTTACAGGGTACATCTTCTTGAACTCATTGTTGGGGTCTATCTCTTCTTCATTGGTTGCTATGATGTTGCTATGGGGAAAAATCACTACTTCATCTACCTATTTCTTCAATCCATTACCTTCTTCATCGCCGGGTTCGGTTACATTGGCACATTTGTCCCCAGCTCTTGACAACATTCTTGAGCTCCACACTGTCTCGAGACTTTCATATTCTTCCATAATTTATATATAAATCAGGTTCTTTGGAAGAAGCTTCAGTTCAAGTTATGAGTGGTTTAGTTTCTTGGTCATTCTTTGATGCTCTGGGCATAAGAAATCAATGTGGTTCAAATTATATTCTTGTGTATTAATACTCAGAACAACCACTTCGATATTGCAGAAAATAGATATTTTTATTGAAAATAAGTTATATATATACTTATATACAAGAAGGGGGGGAAACCATAGAGTAGATGTAAAAACCTTATATGGTTGTTGGTAGTTGTAATTTGTTTGTTGTTTTTGGGAAATAATAAAGTTGTGCTCAGTTTCAAAATTCTAAATTTTGTATATTGGCATCTTTTATTCTTTATTTTTGGGACAAAATTATCCTCAGGCCTCAACTAACCTGGGGTAACAAACTAACCTGCATGACAAAAACTTATTTTTTGAGGCAAAAATGTCCCTTTAATGGAATTTGAGACTAGGTAATCTGAAACAAATATGTGTTTTCTTTTTTCTTTCTTGCCCTTTCAGTTTGATTGCCATTCATCTTGGAAAATTGGAGAATTGGGATGCACCAACTATTGAAATATTTACAATCACTACAAAAATCTCTATTGTTAAAAATATTCTTTCTTTTGACCAAGTCTATTAAGAATCATCCTCCCAAAAACAATTAAGTATAATGACTTATCTACCCATTATTATTTTTCATGTATTTGCATCTAGTTGAGGTTATTCTAGAATTTCACCTCTAAAAATGTGATGACATAAGCGTTGACTATGCCAGAAGTTCATCTGAGGGGAGTATTCGCTACAACTGTAATTTACCTTTACAATAATGATATGAATAAATATTCAATGATAACAAAAAATTAGAATATTTTGCAATCTCTCTACAAAACACAAATTGAAATAAAAAATAATAATTAAAAAAATTGCTGGCTATGGGGTTCGAACCCATGCGCACTTATGTGCAGAAGATCTTAAGTCTTCCCCCTTAACCTCTCGGGCAAACCAGCTCTTGATGTTCGAAGTTTGGTTAAAAATTATATAATTGCTCAATAATAAAAATATCGCTTGGTCCCACAAGACCACAATACTTTAGTCTGAAGATTAAAAGGTTGAAACCATATATGCTCATTTCAAAAGGAATAATATGTGGCCTTTTTTTCTTTCTTTTTCTAGTTTTTTTCCTTTAATTTAGGTGGCCCTACAGTTAAAAGTTAGGACTAATTTGAGCCAATTTAAAGGTGCTGATTTCATACGTTCAAAATTAAATCAGTAGCATTAATTCCCACACTATAGAGGTTTTCTAATTTCTTTCTTGTCAAATTTTAGGATGCAAAAAAAATAAAATAAAATTTGAGGTGTTGGAAGACTATGAAAACTAATAAAGATATTTAAGTCCAAATTTAAGAAAAGGAGGTAATAATAGGCTGAATACCAGCAGTGATTAGACCTGTCAATGGATTGGATTTTGACCTGAATCCGATCCGAATCCGATCCGATTAGCCAGATTTGGATTGGAAAAAAAATCCGATAACCCCCCGAATACAATCCGAATCCGATAATCCGATTCCTTAACAAATTGAATTTGGATTTGCCTAATCCGATCCGATAATAACCCGATCTGATTAATTTTATATATACACATATATATTATGTTATTAATATGTAAATATTAAATAATATACTTAATTATATTTCAATTTTTTTTTCCACTTTTTCATTTTTATGTTTTTATAGTCATGTATTATAAACATTGATTGTAAAATATATAATTTAGTGTTTAATATTCTTAAAAAATAACATAAAAATAAAAATAAAAAATTAATAATTTTTTGTATTTTTTTTTACTTAATCGGATCGGGTTATCGGATCGGATATCCGAAAATTAACAAAATCGGATTTGGATCAATAAAATAAAAATCCATCGGGTTATCGGGTCGGATCGGATCGGATATAAGCTTATCGGGTTCGAATCGGATCAGGACAGATCCGACCCGTTTACAGGTCTAGCAGTGATTAAGACATTTCATTCCAATTGGAAGGTGCTAATTTCTTACTTTCAAAAGGAATAAGTAAACATTAATAAGTTAATTAAACCTCAGAACTTTTATTTTTAATTCTTCGTTGTCACTTTTGAAGATGTAAAATACTGAAACTTGAGTTGTTTAAGAGCATGGCCCTATTTGA
Source organism: Cornus suecica (assembly GCA_963922005.1). Taxonomy (NCBI): domain Eukaryota; kingdom Viridiplantae; phylum Streptophyta; class Magnoliopsida; order Cornales; family Cornaceae; genus Cornus; species Cornus suecica. Next base: position 4,329,396 of record OY998244.1, read on the forward strand.
ATTGGGTTTTCGAAGGTTGCTTTTTGATATTTTGGGGTAAAAAGTTTGACACGATTTTTGGTAAAAAAAATTAAAAAAATTTAGGTATTGAAAGAGCGTTTTAGAAAAGTTAGGGAATCTAATTTTTCAAAATGACTTCTACTTCCCTTTTTCCTTCTTATTAAAAGTAGAAAGTAAAAACTCTATAAAAGAAAATCATAAAAAACATATCATAGTCTTCAGAGAGTAAATATGATACTCCTAATTTTTCCTTTCATGGGCCTTAGTTTCCGTTTGGGCCATTAGGCTGTATTGGTTTTATTGGAAATGGGCACTTAACTTGTATCCATATCCTTTATTACTACAAGTTAAAACCAAATTATCATATTATGATATTAGTAATTACAATTTTTATATTAATTGATAGAAATATGAGAAACAATTTAAAAGTATAAAAATTAGTTATTTCTATTGTAATATATATATAGTATTATATAGGGTAATTTGCATTGACACCCCCTGAGGTTTAGGTCAATTGCACCCAGATGCAAGTCAATGATTTTTCGGTCCCATAGTCGCCTGAGGTTTCAATTTCGTTGCAATGACACCCCCCTGGGCTGGTGAAATGACTAGAATATCCCTTTAATTGTTTCACTTATTATATTAGGATAATATATAAAGTGTGAAATTACTCATATGCCCAAACACTTCACCCCTCTGAAATTACTAATTACACTTTCATCCCTTATTACAAAATATATATATATATATTATGAAAATTACAATTTAATTTTTTTTCTTTATAAAATTCTAAATAAACACATAAAATTCAAAACAAACATATAAAATTAAAAAATATATATATAATTTGTAAAAAATATATAAAATTTGAAAAAACATATAAAATTCAAAAAAATATATAAAATTTGAAACAATATATAAAATTAAAAAAAACATATAAAATTCGTAAACAATATATAAAATTCGAAAAACATATAAAATTCTAAAAAATATATAAAATTCAAATATATATATATATATATAAAGTGTGACTGAAGTTTAAGTGGACAAGCCTCAGAGTCATTAGCCAAGGTAACAGATCATCTCCAGCTCTCTGTAGAGCTATTTCAATGGCCACGATGGCGACACATGCCCCACGATGGTGACCGAAATTGGAATCGAACCGATACTTTATTAAAATATTTTAATCAAAATTAAATATAGGGTTAACTTCATTTACACCCCCTGAGGTTTGTCTTATCTTCACTTGGACCCCCTCAGGTTTGCATATCTTCATTTACACCCCCTACTTTTCAATATTCTCATCACTTAGACCCCTGAACGATGACATCAGCCTGAATTTTTTTAAAAATCCCTAAACTACCCTCAATGTCTTATCCTTATTTTGTTTGGAAACAAGGATAGTGTTTTTATCAATTAGACCCCCTCCCATCATTTAATAATTTAATTTGTATTAAAATTTCAAAATATATATAAAATTTGAAAAAATATATATTAAAATTTGAAAAATATTATAAATTCGAAAATGAATATAAAATTAAAAAATATATATAAATTTTGAAATTATTTTTTTTTCAAAAAAACATATTAAATTTCAAAAATAAATATAAAAATCACAAAAAACATAAAAAATTTGAAACAAATATATAAAATTTTTTAAAAAACATATAAAATTCAAAAATATATATTACATTTCAAAAAAAATTATAAAATCGAAAATAAATATAAAATAAAATATATATATAAATTAATTTTTTTAAAAAAAAAAACATATTAAATTCAAGACAAATATATAAAATTAAAAAAAAACATATAAAATTCTAATAATATATATTAAATTTCGAAAATAATTATAAAATTCAAAAAAAATATAAAAAAATATAAAATTTGAAAATAAATATAAAATTCAAATATATATATATTAAATTTCAAAAAAAAAACTAAATTCTAATAATTCTCTCACACACTCTCTCTCTCAAACGCACACCCCACACACACACTCTCTCAGACGCACACACCACACACACACACACACACTTTCTCTCTCTCAGACACACATACCACACACACCTACACACACACGCACACACATATATATATATACACACATATATATATATATATAGATCTATACATATATATATCTACACACACACATATATATATAAGTCCCCGTCGGTGCCGATCTCCCACCACCGCCTCCCCGTCGGCGCCGCCCCCTCCCACCACCACCTCCCCGTCGGCGCCGCCCCCTCCCCTATTTTCGACCGATGGTTCTATATATGTATATATGTATAGATCTATATATATGTGTGTATAGATCTATATATATATGTATAGATCTATATATATGTATATATATGTGTGTGTGCGTGTGTGTGTGTGTGTGATGTGTGGTGTGTGGTGTGTGCGTCTAAAAGAGAGAGAGATAGAGAGGAGAGAGAGAGAATAAATATTGAATAAATGTTGAGTTGTTTGGTTTGAGGGTTAGATTGATTCTAAGGGGGTGTTTGGTTTAGGGTTTAAATTGATTTAAGGGGTGTTTGGTATAAGGGTATTTTAGACATTTCACACCATGAGGGGGTGTAAATGAAGATATGCAAATCTCGGGGGGTCAAAGTGATGATAGGACAAACCTCAGGGGGTGTAAATGAAGTTATCCCTTAAATATATTAATAGTTGGATCAAAATTAACGGTTCAGTTCCGGTTCTCATTTTTAAAGAACCGAAAGTAAATTTTTATTTGAATCAAAATTAACGGTTCGGTTCTGATACTTTCGGTTCTTTAAAAATGAGAACCGGAACCGAATCATTAATTTTGATTCAAATATTAATATATTCACGATGCGGTTCGCTTTTGATTTCGACCGAAACCGGAATCAAAAATTTACTTTCGGTTCTTTAAAAATGAGAACCGGAACCGAACCGTTAATTTTGATCCAAATATTAATATATTTAATTTTGATTAAAATATTTTAATAAAGTATCGGTTTGATTCCGATTTCGGTCACCATTATGGGGCATGTGTCGCCATCGTGGCCATTGAAATAGTTCTGCAGAAAGCTGGAGATGATCCGTTACCTTGACTAATGACTCTGAGGTTTGTCCACTTAAACTTCAGTCACACTTTATATATATATTTTTTTGAATTTTATATATTTGTTTCAAATTTTATATGTTTTTTTAATTTTATATATTGTTTCAAATTTTATATATTTTTTCGAATTTTATATGTTTTTTCAAATTTTATATATTTTTTACAAATTATATATATATATTCGAATTTTATATGTTTGTTTCGAATTTTATGTGTTTATTTAGAATTTTATAAAGAAAAAAAATTAAATTGTAATTTTCGTAATATATATATATTTTGTAATAAAGGGTAGAAGTGTAATTAGTAATTTTAGAGGGGTGAAGTGTTTGGGTATTTGGGTAATTTCACACTTTATATATTATCCTAATGTAATAAGTGAAACAATTAAAAAGGCATTCTAGTCATTTCACCAGCCCAAGGGTGTCATTGCAACGAAATTGAAACCTCAGGGGGCTATGGGACCAAAAAAGCATTGACTTGCATTTGGGTGCAATTGACCTAAATCTCAGGGGTGTCAATGCAAATTACCCTATTATAAATGTCATAAATTTGTCTTTCAATCTCGTGGGAAGAATTAAAGTTGATTTTTTTTAGAAAAATGTCAAATACATATGATGTCACTCACGGAATACAATAATAGTGATAATATAAAAAAAAAAATTGAAAAAAGTATAGTCTCTAGTTTGACTTTTACTAGATTGATCAAAGGTATATGAATGTTCTCCAATCCTTTTTAAAAAAGGAATTGATGTCATTTTCATTCAACTAAATAATAATGTAACAATCATGTGGGAGAGTAAAAGTGAATGAAAGAACAATCACATCCATTCCTTCCTTCCCAAAATAAATATTTATTTTTAATTTTTTTTTTCCCAAAATAAATATCCACTTTTAAAAAATTAAAACATATTATTTAATTAATTTACTAATTTAACCTTCAAGCATTAAAGTTATAAAACATATACACTATAAACCATCACATCACTATGGTGAGACCATGGGTAAAATTATTATTTCATTCACTAACATTACAATTAAAAGCATTCTCTTAAAAAGATGAATTCCCCAAAAGAGACTTATAATTTAGGATAGAGGAAATATAAAAATAGACACAACCGACAAAAAATTCGCCAATTGGATAAAAAAAATTTTAAAAATAAAACTTTAAATTGGATCGGGTCATTTAAATATGGGTCCGCGAAGGCTCTTCTCTCTCCGCCACGACTCTTCTTGGCTACCAACTGGATGGCTTTGAAATCATCCACCTTCAACAAGTCCATACTCTCACAACAACCAAACACAAAAAATTTCAAGTTCCTTCATGTTCATAAATTTGTTTCTCTTCTCTTCCTCGCTTTATCATGGAGCCGAATCCGAATTACACTCCAAAATATATTAAAAAATAAAATAAAATCAGAATAATACATGAAGTAGTAACATAAGTAACTCTTCAAAAAAAATGATAATAATATTGTGATCCTGGTTGTGAATATAACCCCTACAGGATAACGGCCTTAAGCTCAAAACCAGCATAGAAGAACTTTTTTAAAATAGAAAGTTCAACTTCCCTGCTTTAGTAGTAACAACTTAGAATCCTAAGCAAAATAAGGATACGAAAGCAAAATCACAGTAGCAATTTAGGGTTTTTAATGGAATAAAAGAAGAAGCCTAGGGAAGAAGAGTCGTTATGGATCGAAGCACTACTCCGGCGGAAGAGTTCCATATTTGAATGACCCGATCTAATTTAAAATCTTTTAATTTTCTAAAAACTTTTATCCAGTTGGCGAATTTATATTAGACTAACTCACCTAGCAGTAGGAACTTCCTCCAACTGGGGTTGGAGGCAAGTATTGTCCTAATTGAATTATGTCATGGATATATAACATTAATTTAAGCACTATTTATTGCCAAGGAAAGTATCAATACACATATTCAAAATTGTTTAACACTTGTTGTGGACCTATTATGCTATGTCCACAAAGAACCACCACAATTGGGCAACCTTCTCCTTCTACGTTGGTATTTCTACCTCACGGCACTCTTGACTTCTTTTTTTTTTTTTTTTTTTTGGCAAAAGTGCAAAATATTCCATGAATTATTTTCAAGTGAGCAAAATATCCTCCTATACTACAAAGTGAGCAAATTAGTCTCTCAAAATTGAGCAAGTTGCCCCCTGGACCCACTTTTTGAATTTCAAATTATAATTGTACCCATGTTTTAACCTTTTGTAAAAAAAAATAAAAAATATATATATAAAAAGACTTCGATACCCTCATTAGTCATATGTTCATTTGTTATCCAAACACCACACTTCATGGGTGTATTTTGCAATTTTTGCCTATGTAATATTATATTTTTTGAATTGATTAAAATTTTAAAAAAAATTAATTCTATTTTATCCGTGCTAAACATGAATATTTTTATTTTAATATATCTAATAGTAATTCGTACACTTTTAAAAACAATACAAAACAAATTCAAACATGTATCCAAATAGACAATGAGGGATCTAGAAAATTATTTTAGGGTAACAACGAAAATAATTTTTACGCTTTGAATTATATTTTAGAATTATATCTTTACTTTTTTTTTTGAAAAACATAATTATCGTTGAATTTATTTATTTATTGTGATGGTTCAAAAAATAAAAATTATTTTTGTTATCACCCCAAAATAATTTTCTAGATCTCTCATTGTCTATTTGGATACATGTTTGAATTTGTTTTGTAATTTTTTTCTTTTTAAAGTGTACGAATTCTTATTAGAAATATTAAAAATAAAAAATTTAAAAATAAATTATTAATGTTTAACACGGATAAAATTGATTTTTTTTTTTAATTTTAATCAATTCAAAAAACAGAATATTACATAGGAAAAATTATAAAATACACTCATAAAGTGTGGTGTTTGGGTAACAAATGAACATAGGACTAATGAGGGTATTTTTTCTTTTTACGTGTTATATTTATTTTAATTTTTTACAAAAGGTTAAAATATGAGTACAATTGTAATTTGACATTCAAAATGTGGGTTTATGGGGGCAACTTGCTCAATTTTGAGATTTGAGAGATTGATTTGCTCACTTTTATAGTATAAGGGGTATTTAACTTAAGGATAGTTCAGGGGGTAATTTGCACTTTTGGCTTTTTCTTTTTTCACACACACATACACCCCTTTTTGTCTCCAAGGAGACTCTAACCCGTACTTTGACTTTTCAAATGTAAACACTTATTTTGGAATAGATAAAAATATGAAAGTGAACACTTAAATTGGGACAGAGTGAGTAGTTTGTATCCCGTCCACCTTTGGCTGCTACCAAAATGTCTAAATATTTGATAATTAAAAGCTTAAAGTATAAAAGCATTGGAGGTTAGACTTACCTAATGTCTTATACTTTTGGGTCGAATAGTGAATCATCCAACCAACTATTATTGATATTATCTAGTTTTTAATTTGATTCCTTGCCAAATGCACCATTTGGTGTCACCTATTTAGAAGGAGTCCGGGTTTAAGTTGGTCTGGTTAGAAAGAATGTCAAGGGCATGTTAATTCACCTATATTTTTGGTTGGGCCGTAAAGTATCAAACCCGCTACATTAACCTATTAACGACGTCGGTACAATTACTATTGGATATTAATTTTAAATTTTAAATGATAAGTCTTTTATTTATGTCAATCACATGTAATAGGTGTGTGGATTTCTTCCTCACCGGTGAACAAGAAAATATTGTGCACTCTTAATTTTTAATTTTGTTATACTTTTATTAGTTTAAAAATAATCATAATTCAATTAATTAGAAAAAAAAAAAGAGTTGGTTATATTGCTTAGTACTTTAATATTATTTCAAAAAAAATAAAAAATAGAGACGTACTTTGTGACTTGTCAATTAAAATTGATTTTATTTTTGTGTATTAAAAAAGATAGAGATTTAAAAGGAGTAAGTTATTATGAAAAATTGTTAATATATTTTTTCTTCTATTTGTGACAAAGTAAGAAAAAATAATAAAGCAAGAAGTAACAACAAATATGTTGTAACCGGTCGGATGCTACCTATATATACAGACAATTACTTTCCCATCTCGATACCAATTTATTTTTTCATCGAATTTGATGTGGACCACGTGACACCGAATCAAACACTGATAGTATAGCAATTATAATAAATCAGATATTTTGCGGGTGGACACACATAGGTTTTCTATTTATTATTTATATATTCAATTAATTTTTTATCCAAATTTGATAGGATAAAATCATATTTCCTTCGTCCCAAAATATAGGGTCCCTTTTGGGGAATCCAAAGATGATGAATTTTATTGTAGTGTTAGTGAATGAAATATCAATTTTATCCATGATTCCATCATAATGATATGATGGTTGATAGTGTATATATTTTATAACTTTAATGATTGAAGATTAAATTGATAAATTGATCAAATAAAATATTTTAACTTTTTAAAAATAAACATATATTTTAGAATAAAGAAAAGAAAAAAAATAAATATTTATTTTGAAAGAAGGGAGTATTTCAAACACAAGTACACACCTTTAAATAAAGTGCAGATGCTGATATCGCTCTGCACTTTATTAAAAAGTGTGCACACCTGATGCTCTTATATGATTAGCAGCCAAGGATACACTTTTTATGGCATGATTTATGTTTCTTGAAATGACTGCAATTTATTCCTCGAAAATAACACAAACTATCAAAAGATTCTTGGTGGAAATAGAATATTCTAAATTAGGTACAAAGGGGAGTAGGGGGTCCTCTCGTATGTGGGTCATACTTTTTCTCAAACATCATTTCTATTTTTTTTTTTAACTGGTTTTGATAGCAATTTTTTGATTTTGGTATGAAATAGTGGTACCAACTCATATTTGATAAAATTGATGTTGATACTATTGTAGCAAACCATTCAGCACTGTAGCAAACCATTTGACACCATTTTTAGAACCATCAAAGTTGATGGTTTTGTATGGTGCGGGTACTGTAGCACCCCATTTGGTATTGTAACACTCCATTGTAGCACCCCATGTGCGGACACTGTAGCACCCATGTTGCACTGTAGCACCACCTCATTAATATTAATACTAATATATTAATATATTTTAATATTATAAAATTAAAATATTAATATTAATAATTATCATGTAAATAATGCAAAAAAAAGGTTGAACAATTTTTTTTCATTTTTCTTTTTTTATTTCCAATAAAATCATTTGTCAGATTAATTTTTGTTATGTGTGCATGATTCTTAATCACTTTTTTTTTTTATTTCGTATTGTTAATTTTGGATCGATCATTTTCACCATTTTCACCTCAGTTATAATATTAAAATATATTAATATTAATATATTAGTATTAATATATATTAATATTATTATATTAATATATTTTAATATTATAAATTTTAATATTAATATATTAGTATATTAATATATTTTAATATTACAAAATTTTAATATTTATAAATAAAATGTGAAACCATTCCAAGTTACCAAACATGGTTTGATTTCAGAATTTTAATCCATACCAACTTTACCAAACATGGTTTGGTTTTTCAGCATCACTTTTTCTCACACCAAAACCATCTGCATCAAACATGGTTTGGAACCAAAATAAAACAACACCAAACCAAATCCAACCCAACCCAAACCAAAACAAAAAACTAACACCGCACCGCACCGTTACCAAACGCACCCTAAGTGTTCATACAAGTAAGGTCAAAAATTAATTTTTTTTTTATAAGAGTAAGGTCAAATAAATTTTGATTTTCGAAGAGACAAGTAAATCAAAACGAATAAGTATATAATTTATTCTATCAATTCATATTAAAGTATCTAAAAATTTAAATGAGTGGGCATAATTATTATAATAAAATTTCAATGGAGGTTTTAGTATAATTATTCAAAAATTTAGTGAGAGCACAATTACAAAAATTTAAAATTTCAAGATAATTTAAGTCAAAAAAATACATTCTAGTAGGGGCGGCGGCTCCCAATGGGCCTTAGGCAGGTCGGTGTGATACTTATTTTGTACATGTAAAAAAAAAGGTGAACACTAAAACTAGGAGGGATGGAGTAGATTGAAAAGTATATGCGATAACTCATTTTAGACTATACTACCTATCTAGTATCAAGTGAAAATTAACAGTCATCACTTGGTGGGCTTGAAGAATATTACCGTATATTTACTAAAATAATAATAATAAATAATTACTCCCTAATACTAATGGGTAAATGCATATACATATATTTTTTTATTAAACGGATATTACAATGGTTGATGTTGTGAGGTTTGAATAACAAATTTAATTTATATTGATGTTTGTCGCTCTTCGTTATAAACTCTCATTTTTTATAAAATTATCAGGTTATCTTTACGAAACTAGTCTTAGTTTTGAACAATTCATATAAGTAGTTCTTTTTTATGTCTTGATTGTTTTATATTTTTTGATACGAGGATTCTCAAATCAAGTTGTTTTAGACAAATGAAGGTTAGTTTGTCACCAAATACATTATTTATGTTAATGTGTACATTATAAATCATTCACTCTCTTTGACAATATCAGTCCTCCCATTAATGAAAAGTTCTCTGCACTTTTTATTTTTTGAAACCACAAGTTATAGGGAAAGACTGCTCTCAGACGATTGTTTACCAAAAATACAGGTTCCGCAAAGTTGTAAAACCATTATTACTATTTTTTAACCACTTTATTCGTACATGGAATTGAGGGGAATGGCATTTTTTTGTTTCAGAAAGTCTAAGTAGCTGGGAAGGGTTAGCGACCGAAAGAATTAATTTAAAATTAGTTTCAAATTTTCTATTTATCCGAATTAAGTGGTGCAATTATCATCATGTAGATGTTCAAAGCAGAGCATATAACTCATATACTACATACAAATATCTCCTCTTATCTCAGAAGTATTCTCTCTTAATTGAGATATTTACTGAAATTGTCACATTTAGATAGGTCAATGTCAAAACATTTGAAAATAACAATGCAAATTTTTATAATCTCTTAGAGGGCACTTTTCAAATGTTAAAGGAAGATAATACAAATTAATGTGTGTAAAGTATTTTTTTAGCGTGTGACAAGATTAAACCGAGTAATACCTGTTAATCCATTCAGGAAATCGAAAATGTTAGTCATATTCTCAGCGAAATTTTATTTTATTTGTTTGGATGATCAAATTAAAATTTAATAATAACTTGTTTTGCCGCGTCTGAAAAAGTATTTTGTTTCTATTTGAGACAAAATAAGTTTTGTTATAAAAATAATATTTTTGTTATCAAATATTATTGATAGATAAGTTTTATTGCATAATTCTTTATAACCAAAATACAAAATCATTTAAAAAATAAATGCTGCAAAATTAAGGAACACCATGACTAGTTATTTTATTATTTCGGATACTATTCATCTCTAGAATGCTTTGTCAAACTACGAATAACCTTTTTTATTTTTTTATTTGGACCACTTTTAAAAAACAGGTAAAAGCAATTCTTACACTGACTTGTGATATTTTCTTTTATAATAAACTCGATAAAGGTGTGAAATAAAGAACTAGACATGGTGGGTTAACCTTGTTTGTAAATGTAGGGCAAAACACGAACAACAAGTAAATATATATATATATATATTCAAACACGAAACATACTAGTCTATATATACGGAGATACAAACAAAACACAAAATATATAAATATACAAAGAATATATACAGTAAACGACTTAATTAAAAGCTAACAGTACGAAAATAAATTCTAAACTGGATAGAGGAAAATTAATCTGAACTCTGTGATTCTTACAGTATCCTTAAGATAAATTTGTTCCCTCTCCGGTGCTCAAGGTTGTCGAGCAACTATCTCCCAAAATAGAATGAATTTCCGTTTTCAAATAAGTAGCACTCCAATCTTTGAAAACTAGCAAACGCAAATTATGTGTTTGTACTCTCGAACCACTATGAATGAAACCTAATCTGAATATGCAGAGTGCAGATAGAGATGAAATATATTTTTGTATATGTATGTTTATTTTTCATGGAATAAAAATCGCATATCCTTGGGATATTAATAGACACCAAACGTTGTTTAAACTATCAAGGCAGTATATGAAAACGTTATGTCTCTAACTGTCTAACTGATACTGGTTCAAACAGTCGCAATTTCATTCAATTATTTTCCAACAGTAAAAAAAAGTTGTATCCGCAACTTTTAAGAATAATTATTATTTCTAAAATTATAAATTTTTCTTATCTATAAAACAAAATTAACATTCAACGAAAGATGTGAATTTATAATTATAAATTGATGTTGACATGATTTAAGTTCGAGTCTTCCGAAGTTGATCGTGTTAAAAGGGCATTCTTGTGAAAGTGATGGTAGTGGTCACATCTATAGTAACCTCGCGTGAAAAACACATATAACAAACCTTTCTTTTCATACCATACCACAAAAAAGCGTGCCTAGCTTGGGTATTTGGGACTAATCACGTGGTTAGGTTCATGCAAGCACGAGTCACACGTGTGTAAGACTAAGACTCATCTAATTTTGGCAAATGGGGAAATGACTGATTTATACAGCCTCTTCAGTTCTCTGAAATTTGTTCTATTTTCAATCAGATCTCTTTATATTTGATAATTTTTATTTATATTTCTTATTTTTCAAATCCACATCATTTACACCCCTAATACCAATTAATACCTAAATTACCCTTAATATTGAGATAAATGGTTTGGAAACAAGGTTTACTACCCTCAAATTTTATTATCCATATAATGCATTAATTTTTTATTTTGACATAAATCAAAAAACAAATTTATTTATAGTAAAATATATAAAAAATGAAAAAAAAAAATCTAATTGGTAGTTCGAAATATATTTTTATGTTTTGGACCTAATTGTTTTTATATTTTACAATTATTGATAGTTCGGAAAAAATATTTTGGTATTAATTTTTATTTTGGGATAAATAAAAAAAAATTAATGTCAAAATATTTTTTTTCAAACTACCAATTAGGGTAAAATATAAAAATATTTAAGTCCAAAATATATATATAAAAAAATTCGAACTACCAATTAGATTTTTTTTTTTCATTTTCTAAATATTTTTTTTATATATTTTACTATAAATATATTTTTTTATTTATGCCAAAATCAAAAAATTAATGCTGAAATATTTTTTTCGAACTATCAATTATTGTAAAATATAAAAAAATTGAAGTATGAAATATATATAAAAAAATTTGAACTACCAATTAGATTTTTTTTTGTTATAAATATTTTACTATAAACAAATTTATTTTTTGATTTATGCCAAAATAAAAAATTAATGCGTTGTTTGGATAATAAAATATGAGAGTAGTAAATCTTGTTTCCAAACACCACCTATCTCAATATTAAGGGTAGATTCGGTATAAAAGGTGTAAATTATGTGAGTTTAAAAAGAAGAAAGGATGTAAATGAAAATTCTCAAACTTAAAAGGGATTCATTAAAATAAAAAAAAAACATCCGGAAGGAAGTGTAAATAAAGTTAACGCAATAAAGTGTTATATCGTAGTTATTACTTGAAACATACACAATCTTTCACTGTCTGGAGGTTTTATCTCCCATTTATTTATATCCCATAAAGGGTAAAATTTACTGTCAGGGACTAAATATTTTACTTGTTGGCCTGAACATTTCAATAATGTATTATTAAAGTGTATCTCTCTCTCTCTCTCTCTCTCTATATATATATATGTATGTATATTTAAATATGGCTTGGGGGCACACCAAATCATGATCTGTGCACTCTCAACATATCACTAAAATGAATTCTATTTGGTTAACTCCAATGGCACCTTATTTTTATTTCAATTACATCCCTCAGATTTGATAATCTTCAATTATATTCCTTATTTTTTAAAACTAACATCACTTACACCCCCTAATTCATGATATGACCCTAAAATTTAAATTTAATACCTAAATTATCCTTTATCAATTAGACCCCTGTAAACCCGTTCGATGATACCGAACGAATATCAACATTTGTAAATCAAACAGAAGCAATGAAATAGATAAATGACAAGAAGAAAATTGAGAATTCAAGAAGAAGCAAATATTGGAACAATTTCGGATCCTTTTCCCTTTCTTTTTTCTCTCTTTTATACATGAAAACTGGTCTTACCCTCATGAATGGGTTTTAATACATATTAAAGACAATATCTACATTAAATTGAAGTTTAATGCTTATCAAAAACTGCTATAATAAAACCTTATGTCAGTTTTGATTCTATATATTTGAAACGGTTATTTCCTTAATGGCTTTATCCTGAAATGGGCTTATATCCTTGGGCCTTATTTTCTACTTTGGGCTTTGTTTTCTATTCGGGCTTTAAAACAGGTATGCTGATCCAGTGTGAGTCTTTGTACGATGGGCCTGATGAAAAAATGGGCCTACACTTTGCCCCCAATTCCCAAGCCCATTTCATTTTTGAAATAGGGTGAGAATTCGAAGAGCCATGTGTAACTGCCACTTTCCTTATTTCCTTCGTTTCCTTCAATACTTCTTCCCCATTTACAAGAGCAGATTCATTCCATTTGAAGACGATTCCCAACAAGGAACTTCTTGAGGTTAGTTTTTCTCTTTCGTCATTCACATTTCTTTCATTAATCGAAAGTATCATGAGTAGCGATAACAACCGAACCCCTTCTCTGGAGGTGGTCGCTGATGATGTCCCTGTTATTTCTTCTTATGAGGTTGCCCCCAATTTGATTGAACCAAAATCCCAAAAACTTTCCCGAAAATAATTACGTAAACTGTCTTTAGCCGATAGGTGCCGAATTGAGTTTGATATACCGAAGGATGTTTCGATTTCTGAGTATTTTTCTGATTTAAACTTCAAAACTTATGAAGAAGTTGAACCGGACGAAGTCTTGTTCTCTGCCCATCACTTGACCGTTCTTAGATTTCATTTACATCCGTTCTATCATCATATCCTTTTTTCTTTAGGACTTGCCCCTTTGCAAGTAAACCCTAATTTCTTCAGGGTTCTATCTGTTATGCTCGTTCTGAATCACGAACGAGGTTTGAACCTAGGTTTGGGTGATCTTTTGCTTTGTTATAAAGTCGATCAGATCAGAAAAAACCCCGGTCGGTACCATCTGCACCCCCACTCGACTTTGAAACTTTGTGAAGGCAATCCTTCTTCTGAGAAGGAGTGGAAAGATAAGATGGTGAAAATTGGGGGAAATTGGAGAGTGGATGCGTCCGGCCCGTATCCTCTGCCAAAGACCTTTGGTGTTTGTAAGAAACTTAAGTGTGGATTCAAAAATCCTGGCAAGTGTATTTTTCGTACTTTACGAATTTCGCCTGCTTTACTTTGATCTTCGTACTTGTTTGTTTGTTGATCTAATGGCCATGTTTTGTATACAGTCGAACGCGTTGAATATCTGAACGAGAAAGTATTCGCAACTCTTCCGTCCAGCAAGTCACTTTTGACTTCCCAAAATTTGAAATTGATCGCTGCCAGTGCTTCAGATGCTACTATCATGGAAATTCCGGTCACGGCCTCTAAGCGTGCTGCAACACAAAAATCTACTCCCCCAATCAGCTCCACATCTGACAAAGGAAAAAGCCAAGTGGTCGATCTGACCAAAGATCCGAAGAAGACGAGGGGACATCTGAAGAGGACGAACGCTGATGATAGTGGTAACGCTCCCAAAAAGTTACTGCTGGGCCCCCCTTCTAAGCATGCAAAAAGAAATGACTCTGAAAAGCATGAGAAACTTGTTAAGAAGGCAAGATCTGTGAGTGGCTACACTATTCCAGATTGTTGTTTTCCTCCATCATTTGATCCTGAAGGCGAATGGATCCCCAAATTCGAGAAAAGTGATGGTAGTGTTCTGAATCGCCGAACGTTGGCAATGTCCGATCCTGATTCCTTGATGGCTCTAGCTCGTGGAATGTGGCCTCCCAAGGATGAACTCTTTCAGTAGCATATTGATCAGAACGAGCTTCTGGCTAGGGCTCCTGTTTCTATTCTAGAGGTACCAAAGTTTGTTTGTTTTTTTTTTACTAACATCTCTTCTCTTTACAGTCTGTGTTCAATGTTCTGGCTCTGTGTAAGGCTGTTGAGATGGGAGAGTATAAGAGAAAGAACATTGATGATGCATACTTGCGAGCTGATAAATGCGTCATGTTGGCTGAAAAACAGAATAAAATCTTGGAGCTTGAGGTGGAGAGCTTAAAGAAACTCCATAAGAAGGAATATGATCGGAATGCTGAGCTGAATAAGCAAATCCATAACCTTGAAACTTCTAACGCCTTTCTGAAGACAGGTTTAGAAATTTGCCGAAGGGGAGGTATGGACATGCACCGGAGATATGTGAACATTTTTTACATAAATTTCTGTGATGGGTTCAGATTTTGCTTTGACCAAATGTCATCGGATCCATCTGCCCGTTCATATGATAATCCGGCCGCCCATGATGCTTTTTGCCGAGTCGTTCACCCATATGAATAGCCTAAGGCTTCCCAAGATGAAAAAGATTTAGCTCAATTTATTTTGCATGGGATTACCGCCTTGACTCCGTACACCATAGCGAATGGGGTCATCCCGGCTGGCTTGCGAGGAGTCGTTCGATAGCTCCAGAGGACCCTTGGTAATTCGTCTAACCATCGTCCTTTTCCTTCGATCCCCTCCAATTTTCTTTTTATCCCGGCGAAAATCATTCTGTTTGTTATTTCAGCTTGTCTATTTGCTTGTGGATAACTGACAGATGATAAATTCTTATTGATCCCGTACTCGTCCAGCAATGCCCGAACGTACTGATTGTCCAGATTTGTGCCGTTGTCCATCATTATGTACTTTGGTACTCTAAATCTGTAGATTATACGATTCAAAATAAAATCTATCACTTGAGTGTGAGTGATTCTTACATAAGCCTTCGCTTCCACCCATTTAGTGAAATAATATGTGGCCAAAAGTACATGCTTTTGATTCGAAGCCGCCCTTGTTAATGGTCCGACCGCATCCATTCCCCATCGTGCGAACAGAACGGGAGAAGCCATCGCTGTGAGAAGCTATGCTGGTTGATGAATTATATGTGAATGTCTCTGACATTTGTCACACCTTCTTGCGTATTCCTCTGCGTCTCGGATCATGTACGGCCAGAAATATCCTTGTGTTATTGCTCTATGAGATAATGATCTACCACCAATATGGCTTCCACAAGTCTCATCGTGCAACTACTTGAGTACCTCTTGTGCTTCAGATGGTGTCAAACATCGCAGATAGGGCCCACTTGATGATCGGCGATATAGATAACCATCGATCACTGAATACTTGGTAGAGGTTGCTCTTATTTTCCCTGCTTCTCGTCGATCCTCAGGTAGAACGCCGATCAATAAATACTCAAGGATTGGATCGATCCAACTTGGTTCGTACGGGATCACGCATACCTCATTCTTTTTACCGATCGAATGAGTGAACAGTTCATCCACCGGAATTATTCTGACCATATCGTCTCCTGCTGAGGATGCTTGATTTGCTACATGATCGGCCCCATGATTTTCTGTCCTTGGAATTTGTTTAAAAGTGATTACCTGAAAGTTCCGCATTTCTTCCTGAACGGCATTTTTATACTGCAACATCCTTTCCTCGCTTGTATTATAACTTCCTGTGATCTGATTTACAACTAACTGAGAATCGCTGAAAATAGTCAGTTCTTTGATCTGGAGCTCCTTTGCTAATCTTAACCCTGCCAAAACGGCTTCGTACTCAGCCTCATTGTTTGAACTACCAAAAGACAGTTTGATCGACTACTACAATTTGGTGCCTTCTGGGGATATTAGCTCGATCCCCACACCTGCCCCCAGACTATTCACTGATCCGTCTACATAAAGCAACCACCTTGGATTTACGTCGCAGGCCTCATCTTCGGCTGCTTCATATTCTAGGAGGAAATCCACCACTACTTGACCTTTTAAAGATGTTCGTGGCTCATAAGTAATATCGAACATGCTCAGCTCTATCGACCACTTTGTCGTTCGTCCTGAGAAGTCAAGTTTTGACAAAATGGCTTTGATCGGAAATGTGGTTGGAATTATGATCGGATGGGACTCGAAGTAATGTCGAAGCTTTCGTTTTGCCTGGACCAATGCCAAGATGATTTTCTCTGTCTTCGAATATCTTCTCTCGGCGTCAAGCAATGTCTTGCTCGCATAATAAATTGGGTACTGTCTGTTCCCATCATCTCTTACTAATGCTAAAATTAAGGAATCGTGATTCTTGGGTGCCATAAGGATTGGTGGTTTCGCCATATAGAGTTTTAGCTGATCAAACGCTTCTTGTTGTTTCTCGCCCCAAGCAATCGTTTTCCTAGACTTCAGGACGTCGAAGAACGGCTTGCATCTATCTGACAATTTGGATATGAACCGACTCAGGGCTGTTAATCTTCCTGTGAGTACCTGGATTTCCTTTGGGGACTCAGGTGCCTTCATTTGAATCAATGCTTGAACTTGTGCTGGACTTGCTTTGATTCCATCTTTATTAACTATGTGACCCAAGAACTGTCCGGAAGATACACCAAAAGTGCATTTTTCCGAGTTTAGCTTCATTTTGTGCGATCGCAGGGATGCGAACACATCCTCCAAGTGCTTCAAATGATCGTCCTTATGTTGGCTTTTAACCACCATGTCATCAATGTATGCCTCCATCGTATCTCCTATCTAGGTCTTGAAAATCTTATCAATCAATCGCTGATAAGTCGCACCTGTATTTTTGAGACCGAACGACATGACCTTGTAACAATAGGTTCCTCGCTCGGCGATGAACGCCATTTTGTCTTCATCCTTTGGATTCATTGGGATTTGATTGTATCCTGAATAAGCATCCAGGAAGGTGAGACGCTCGAACCCTGTAGTCGCGTCGATCATGCGATCAATCTTCGGTAGAGGAAAATTATCCTTCGGACAAGCTTTATTTAGGTTGGTGAAGTCCACACACATTTGAAACTTCCCGTTCTTCTTTTGTACAAATACAACATTGGACAGCCACATGGGATAGTGAACTTCTTTGATAAAACCAGCATCTAGCAAACGGCTAACCTCTTCAGCTACAAACTTTCCTCGTTCGGTTCCGATCCTTCTGGGTCGTTGCCGTACGGGTTGGGCATCGGAGTAAACATTTAATGTGTGCATCATGGTTCCTGGGTTGACCCCAGGCATGTCGATATGCTCCCAAGCGAAAATATCAATATTTGATCTCAACATAGAAATCAAGTTGTTTCTTTCATCAGGATTAAGTCCCCTTCCAATTCGGGTGGTTCTTCCCTTGCTTTCGTCGATCAGATCTACTGTGATGGTATCCTCTGTGGCCTTCTCATCATCGTCAGTCTGATCACGGAGGCTCGGTAATTGCTACATGCTTCGTTCAGAACTTTCGCCTTTCATACCTTTGGTGATGATGGCATAGCATTCTTTCGCCACCACTTGATCGCCTTGAATATCTATAAACCCTTTCCCTTAAGGGTCAACACACCGCATCACTTGATGTAGAGTAGAAGGAACTCCTTGCATTCGGTGAATCCAACCTCTTCCCATGATCATATTATAGGAAGGTTGTACGTCTACTAGCATGAAATTTTCTGTCAAAGTTCGCTTTGCGGTCGTCACTGGTAAATTCAGGACCCCAATCGGACAAATCCTCTTTCCATCAAAGCCTGCCAGCGGACTGGCGGTTGCTCTGATCAATTCCGTGCTGATGCCGATCTTCTCGAAAGCTGATTTAGTCAAGATGTTCGTGCTGCTACCTGGATCAACTAACACCCTTTTAACTAAACAATTTGAAACTATGATCGAAATTACCAGTGGATCTTCATGTGGTAGTTGTACACGTCTAAAGTCCTCTTGTGTGAATGATATTGTAGGCATTGGGTAGTTCCGGATGACATTCACCTCCCCAACCCTTCGGATCTTGTTGGCATTGTGCATGCGTGAACGTTGAACTGAACGGCTTTCCTCGTCGTCTTCGGGTTTCCCATGGATTGAGTTAATAATTTTTACCTGCTGCCCACCCATAATTTTGTTGGGCTTCGGCCGATCAAAATTTTTGACTCCATTGTCTACGTACTCCTTCAAATCTCCTTTGGCTATCAAGGTCTCAACCCGTCTCCTCAATTGTCTGCACTCATTGGTTAAATGGCCAAAGTCATTGTGGAACGCACAGTGCCTCGTACGGTCCTGCAACTCTGGTGGCGTTTTTAACGGAAATGGTGGGCGAAAAATACCCTTCGCCTTATTATCGTTGTACAACTTTGCTAAGGTTGTTCGGAGTGGAGTTCCAGGTATGTCATACCTTGGCCTCCTCTCCTGTTGCCTGTACAGAGCCGATCGGTGGTTGTTCGTATTATCTTCCTTCTTGATTGTCATTTCCTTTGATTTGCTTTCCACACTGACTAATGTCGAACGATGACCTCTTTCTTGTTCATCCTCTTCCAATCTCAGATATCCCTGCGCCCGTGAATTCAACTAACCCATGTTGAGGGGTGTTGACTTCACCAAGGATCTATGGAAGCTGGTCCCTTGTTCGATAGCTACCTTGAAAGCTTCCACTGCTGCTGGTTGATCACAACTGGGTATCATTCCCATTTCCAAATTGAATCTGGAAAGGAAATTCTTCAACGTTTCACCTTTCGCTTGTCTCATCGTAAACAAATTAGAAATAGTCCTTTTCTGCTTCTTGTTTCCGAAATACTGGGCCAGGAACTTTTCCATCAGCGTTTGGAAAGAATCGATCGAACTACCTGGCAATTGCCTAAACCATAACAGAGCGGGGCCCGTTAAGCTTGTAGAGAAAGCCTTGCACATTAGTGCATCATCAGCCATATCGAGAGTCATCATCTGCTCCACATGAAACATGTGCTCAATTGGGTCCTGTGTCCCATCGAACATAATGAATTTAGGCATCTGGAATTTATCTGGCCTTCTCGCCTGCTGTATTTCGGGACTGAACGGAGATTTAATCATTCTAGCTGTCATTTTGATGGCTAGATCGGTTGGTGACTGTGTTCTGAGATCCTTTACTTGTTCATCTACGATCTTTTGAAGTCGGGTTACCATATCGATCGGAACTGCACGATTATTGACATTTGCTTCATCGACGATTGGTTGGGTGTGAGTAGGATCTGCTGTGCGATCTGCTGAACTTGCCTCATGATGATTGTCTTCCTCATCTACACCAGGGCCATTACGGCGCCCTGCTATAGGCAATTCTGGGTGTTCGGATTGATCTAACCTTTGCTTTAGTTCTCGATTTTCTTTCTCGAGAGCCTCCAGACGCTGAAGGATATCAGCTGTATCACCTAGCTGTGTGGTGGTTTCTCCCGCCATTGATCTAATAACTTCTGTTTGGATATCGATTTCCCACAGACGGCGCCAAAAAGTGTAAACCCGTTCGATGATACCGAACGAATCTCAACCTTTGTAAATCAAATAGAAGCAATGAAATAGATAAATGGCAAGAATAAAATTGAGAATTCAAGAATAAGCAAATATTGGAACAATTTCGGATCCTTTTCCCTTTCTTTTTTCTCTCTTTTATACATGAAAACTGGTCTTACCCTTATGAATGGGTTTTAATACATATTAAAGACAATATCTACATTAAATTGAAGTTTAATTCTTATCAAAAACTGCTATAATAAAACATTATGTCAGTTTTGATTCTATATATTTGAAACGGTTATTTCCTTAATGGCTTTTTCCTGAAATGGGCTTATATCCTTGGGCCTTATTTTCTACTTTGGGCTTTGTTTTCTATTCGGGCTTTAAAACAGGTATGCTGATCCAGTGTGAGTCTTTGTACAATGGGCCTGATGAAAAAATGGGCCTACAACCCTTCAAAACACTCTCAATCTCTATACCCAAACACCCAACCAATCTCTCTTAACCCCTCTCCTCCTAACCCTAGCTTTCACCCACCACCACCGCCGCCTGTAGCAACACCACCATCACTGGCCGCCTGTACAACACCACCATTTTGAAAATTTGGCCCGCCTCTAATAAATTTTATGTGTTAGAACACATTAATTGAAATCTACAAAAATCTCGATTTAAAATGAAAAACCTAAGTTCCCAAAATTGAAACCCCCTTTGCAGTGGTGAAAACCCATTAGAGAGATAGAGAGAGCTTTGTGCTTAGTGTGGGCGGAGGAGGAGCGATGGTGAGGTGCGGCTTGCTGGTCCAAACAAGGAGGGGCGATGAGGATGATAAAGACAGAGGTGAACGGCGTTGGTGGTTCGCGATGGTGGGGGCTGTTGATTGGTGGTCACGAAGGTGGAGGTTGGGTTATTGTGCGGTGGTGCAGATCAGTGGTGCTGCTATTGTATTTGCTTCACGATGGTGATGGAACAACATTGAAGATGGTGGTGGGACTTGGTGGTGATGCTACGGACATGGTGGAGCGGTGGTGGTGGTTTGGTGGTGACCTAGGTTTAGGGGTTGCTGTAGATGATGGTGTGGTTAGTTAGGAGAGAAGGGGGTGGGGTGGCGGCGGCAGCGGTAGCAGTGGAGTGTATGGATATATGTTTTAGGGTTAATATATGTTTGGATATAGGTTTATTTATATTATAGGATTACATTGATTTAGGGGTGTTTTAGATATTTCATACCACCTGATAGGGTGTGATTGAAGTTAAAACAAATTTCAGATGGTGTAAATGAAATTAACCCATTCTATTTTATGTATGAGGCTTAGGGAAGGCAAAATGGTCCGACCCAGCCCAACCCGATTGAGGCGGGTTTGGTAAACTTCTAAACGGGTTTAGGACGGGTTTGGTATCCAAAATTAAAATCCGAAACGAGTTTGGGGTGGGTTTGGGTTTTCTGGAAAACCTGCTGGTAATCCGACCCCGACCCGTCTACGATTTTAATTTTAAATTATATATATATATGTGAGTCTTTGTTTATATATAACTCATTAATCTGATTCTTGGTCCTGACATTTATATATATTTTCTTTTTAAAAGAATTTCAGTCAATATGCGTATATATACATTTGTTTGTCTAAATATGTGGGATATTTGGTTTATAACGTAAAACAGAATATATGCCTAGAATAAGAGAGAGATACTTGGTTTATAACTTAATTTGTCATCAAACGCATTATAACTTAATTTGTTTCAAATAATTTAGTAAATCAACTGTGTTTCTAATTTATTAGAAATAATTTAGTACAACCGATGGTAACCCGATGGAACCTGTTTATACCGATGGGATGGTAATGGAATTACCGATTACAACCCGTCGCGGGTTTGAGGCGGATTTGGTATTAATAATTTTTAAATAGGGTGATAATGGTATTAGCCAAATCCGTCCCGTTGCCATCCCTAATGAGGCTCACTCCTCTTCTGTTTTTGGGTAAGTTGACTCATCCGCATTTATCCATAAATGTCATGAAAACATTATGATACAACTGTTAAATTGAACAAATACCTTATGATGTTAGTATATGGGGGTTAAATATAACATTTATTGTAAATCTTTAAATCATGAAGCGAGAAATAAATTCCACAATATTTTTGCTTAGTGCTCAATATTTTTAGAAACATGGAGAAATTGCATTGAAGGAATACCCTAGAGAATAATTTTTTAGGAAGTACCACAATTCCCTTCCTCATTTTTCATTTATTTATTTTTTTGGTAAAACCCTTTCCCTAATCCCTGTAGATATCGCTTACCAAAAAAGTCAACAAAACTAACATGGAGTATTTTATTATTATATATATATATATATATATCCAAAGTGCCCTTTTTAATATTTTTTTCTTTTCTCGCATTGAATGCCTAATATTTTAATGTTTCATAAATTCTCAAGTTATTTTGGCAAGTAAAATTACCATAATTATCCAAATAAATATAGCACTTGTTGGTGATGCATAGTTATATGGTAATAGGTATGTTTAATTTCTAAAATTATTATTTATTATTTAGTATATATTTACTTATTGAATATGTGAAACGAAATATTATTTATTTTCTCTTCAATTGGGTCCTTAAAACTTTTATTTTATGAATTCTTAAATTCTTTTGGCAAAAAAATATGCAATAAATTTTCTTGAAACTATAGTACATTACAGTTATATACATAACTATTTTATAAAGTTCGTTTGGTAAGTGGATTCAAATACTACATCATGGTCATACTCATAACTATATTATTAAGAGTATACACATTTTATAACCATAGAATATATCTGAAAACCTTTTTTTTTTCTTTTCCCTCTTTATATTTCTTTTAATAATAGTCACGCAAGTTCTTTTGGCAAGTAAAATAATCATTTTAAAGACAATATTACATGATGATCATGTATAATATTTTTTAAAATTATCACTTAGTCAAGAGTCTGCGTTCATATTTTGATTAAATCAAATACATCAAAACAAAATTTCTTAATTTTTTCTTTCTTTAATGAAATTCTTGATGTACTTATTGGAATTCTACTTATAATTATTGAATAAGTTTAAACAACCTTGTTATTTATGTTTTCTCCTTAATTGGATTCTTATTTATTTTTTATTTTTTATTTATTTTATTTTTTACACTTAAGTTCTTTTAGTAAGTGAATTTGCAACAATTATCCATGAGACAATAGTACACAATGGTCATACCCATAATTATTATGAGTGTATCGTTTACTAAAGTGTATGCATTTGCTTTAAAAAATTAAATACCTCCAAATATTTGTTTATTTTTTTCTTTGTTTAATTAAATCTTTAATGTGACAATAATTATCCTGTGACGCAATATCATACTATGGTTATATGCCTAATTATTTTATGAATTTATCATTTACTAAATGTTACTATATTAAAATTGAATATATCCAAACAATATTTTTAGGTTTTCTCTTTTTAATAAAATCTTTAATACCATTTTTGTTAAAGGAAATTGTCTGGCTTCTTTTCACCGATGAACTATCCACCATTATCTGTGAGACTGAAGCAAAATTACGTGATGGTCGTACACATGTAATCATTTTATAAAATTAAAATGTAATAAAGTGTATACATTTGCTTTTATTTTATTTTATTTTTGTTAAAAAAAGTCTAATATAATACAATGTCCAAGCAATTTTTTCATATCATTTTTCTCTTTAGTTAAATTGTTAATATAATGTACTGTTACAATATCAATTATTGTCACACTCGCAGTCACGATAAAAGTATACCTTATAACAGACTTGAATAATAACGGTTTTAAATTTTGTATGATATAGTGCCAATATGACCCCTTGCCTATTTTATTTGAATGTTTAGGTGTCTAATGCAAGATTCAAAGACTTTTGAAAATCATCAAACTTCCCGACTACTTTGGAATTACTTTATTTCAATATATGAAATTATAAAATTTTGCTCTTGTTTATCCTTCTTTTCTTTTTTTTTGTTGTGCCTAGTGTTTTTATTTTTCTTCCTTCTCTTCCTCTCACATCCGTATATCGGATAAATATGTGTTACGTAATAGTATCGATATTTTTCAAAAATGTTACGAATGATGAAATGATCCCTTACATGATCATTAATAAATTTTTAAGATCTTTTGACAATGCTACACAACAGTAATATGCATTTTAGTTTACTTAATGGTGATACACAAAACTACTACATACTTTAACATTTTTAGGCAGTTCTAAAAATTACATTGAACATTGAAATTGCAGACTAAAAAATTAACTTTCACCACACCAAATTGTAAAACAGAAAAAACATAATGGCAATGAAATAACTCTTCATTGGTAAATTTGTATTTATAATGTGATTGACTGAGGGTGGTGTGCCCCGATAAAAAAAATAAAAAAAATAAGCCCCTTATTTAAAGGGTAGTGTGGCCAGATTATAAATGTTTGGGACTCCCTAACCGTATGTATATTTTTGTATATATATAATATATATACTTGTAAAGTACACACTATCTATTTGTTCTTTTTTCTACCTTTATTTTCTCTCTCCTCTTTCTCTCTCTTCCCCCTCTTTCTCTCTCTATATTTCCTGACTTTACCGAAGACTGTTGTGGTTTCCGGCATTGACTGGCCTTCAAAGCACTCTACTCCAAACGCATGCACACTCATAGATCGGTGAGCTGAGCTACACTTTGTAAATTTCCCAATTTTAATTTGTTTTTCATGTCCATTTATTCATGTTAATTAACCAAAAAAAAAAAACCATTTAAGTAGATGATCTGCATTTCCCAGAAAATCACTTGCAGATTCTATGAAGATTGTGGGTTTTATTTAATTGCTAATTCTAATTAATACCCATTTATAATAGGAATTAAATCCACCAAATTTGCCCTGATTCAGCAATTGTAGTATTTGGGATTTGTTGTTTTGATTTGTTTCCATTGCTCTGCATTTTCATTGATGTTATTTGTTTTTGGGTTTTTGCTAATTAGTTAAGATAAGCTGGGGGTGTAGTAATTTGGAGATAGTTTCTTTTTTCTTTCTATTTTGATTTCTCAGAAATGTTCATCTGGATTTAATTTTGATGGCATTGATTGCATGGATACTATTCTGTTTTTTTCCCCAGGAAAAACGCTCTGTTCTGGAAATAATCTTTGTATTAGATGCCTCTCATGCTAGGTAGAGATTGTTTTGGTGAGAAATGTGTTTGAGGGTTTTGGTAGGGTAGGTTCAGACAATGGGGTTTGGAGTGAAAAAAGGGTTTCTGGGAATCCACGAATTCGGCGGTTCGCCGCAGAATTTTGGGTTTGAGGATTAAACTTAGATTCACAGAAAGTTGTTGAGTTGGGGAAACCAAAGTTAGAAATTTTTTAGGTTTTTCGTTGGTTGAATCGAATAAAGGATGAATATCAGGAGGGGGTTTCCGATTTCACAAGAAAACAATCACCAGATTACGGGTTCTTGGATGTCACAGACACCAGAAAAGCCCATTTTTCAGATAGCAAATCCGATCCCAATCCAGAGGCAAGGGAATCAGGTCGGAAGGGAAAATTGGCCGCAATTGCTTGAATTTTATGGAGAGCTTTTAGAAGAGAGGACGACTTACAATGAGGCAGTCCCGATTTCCAATTCCATCGAACAAGTCGGTGCACATGGAAGTTTCTGTAGTGAGGTCGTTGCTGCTGCGTCTGAGAGGGGAAGCTTCGATCTCAATGCTTCCTACATTCAGAACATCGGAAATGACAATGCCGCTTGGAATTATAATTTTTTGGCCGAACAACTGCCGATGAACGATGCAGCATTTGTGGCTTCTGCAAATCGAAATCCAAACATGCATGTTGCAAACGGGGCTTCATTTTGGAATTTGTGCTCTCAAGTTGACAGCAATTGGGCCGAATCCAACTCCACTAGTTCGTTGCAAACGAGCCAAGTTCAAGCATTTGTTCCAAGCCAGTGGAAAAATGGGGACAGCTTACTGCAAATGGCTGGAGGTAGGTGATCTACACTGTTTTCTTTTGTTCAGATTCTTCAACTGCAGATCTTGTTTCACAGTTCTTCTGAATTAAGAACACAAAAATTAAATAGGTGAGAGAAAGATCCAAACATTTTGCAAGAATATAAATACTTTAGATTGCATCAGTCAAAAAATTTCTTAAAACTTTATAATAACTGTTTGCAACAAGTTTATTTCCACTGTGACCCCATTATGTTAAAGGATAGTTTCAACTGCTGAGAAAACTACATATGTTTCCAATGGTATCAAAAAATAAAAATAATTTTTTTTTTTAAAAAAAAAAAAACAGAAAAGTTAATCATGTAAATGGCAATAGTAATTACAGATCCATATTCCATATCACCGGCATATCTGAAATTTTTTCCTCTTTGGGAGTGCCAAAACTTCCTCGGTACATTCCATGCTGTGAATTGTTCTTCTCTTAAATTGTCAACAACATAGCTGCTGAATTAACACCGGCAGTCTGTAAACAAGTTTGGTGCACCGAGTAATGGGAGAAAGGGAGACTTCCATACTATTATTAAGAGATTAAATAACTACCATGAAGTTCCAACACATTTACTTGCTTATCCAATTGAATTTTCCTCCTCTTGTGACAAATCGGCAACAATTGACGAGTGACGGAGAACTGTTTTCTTACAGATGGTTTTCCGGTGCCTTACCACCAGCGCAACTATAATCTAAATTCACCACCAAGATCAGAAGCTGATGCAGCCTCCAGCGTGACCAATTCCTTCCAATTTGCACCAGAAACACCAGATCAAGTGAAGCAATTTGGAAACTACAGTCGTTCTGAGATACTGAATTTCTCAGTCGATGAAAGCTCAAGTCAAGAAAAAGATAAACAGGAGAATATATTCACATCCATTGGCTTTGAAGCCATTGGAAACCACTCTGACAATCTCTTACAAGTCATGGTGGACTCATCATCTGCTGCTACTTCTACGCCGCTGAAGGAAAAGAACTGTTCTGACCAAGCAGGTGACCAGCGCATTGACCTGAATGAGACACCCCAGCAGAAAACACCGAAAAGAAGAAAACATAGGCCGAAGGTAATTGTGGAAGGCAAACCTAAAAGGACTCCCAAGATGACAACTCCAAAGAATAATAATTCCAATGAGAACCCGTCAGAAAAGAGGAAGTATGTGCGTAAGGGCCTCAAGGCCCTAGAAACTCAGTCACCAGATGTTACTAATGAAGTGGGAGTTCTTAATGTTGGGTCTGAAGGAAAATCATGCAAAAGAGTTTTAAATTTTGGCAACGGAACAAGAGATGAAGGCCAGGAAAAAGCAACTAGTCACCAATCAAACACGCAGCAAGAGCACAATATCCCAAAGGAGAATCCATCAGGAAAGAGGAAGTATGTGCGCAAGAAAGGCCCCAAGTCCACAGCAACTCAGTCGCCTGATGTTACTAATGAAGTGACAGTTCCTAATGTTGCATCTGAAGGAACATCATGCAGGAGAGTTTTGGATTTTGATTTCAAACATGGAACGAGAGGTGAATCTCAGGTAAAAGAAAGTAGTAGCCAGGCAGAAATACAACAAGAGAATAGGGCTGGTTTCAATCTGAATATGGATTCTCAAGCCGCTGACATGTGCACCAGAATCAACAGCAGCTCTCAAAAGAAATCAACTGTACAGATGCAGGAGAATGTGCAGCAGAATGGATATGTATTGGAGAATCAGCAAGCAGGAATTGCATGGAACCATAACTTTTCCATGAATCAGATGCCGGCTGGATCTTTGCCATTCCAAGAAAGTTGTGCCCCTGCAGCCCCCCCTGCTGCAACTCATACTTTAAATACTATTGCGAGGAATCTAAGCATGAAAACTTTTGCTGTGCATCAGAAGAGTGGCCAAAATGGTTACAGTCAGGTGCATCAGCACATCCATGGAAAGGAATTGAGCAAGGATGTCATTCAAGCAAATAATGCTTGCAAAGACCTTGAGAGAACCAGACAGCTTAAGTGGCAGAATAGGCCTCAAATAGCAGTGCTCAATGTGGAAAATACTAATGAAAAAAGGGAATCCAAAAGAGAATATTGTCACACTGCTGAGCAAACACATCCCTCTGCTGGAATTTTGACGGGTTCTCCACTGTTGTGTAAGGAGAAATACCTGGTTGATAATAATAACAGCAATGGCAACAATTTTAGCTCAGGTTCCCCCAAGAGAAAGAAGAAAAAGAGGAGTGTGAGTGAAAATCATGAAACTAGAACCATGACACCTTGGATTACACTTGTTGAAGATCATGTTAGGAGGCAAGCGGCTAATGGCAACATTTCGACATCAGAAATCAACAGTATAATACTGGATGGTTACCTTGAAAATAAAAAACCCTCAAAGGAAGTAAACAAACTACATTCACACACAGAAAGGATGGCAGAAAAAAGATCGTGCACTTCAAATAAGGTCCATAACCTCACCTCATTAAATCCTTTCAGAAAAACCCTGCTTTTTATTTTTTTCCTGAATGTGGTGATCGTTTGCAGGTAAGTGGAGCGTTACATGCTAATAAATCAGCAAAGCAGAATGTTGTGGAAGCAACTTCATCGAAATTTCAGTCTTCCACTGCATATAATGTGCTTCGACAAGAGCAAGAGGATGGCTCTCATGGGGATCATCACTTCTCTATAACAGCGGGAGGTACCTGTTTGTAGAACAAAGCTTACGCATAGACACTAAATTTCAATTTTTTACATAATAACAGCTGCTACTCTGAGCGTTTGTGCAGGCCTGCCAGAAAAACAAAAATCCCCAAATTCAATTGACGAAATCATATACAGACTGGAAGGTCTAAATCTCAATGGAAGCAGCGACACACTAGTCGGTCAAGAGCAAAAGGCACTTGTTCCATACAAAAGTGATGGCACAATTGTTCCATATGAAGGATTGGATGCTATCAAAAAACGCAAGCCACGGCCTAAAGTAGACCTTGACCCTGAGACAAATAGAATCTGGAAACTCTTGATGGGAAAAGAAGGAAGTGAAGAAGTTGAAGGAGAAAACAAGGAAAAATGGTGGGAAGAAGAAAGGGAAGTATTCCGTGGACGAGCGGACTCATTCATTGCGCGCATGCATCTTGTTCAAGGTACCATAATACTTCCATATAGCTTTGGCCTCAATTGTAGATCATTCCAGAAGTAGTTATATTTCATTCTTTATAGCCTAAGGTGCGCCATGTTACTTTTTTGTTGTATTTATGAATTACTTCTTTTGGGCCCAAATCTATCATTATGTCATGCACATATCATGCTAAGCTCCCAAAAAATGAAGTTTGTCCAATCAAGTACTAATCCCAAATGGTGAGACTAACACTCACTAATAGCCTTCTTTACTTGCATGTATACAACCCAAATCACATTTCACTCTTCATAGGAGATAGGCGCTTCTCACGATGGAAAGGATCAGTTGTCGACTCAGTAATAGGAGTCTTCCTCACTCAGAATGTTTCGGATCATCTTTCAAGGTAAACCAAAACTTTAACGTATTGCTATGCTCAAAATGCCTGAAAAGTAAAATCAGATACCAAAACAAATTGATAATGTATGCAACTTATTGCGCATTGTGTATTTGTATGTAGCTCTGCCTACATGTGTCTAGCAGCAAAATTCCCCTTTCAGTTGAAGACCACTAACCAAACAAGCTACAAAAGTGGGACAAGCATATTGGCCGATGTAACAACAGATGCTGGTATACTAGACACAGACACCAGAGGCACCACTAGTTATCTTGAAGATATACCAACAGTACCATATCACAATCAAATCTCTATGACACCCTGTGAATCACTGCAATACAGAACCGACAATCTCTCCACAGGAACAAGTTTAGCAAATGAGCAGAACAGGATAGCAGAAGCAGTTTCATCACACCATTCTTTTCGCGCTCTTTTTCAAGCCAATGGTGATATCAGATTCAACTCAGGTTCCAACTCAGAAGTAGAAGATCCAACTACAGGGTACATATCAAGCAAGACTCGTGGTACCAACCTGGTAAATCCTTTACATATGAACGGAACTCTCCAATTCCAGCACTTCTACAGTCATGGTGTTGGGAGCTCATTTTTAAACGATTGGTCCAAGCAGGGGAGTAAACAATCAGAGAATACAGAATATAACAAGCAAATTCCAAGATTGCACACAGTTGATAACCTGAGAGGCTCCTCTATCTTTACTCACCCGGCCAAATCTAACATTCCCCATATGCACGGACCATTTGTTGCATCCAGTAATTTTGGATTGCACATGATGCCAGATTCAGGAGTATTAGAGGCAGACCATTTTGGAGTTCCAGATGAACAAAGCATGTCTTTCCCTTCCACTGATTCTAGAATTATTTGGGTAAGAGGTGGAGAGCATATGAGCAGAAGGAATGGAAATATGGCAGAAAGTACATATACTGTCCAACGGAATGCAGTACCAATGATTCAAGAAGCTGCATGTCTGAGGAAATATCCGATGCACCAAGAGAGCAACTTAGAACCAGTGCATCCGACTGCAAGAGATGATTTTTACATCAAGACTCAGCAACAAGAGAGCTTCAGACCTTTTCAATGGGAAAGCAGATCAGTTAAAGAGCCTATAAAGCCAGTTGAAGCACTTTCTGAAAAGCAGACTGTTATCAGGCAACCAGTTCCTACTGATCCTAAGTTTACAAAAAAATTTGGTATGGATGAGGGAATCGTTATACCTAATAAGCAGAAGCATTTGGTGAATAAAGAAGTTGAGGCAGACACAAGAGAGCAAGCTGGTTCTTCTGGTGAAGCATTTAGTGGGGCAAGTGCCAGTATATCGAACATGAAAAAGGGTAAACCTGAGGGCGACAAGAGCAAACTCGTGGACTGGGATAGCTTGAGAAAACAGGTGCAACCTAATGGTAGAAAAAAAGATAGAAGCAAGGATGCAATGGACTCGCTGGACTATGAAGCTGTGCGACGTGCTGACGTGAGTGAGATTTCTAATGCTATCAAAGAACGAGGAATGAACAATATGCTAGCAGAGCGAATGAAGGTATGAATATCTTTTATTTGTTTCTGAAGGTTTAATACTTCTCTAGAACAGTTTCAAACAGCCCCACTACTAAATCAGTTAAAAAGCCAGAAAAACAAGTGTATAACGATTATACAATGCTACAGGATTTCCTTGATCGACTGGTTAGAGACCATGGAAGCATTGACCTTGAATGGTTGAGGGATGTTCCCCCAGATAAAGCAAAGTAAGTATTCTCAAACGAATATGTGATCATGTAAGCGCTTGCAGCCACCAATGAAAGGAAAATATATGATGCCCATCATATATTATACAATGAACTTGATCCAAAAAATCCATATTTATACAGGTTTCTTGAATACTTTATTATGCAGGGATTATCTTCTAAGCATACGTGGATTGGGGTTAAAAAGCGTGGAGTGTGTGCGTTTACTTACACTTCATCATCTCGCTTTCCCAGTAAGGCCCATGTGAAATTTGCAGGTCATTATCTTCATAATAGAGATTGAGGAAATCTTACTATTTTCGTTTTGTTAGGTCGACACAAATGTAGGACGAATTGCTGTAAGATTGGGATGGGTCCCTCTTCAACCATTGCCTGAATCTCTTCAATTGCATCTCCTGGAAATGTAAGTAATATGTGCTAACTGATTGGCATTAGACCTTGAACACTAATCACTTTCCTAATAGGTACCCGGTGCTGGAATCAATTCAGAAATATCTTTGGCCCAGACTGTGCAAGCTAGATCAGCTAACATTGTAATTCTCAAACTCCTCCCTATAACCATTCGTATCAATTGAAATCAGTTTATATTTAGCATCACAATAAAATTTAAAGAATGACTTTATATTCACTGTGATAACTTGCGGACTAATGTAATATCAAATACAGGTACGAACTACACTACCAGATGATTACGTTTGGAAAAGTATGCTCTCACATTCACTTAAACATTAATTTGCCTTGTTAAAACATGATCTCTGGCTAACCATAAAAATTTTCCATGTGCTCCATTATATATTATTTATGCAGGTTTTCTGCACAAAGAGTAAACCAAATTGTAATGCATGTCCAATGAGAGGCGAGTGCAGACACTTCGCAAGTGCCTTTGCAAGGTATGACCCCGTGAATCTTCAAGTCCACAAATTTATGCATTTAGAGAATTGAGCAAAATATCCATAATAAACTAGAAATGCCTAACTCCAGATCTAATGAATAAAATAAGCAATGTTGTCTATTCATCACGGGAAAAGGAAGGATGTGAGAGAATAAGTCACCAAGATAACACACTACTAGTAAGAGGCTCTAAACCCATCATCATACAAGGATGTTTAACGAATTAAAAGCTCTACTTAATTTGCAAATAAGAGTTGATCATTAATTTTATTTTATTTTGAAAGTTAAGAATACTAACACACACGGCCTCCACTGAGGCTTGAACCCTTGATCTCCCATTTGGGAGAAAGGGTGGGTACCGCTTGGCCATTAGGCCTTTTGGTAGTTAATCATTAATTTGTACAAAATCTTAGATGATGTTTAAAAAACCGCAAATGAGCTAATTACATATGAAATCACATTTTGCCATGCTTTGTTCGGTTGGGGAAAAAAACAATAAATAGTCCAGTTTTGAACTAGCAACATAAATTATGTGGTCCTAAAGGTTTCTTAGTGCTATGGTAAGACCCAATCAAAATGTGTTTCTACTGGCCAACCAATTCTTAAAAGGTACTAGATGGTGAAAGGTAATGATACGCATCTTCAAGGCTCAATGCCTAGAGCTTGATGGTGTTTTTAGATCAGTATCAAGGCATTTACCGCTTGCAACTAGGGGTAGCAAAAAAACCCTCCCCATCGGGGAACCGCCCCATTTTTAATTGCCCCATTTATAAATGGGGTGGTTATGGGGGTAAAAAAGAAAAAATTGACGGTTATGGACCGGGGAACGGTTTGAGGGGTTTCCCCATTGGGGAACCGCCCTGCCCCAAACCGTGTAATAATAATATAATTTTTTATATTAAAATGTTATGGAGTAAACTTGTAGTTTTAGTTATGGAGTTCTATTTGATTAATATTATATGGGTTTATTGTGGACTAGTATTTTATGTGATTTGACTTATGTTGTTAGAATTGAAGACTTTTATTAAAGTTTGTTTATCTAGATTTGAATTATTTGTTGATTTTAAACTACAAAATTTATTTTTTGTGTCAAAAATTATTGCGATTAAATCAATTGGATAATTGTTGTATCCTATATAGATCACAATATTATATTTATCTTTTACTTGCCCTTGGGGAAAAAAAAAATTAACGGTGCGGTTTGGGGAGACAAGAGGGACGGTTTGGGGCAGTTATGGGGGTAATGGTGAAATTTTGAAATGGTTTTGGGGCGGATGAGAATTTTCACGGTTTTGATTATGGGGATTAAGAAAACCGCCTCATTGCCATCCCTACTTGCAACTTATGGGATGCTGACAAAAGTAAATATACAAGTGTAACAAGGTTTAATTACTGGTACTAACGCACCTTTGGTGCAATGATATAACCTCATCCCCCAATTGGGGAGGTGAGGGGTTCGAGGCATTGTGGATGTGTGGTGTGTGAGTTTTTTACCAAAAAAAAAAAAAATTAATTACTGGTGATGTTCCTGCAATTTAACTAGAATGGTCCAACAGTAATAAATAAGTCTACAATAATTTACTGATGTTACTTTTATCATGAGAAACAATTTTGAATATGCTGGAAACGTAAAAGTACAATAAAAGGGATCAACAGATTAAATAAATGATATCCGATCAACATGTTAATAGTTTATATTATGTGGAAAGACCGCAATCCTTTTATTCAGTCTTCCATTGGCATCTCACTAATTCCAAGAATCATAATGCACAAGTGCATCACATACACCAGCATAATGTGCATACAAATATGATATTCCAAATAATGCTGTTTGGTGCAGTGCAAGGCTTGCCCTTCCAGGGCCAGAAGAGAGAAATATTGTTAGTTCGAACAATACCATGCCATCTGTCAAATACCCTGCTATGACAATCAAGCCCATGCCTCTACCTCCATCTGAGACCAAAGTATCCAAAGAAGATGGAGTCATCACCAACAAGTGTGAACCAATTGTCGAGGAACCAGCTACACCAGAACTAGAATCCAGAGAAGTATCAGAAAGTGACATTGAGGATGCATTTTACGAGGATCCTGATGAAATTCCTACAATTAGACTTAACCTCGAAGAGTTCACGCTGAATCTACAAAACTATATGCAAGAAAACAACATGGAACTTCAAGAAGTTGATATGTCCAAAGCTTTAGTTGCTTTGAATCCAGAAGCTGCTTCTATCCCTACACCAAAACTGAAGAACGTGAGTCGGTTACGGACGGAGCACCAAGTGTAAGTGGACACCTCCCATGAAATCTTAACTGAATATGACACAACAATCAAATTCCATAGAATGAAATCAATTCCGAATTTTCTGGAATCATAACAGTACATGTCTCTTCACTTAATGCAGGTTTTCTTTAATTTACAACTGTTCAAACCATAGTAGTTGTAAACTGTTCATAACAATAAACCTCTGGCCAGAAGTGGCAAAAATTCTAGCCCTAAGATTATAGTCAATTACTGTCAGACATTAGTACTTTAATGCATGTCAGAATCCGAAATTAAAAAATAGGTAATGTTCTGTGCAAAAGGCTAACTTCTCTTACTCTGCTGCAGGTATGAACTTCCAGATTCACACCCTCTCCTTAAAGGGGTTAGTTACTCCTTTTATTACTAGAAATTTGTATTTGCCTATCTACCTAATTTATGCCCAACTAACTCTCTCTTTCTGAAAGCTTCAGATGGACAGACGTGAACCTGATGATCCAAGCCCATATCTTCTTGCCATATGGACTCCAGGTAAGCACGGAACATACACCTGAAATGTTATCGTAACTACAACCTAATGGCTTAATAATACGCTAAAAAGTACATGCACTATCAGGATGAAAGGAGCTCAAATGTGTAGTTTACAACATACAACAGTGTATTGCTGATGTATT